>JAUJDW010000179.1:229-50675 GCA_030512325.1 Lasiodiplodia hormozganensis | reverse complement strand
TCCTTCTACCACACCTTCCTCTGCCGCCCCGCCCGCCACTCCCGCACCGCCCTCCTCCACGCCGCCCACTACCACCAACAAGGCCACCACCCCATCCTCCGCACCGGGCCCCTCTCCCTCTCCTTCTCCTCCCCCGCCGCCATCACGGCCATCTACGGGCACGGCTCCCCGCAGTGCGCCAAGGGCGCTATCTACGCCGCGCTGGCACCGCAGCAGACGGAGCAGCAGTACGCCAGCGTGCTGCACGTCGTCGACCGCGGCGCGCACGCGGCGAAGAGGCGGAGGCTGGCGCATGGCTTTTCGCTGCGGCAGGCGGAGGGGAGTTGGGAGGGGAAAGTGCGGGGGAAGGTGGGGGAGGTGGTGGGGGCGTTTGATCACGTCTCTAGCGGCGGTGAGGGTGCTAGGGCTGGGGTGGTGGACTATGCGAGGTGGATGAACCTGTTCACGGTGGAGGCGGTGGCGGATTTGGTGGGGAGTTGGCGGCTTGGGTGTTTGGAGAGGGGGGATGATGAGATTGTGGTGGGAGGAGAAGCCGGGCGGAAGGTGAAGTATGTCGAGAGTTTGCGGGCGGGGAATAGGGCTACGGCGAGGGCGGTGGTGTGGGCGCCAAGGTTGTTTCGGGGGGTGGTGAGGCCGGTGTTGTGGTGGGGGTCGGGGTGGTATCGGGAGCAGTGGCGGGTGGGAGAGGGGTATGGGGACCTGGTCAAGATGTTGGTGAGGGAGAGGATCGAGAGGTGGCGGAATGGAGAGGTGTTGGATGATATGGTTCGGTTCTTGTTGGAAGATGGTGGAGGAAATCCGCTGGATCTTGACCTCGAGGAGATCGAGGTGGAAGTGAATACCATGCGTAAGTTTGGGTCGGACTGCTTCTCACGGTGACGTACTGATTTGTTTTGGCGTAGTGGATGCTGGATCCGATACCACCGCAATCGCCCTCGCAAACGTCATGTACTTCCTCCTCAAAAACCCGACCTGCTTCACGAAGCTCCGAGAAGAACTTGACAGATACCTTCCTGCCGATACCATAATCCCGTCTTACGAAAGCGTCAAGCAGCTGCCGTACCTCCGCGCATGCCTTGATGAATCTCTCCGCATCATTCCGCCAGTCTCTGCTGGACTGTCACGCACCATTCCACCCGAGGGCATGACGATCGACGGACATTGGATTCCGGGCGGGACATCGGTTGCCGTCGCTGCATACACGGCACACAGAAATCCATCTGTATTCCCGCAGCCGGAGGAGTATCGGCCGGATAGGTGGCTTGGGAAGAAGACAAGCGAGATGCAAGCTGCCTTCATTCCGTTCAGCACCGGGTCGAGGGGCTGCATCGGGAGAAACATCACGTATCTGGAACAGACTGTCATGATAGCTACGTTAGTTCGCAGGTACGACTTTGAACTGCCCAGTCCTGGTTGGGAGCTGGAAAGAGAAGAGGCTTTCAACGTGTGGCCAGGCTCGATGCCTCTCAAAATCAAGCTCAGGCCGGATCTGGAAGGGGACAAAGTGTCATCAGCTTGTTGAACATCAGCGGCTCTGTAGATCCAAATACTCGCTGAGGTAGTTTCACCCTTGTAGACCAGTTGAATGAATAACAGCCACTCGTTGTTGGCATAAAAGCTCTGGTGGTGATTCAGTCGACTGTTCGTGTAAAATGCTTGACCGCTGTAGGCCGAGGATCGGATTGTGCTGGAAAGAAACTGCAAGGCCAAATAAAAATGACGTCACATTAATTACCCCGCACGTCTCCGCTAAGGCCTCGGCGATGATCTCGAACGTTGAGCGTAAGCTCTTTCTACACAACCATGTGGCGTGGCAGTCCATCGGAACAAAACACTTGATGCAACAAGGTGAAAGGCGCCATATTCTGTGCCCTCATCGGGCGTCTATCTGACGACAGAATGCGAAGATCCAGCAAGCGTCGTAGGACGGGTACTGTGATTCCTTAAGACTTTATTCAAATATCCCACTCATACTAACACTCCTTCAGGATGGTGAGCTCACTGATGATGGAAATGATTGCCATCTGACAAGCTGCTCTCCAGTGCTACCTGCCGTGTCCGCCACATCAAATGTGACGAAAAGAAGCCGATATGCAACAACTGCGAAAAGAGAAACCTTGACTGCAAACAAACAGACATCATCGTCCCATGTCTACCACCCCGCAGCAGCACCACAGTAACAAAGACTCTACCGCCCCCACCGATACAACCACCCTCATCATCCGACCCAGCCCCAGGTTCAACATGGGAAGTAGTCCAGCAATCTCAATCCACCCTCCTCCTCCCACCCCCCGCCGCACCGCCCTGGCCATCCACCACCCCTTCCTCGCCCACCGCCGCCGTCGCCACCAAGCAGAACGACGACTGCACCACCACCACCCTCCTCCGCATCTACCAGCACGGCATCGGCACGTGGATGGACGTCATGGACCACTCACACCGCTACCAGCGCGCCGTCCTCCGCCTGGCCCTCTCCTCCCCTCTCATCCTGCACGCCCTCTGCGCCCTCGCCGCCAAGCAGATGAGCCTGGTGTCGTCCTCCGCCGCCGCCGCCGCGGGGCCGCCGCCATCGCTCTGGGAGCCGCTGGCCGCGCGGTACTACGGCGAGAGCCTGCGCCTGCTGATCGCCGCGCTGGCCGAGGACACGACTGGCGCGACCGAAGGGAGCGACGGCGGCCGCAGCGGCGGCGGCAGTAGGGGAAGCAGGGGAAGGAAGGAGAGGAGGAGGGAAGAAACCCTCACCGCAACCATTCTCCTCGGCAGCTACGAGCTGCTCGCCGCGCCCAGCGCCGACTACGCCCGGCACCTGCGCGGCGCGCAGACGCTCATCCGCGCCGGCGGCATCGACTTCGGTAGTGCGTCGGCGCTGGAAGATGCCGGGTTGTGGGTTTTTGTGCGGCAGGACGTGGCGATGGCGGTGGCCGGGAGGCGGGGGTTGTTGTGGGAGGTGGGGAGGTGGGGGGAGATGAGGTGGGATTCTGAAGATGGAAGTGAAGATATGGAAGAGGATTGGTGGGGGAAGAAGGTGCTGTGGTTGTTGGCGAGGGTTGTGGAATGTGTTTTTGGGGACACGGGTGGGAGAGGGGAGGAGCCGGTGGAGGGGTTGGTGAGGGAGCTGGGGGAGTGGTATGAGGGGTTGCCGGGGTCGTTTGAGGGGTTGAGGTTGAAGGGGGCGCTGGCGGAGGGGTTGGATGAGGTGTGGTTTCCGATAGATACGGCAGGTACGGTGCAAAAGTTTCGTTTTTTTTTTCTCCGCAAAAGCCTTGAGGATTTTCTTGACCACTGACTACGATGTGCTCACATAGCCACTGCACTGTTGTACTACCACATGGCTACAATTATCCTTCTTGAAGAAAGGACCAGGTGGGCAGCTGGAACGGCGTATCCGGTAAGTGCATGTACACCCAGGAGAGAAATACAAGTGACTCACTGAATGGAGGAACAAATTCGTGAAAGTGCCCGGTCCATCGCATCCATCTGTTTATCCAAAGGTATATCCGATGGAAACTTGGTTGTTGCCATCAATCCTCTTTCCTACGGTAAGCGAGTCTATACACCACTGCGCATGCGAATGACTAATTACATACACTTAGCCATCAAACATACTACATCAGCTGTGATAAGAAATAAAATGTGGGCATTATTGGATGACATAGAGAACAGGCTTGGATTTCACACGAGAGGCACATTAGAGGCGCTCGAGCACGTTACTTAAATTGATATTTACAGAGGGGTATTTCATCTAAGAGTTAGCGTTAATTTGTATTCGCTCATGTCATGGGCAGTTGAAGCTCTCGTCCGGCCGTGTATGTAGAGTTTTTAATTCGACACTCTCATCTAGACGATAGCTTCAACTATCCATGACATGAGCAAAGAAAAAAAAAAGATCTACGCTAGCCATCGGCTGCGAGAGGGGACAGTAGAAAGAATTTGAGTATTAAATTAATTCAATATTAATTTCCTTCCCTCAGTTGAACCCGGCAGCTCCAAAAAATGATATACCATCACCACACCCGTCCTGCTAAATACCTAAATACTTCGACATTGGTATCGAGCTGAGAAGAGGTGTTGTTGCACCTCGGCTAAAAAAGTGGGTGCGCAAAAAAAAAGCAAAACGTACAACAGCCGGGATTCCCCAATGGTCACCCACTTGAGTACTAATCGGCCGGTTCGCAGCTTAAGTACGGCTGAGCGGACGGGAAGCCCTGCATTCTGCGACCTATGGTCGTACGTGAAAGGCCGGGCTGTCAGCTGCACTTATAATCCCCAGTCGACAAGCAGTCGCCCGGCTATGTGCAAGTCGTAGAGGTGGACGGAAAGCCCTGTACTCTCCTGTCCCATCCTGCGACAACAGGTACAGTGATCTCATTGCTCTTGTCGAACATCCCCAGCCCGCGGACTCGCATGAGCAAAATTTCCTTGAGTCGTACAGGGTCGATGTACATGTCATTGTTTGACCGATGCTATTGAGAGTTTAAATAAACGTCACAGCTACCAAGCCCGCCACAAAGGACTAAAGATTGCCCTTAGCGCCCATAGCCAGAGCCTCAGTAAGCTTCTTCACAGTCTCTTCAAAGTCGTCTTCCTCCTTGGAGATGCCTTTCATCAACTCCGGCACAATGATTTCACTCGCTCTGACCAGCCTCTCGGACCTCTTCCTCACATCCTCCCTCAACGCCTCCCAGTCAACTCCAACCACCTTCCCCTCATCCTTGACCACCCTCCCATCCACCAATACGGTCCGTATATCCGCCGCATTCGAATTGCACACCAGCATGCCCACCGGATCCACCGCCGGCACCATGCCCAGCCCCTCACACGCCGTAACCACGACATCCGCCCTCTTCCCCGGCGTCAGACTGCCCACCAGATGCCCGATTCCCAGCGCATCCGCGCCCCCCTGCGTCGCCAACCGCAGCACATCGACCGCCTTACGCGGACACTTCAACGGCGGCTTCTTGCCCTTCTTGAACCCCTCCTCACTATCCCTCGCCCGCTGCGCCTGCAGCAACAACCTCGCCTGCGCCACCATATCGTTATTCTGGCTGCACGTCACATCCACCCCCAACCCCACCTTCGTGCACCCGTACGGCTCACCCCCCACCCTAAACGCAACCGGATGCCCCATCCCCATCTGCAGCTCCGTCTCGGGCGTCGACACTATCCCGGCGCCGCTCCGCGCCAGCAACGCGCACTCCGCATCCGTCCACGCCGCGCCGTGCGAGAAGAGCAGGTCCGGTCCTAGTTCGTGGTTGTCGCCGAGGTGCTGGACGACGCGCGCGTGCGAGATGTCGTAGTGCCCGATGGCGACGTGCGACGTGATGAGCGGCAGGCGCAGGTCCGCAGAGCGCGCGAAGGCGATTTCGGCGGCGATGCCGCTGGCGCCCACCGTCTCGGGCTCGTTGGTCGCGAGGCCGCAGACCAGGAGGCTGGATTCCCACGTGTTGCTGCCGCTGCCGCTGTCGGCGAAGTGCTGGGCCAGGACGCGGCGCAGGTCGGCGCGGCGGGCGGCGGGGGTGAAGGCCGGGTCGGCGGTGTTGATGGTTGCTGCGTCGGGGTGGTTACTGAGTGGCGGGTTGGCGTAGAGGCCGTAACAGAAGGCGCCGCGGATGCGGGCGTGCTTGAGGGCGCGGACGGCGGCGTCGGCGTGGCTGGGCGAGTTGAGGATGTGGCAGTGGTCGACGACGGTGGTGATGCCGTTGTGCAGCAGGTCGACACAGCCCGCGTAGTTGGCCGTGTACACGTCGTCGGCCGTGTACAGGCTGCCGAAGCACGTCCGCATGATCAGCGCGTAGTCCATCAAAGACCAGTCGCTGCCGACCGATCGCAGCAGCTGCTGCCAGAGGTGGTGGTGGCAGTCGACGTAGCCTGGGGAGACTAGGCAGTTGGTTGCGTCGATGATGCGTGTGGTGGCTGCGTCAGGGGCGGTGATGTTGGGCGAGACTTTGACTATGGTGTTGCCCTCGATCAGGATGTCGCAGTCACGGATGATTCCGAGCGCGGGGTCCATGGAGATGACCGTGCCATGCTGGATGAGAATTGAATCAGTCATTGTAAAGCCTGCTGGTGGAAGTTTTTGATCGAGTCGACTCGGAACGCATCCGTGGGCCTTTTATCTTGGTGTCGTGTAAGCACCCCGCATTAACCATCACTTAGCATCACTTCTTCGAGAGGCCAACGTAAGCGACATGTTAATGATTCACCCTTTCGGACGTCTCGCCAAGCTGCTTATCTCACGCCACGCTTATTATCCGTCGTGGAGCATGAGGGTGCTATCATACGATTGGACATGTCATAAGCCGGAAGGCGGGGGATCTTGTGAATTTATGCTTGGAACGGAACCAGGTCAGTAACTGCAATTGGGGTCAGTCTTGGCAAGTATGGGTGCGACAGAGGCTGCGCATACTCATCGTTATAAGGGCTTGCATCCGGTACACTCGCGGAAATATAGTAGCATTGATTTCTACAATAAGGCTAATCCAAAGGGACAAGAAACAGAAGATGAATAAGAACAATGCAGGTAGAGCCTAGCGCAGCCTTGTCGTAAGATGTAGGCACGATCTTGCTGGACCAGCATCTTTAATCATGTGAAGCATGAACATTGCTGACTGTGTGGGCTCAAGAATGAACAAGATGATGAAAATTGCAGAGCGTGATCTAAGCGCAAGAGATAGAGGACGGTGAGGTTGTTTGAGTTCATCAGTGAGCGGCCCTGCTTTGTGCGACCCAATCAAAGCCTTGCTAAGGGACGACGTTCGAGGCTGTAGTCCTAGAGATCGGATGATAACGTTTAGATCCCGTCGAGAAGTGCTAATCCAAGCATGAATCGAGAAAAGTTGATCAGGGCATGTAGCATGTTCGTGTACTTGTACTACAAAGCCTTCTACGGTCCCATTTAGCATAACTCTCCTCATCATCATCTTGCTTTGCCCCCGCTCTATCCAGTCGCTCTCCTTCCTCCACTAGTGGTAACCCATCCAGCAGTTGGTCAAGCCCTCATAGTCGTGGCAAATGACGTCGGACGCCCCCTGGTCGATGGCAGATCCGATGCCTTGCGAGCAGGCGTCGTAGCAGTTCCTATCGTAACAATTCTCAGTTATTCAAATTTTCCGCAAGACGGAAGAAACACTGGTGACCTACTCAGGACTGTGGTAAGTGCTGAGGTGGCCCTTGAACCAACCACGGCCTCCGCAATCCCCACCATCCCAGTTGTTGCTACGGTATACGCTCAAACAATATTTGAGGGAGCCCTTGTCCACATCGCCTATGTGCGGATCTGTTAGTAAAATAAAAAAAACAAAGGGAAGGGAAGAGAGTAAGTTGGGTTTAGTGGTGATGACACGAACCAAAAGCTCGGATGGTTGTTTCGGCATTGCCCATCACAGGGGCAGCGCAGGCAACAGCGATGATGGCAACGGCGGAGAAGTGCATGTTGAGTGTTTACTTCAAAAAGTTGAGTTGAATGGTTTGGTTGTTTGAAATATGGGGCTGCAGCGTTTCTCTGTGGCCTTCTTATATCTGCCCTTTGGCCCCTTGGACGGATCATCCATGACAGATGCAAGCTTGCCATACGCATATGCTGGTCTTGGAATTTGGAACATTGTCCCTGTGGAAACCCGCACCTGGAGTAGTACACGATAAACACTTAACGTCATATCGTTCAGATCAGTTCTCGTAAATTCCAAGAAAGACAATCTTTGCTGTCGATCGCTGGGCCTGAGTGTAAGGGAGGTGCATGTGAGCTCGACTATACTTCTCATTGGTGCGAGAACAAGCCTGAGCAAGGAAGGATGTAACTGAGATCCCTGGATCTGACATTGAATGATCGAGCAGAGCTTTAATACGACGTGCTGGTCACCTGTCAGCTGCCCCGAGTATACTAAAACAAATTTTTGTTGTGTCAGTAGAAGGACACAATCCTCCCGGTCCATCTGCTATCATTAAGAGCCCCGAGCTAAATCATTACGATTACGTTTAAACTTGAACAAACTGACAAAGAAGCCCGGTTTTTCATTCTCTATGGCGAGGATTCTCACACTGTTGAGTCTCGGGAGACGTTTAACTCCCTTCGTGTCACGGCTTCCTGCCTGCGCCTTGGGCTACAAAGGATCCCCGGGCTGAAAGCCAGCAGTCGTACAGGGTTCAAAGCGGCAACCTAGGGGAATAGCCACTTCGGTCAACGGCGTCCAGCTGAAGTTCTTATTTCCGGGTCTGGGGCTAAAAAGCAAATTCAAGGAATAAGCAATCGGCATTGAGAGCCTTAGTGCCGGGAATAATGCCAGTATTCATTGTGCCATTCTGTCATTAGCCAACGCTGCGTCTTATTGCCGGTACTATAAAGGAGAGTATTGCAGCTAAAGACTAACTTTTTATTGATTTTCGCTCGTGACATCTGCAGTTGAAGCTATCATCTGGATGAAAATGTCGAATTAATAATTAAACATTTACGTCCGGACGATAGCTTCAACTACCCACGTAACTAGATCCATACCGTGGCATCTCCCCTCTCCTCGAGTTGATGGAACAGGTTTCATCACGCGTCACCTATGGTAGATCTCCTGAATTCAATTGACAGACTTTTAAGCATTACAATTTCAACCCCTCGCGCGCAACCACGGCCTTTTCCAGCAATTTACTTACCTCTCTTACTCATTCCCTCGTATGCCTGGGCTTGCTACTTCTCAACTGGGCGTCTCTCAATAGCACACCGAGGGCAACGACCCAAGACGCACCCTCCCTTTTTCTTTCGTTCGTGCGGCCAAATCTCGTCTTTCTCTCCGATTGTGTGTTCGTCCCGCAGCACCGAGATCTCCGCATGGATACTTGCCCAGTCTGTTGTGTTTTCCCAGCCAGGAGAGCTAGCATGCGGCACAATCGCCACACGATCACCCACTTTGATCCATCCGAAATTCGTCTTGTCCTACAAGGAATTGATTAGCAATTGCATGAATGTGCATGTAGCGGCATTTACTTACGGCTTGGCGCAGCACCTTCCCCTTCTCTTGCAGCTGGCGGCTGTTGTGGCCGAAGACGACTTCCTCAGGCTCCCATTTGACACATTGTTTCGACGTCCCTTCAACTACCTTGGCTTCATAGTAGGACTGTTCATACTCCTCTCCAGAGCTTTGGCAGCGTCCACAGACGGTCAGAACGAGGCGTTGGACGGGGGTGGAAGCAGCGCCGAAGATGGGTGGGCTCATGACGTAGGGTCTATCTTGGCCTCCATGGCCCGTGATTTCCGAGTCGACGGTTATCCGGCCATCGCGCCGTGTCGAAAGTGTCTCGTACAGCTCCGCGTGCTTGAAGATCCTTGCAACGATGGGGATTGGTAGGATGGGGAAAGTGCTGAGGGTCTTTTGAGACTCTTGAACTGGAGGGGGGCAGGATGAGAAGAGAGAAACATCCATCTTGGCTTTTCTCAGTCTCCAGCATAGCTCAAAGCTCCAGCAAGGAGTCCAGTGCTTCAGCCTCAATGCGTCGAGCCGCTCATCAGCTACTTTGGTTGAAAGTTGCTGGGGCAGATGTGCGGGCACTCTTTCAAGATCAGCACCCAGGTCCAAGAGTTGACTTGCAACAGCGTAGTTGCAGTGCTGGATTGCAACGGCCAACGAGGTCATGCCTTGTTCGTTTGGACGATCAATGGGGAAACCGTGGTCAAGGAAAGGCCGCAAGTCAACTCTGACATCGCAGACGGCAGCGAAATGCACTGCAGTATCGCCGTTGCATGCACCAAGATTTGGATCTGCCCCTGCTTCCAGCAATGCTTGGGCAGTGTCACCGCCTGAGAGGACCGCTGAGTGGAGGGGCGTGAACTCGTTCAAGCGGCTCCGGAGATTGACGTCAGCCCCGTGCTCGATCAGAGCCTGCACAGTCCTGGGATCATTGGTGCAACAAGCATCGTGCAAAGGAGTAGACTTGGAGTGGGCCTGGTCGTTTATGCGTCCCCTGACGACTTCATCTTGCAACAGCGCCTTCAGGATCAGGGGACGCCGCCGCCAGGCGGCAGTCTGTAACAGACTTCCGCGCCCGGCGTAATCCTCGACTCGAGCGGGATCGTCCTTGAGGATCGCTCGCGCAAGTTGGACGGCCCCTGGGAAGTTCCTGCACGTTTCGATCAAAGTGATCAAAACTGTCGTCTCCCGCCATCCGTGGTCGTTTGGCACTGCCTTTAGCCTCGCGCCCCTCTCGTGGAGCAACAAGGCCGCAGGATACCGGCCATTGCTGGTGTTAACGGCATACGGAACTCGCACTGCGCGGAAGATGGGCGTTTCCTTCGTGTGCTGATACTCAACCTCCATGTTTGCGCCAGCGTCCAGGAGCCACTGCAAAGCCGAACAGGAATCGGCAGTGGCTGCCCACAACAGCGGCGTGCTATAGAGTACGCTTTTTTTGTCCATGTCTTCACCTCTGTTTGCCATTCTTTTCAATACATCGGTGTAGTTGAAGAAGGCCGCAAGCAGTGGGCCAGAGAAGTATGTTGGAGACTGATACCACCCCGTTTTCTCGTTGTACTTGTCGAACTTACGTCTATCAATGGGCATCAGCTTTTGCCTTATTTGTATGGGATGCATTCGAGAGAACTTACCTCCTGTGCATGAACCTGTCCCATCGAGTGAACCGCTTGCCATCAGACCAGCCCAAGTGATCAACAAACGAGGGATAGTTCTTGTGGACAAACATCTGCCAAGTGTTCTTCTCTGGTGGGTGATATACCAAGCCCCCGATCAGATGCCTGGTAGTAGTGGTGCCCGGAAAGTTGAACTGAAAGAGGAAATGGAATATTTGCAACCATTTGAGCACTGCGCGATCTAGTGGTAAAAGGCTGTCAAGGTGGTCCTTGGACGCTTTGAGGCGCTTCCGCTCAACGAGGTGCTGCGCCCAATAGATGGAAGCGTACTCAAGGAAAGGCTCGTCATCAAGAGTATCGCGCATCCTCTGCTCGGACTTGTTTCTAGCGGGGCCAACCGGAATGAAGTGTCTGCCATCAGCGGTAATGTATTCCAGACATCTTGCCAGGATCTCGCCATGGATGGTAGTCAGTTTCGCCTGGCCTGATTCGGGAGCAACATCCACAAGGCCTGCATCGGGCGATAACAAGTAATCTCTTACAGAGGCATGCACAAACTGGATCTCTTTGGTCTCCGGATCGATACGTATGAAGGATCCAAGCACGGAATCCAGCTCGTTCTTCACTTTCGGGGTCAAGTCTAAGGCACAGGCGAGCTCTTCGAGCTTGAAGGTACGAAATCCGCAAACAAGCCATTTGAGCACAGTACGAAACTCGTGTGGCAGGTCTCCGGGCTGATTGTCGATTTCCTTCATCGTCCAATCATAGAATCCTTTGAGTCCATTTGGTGGATTGTCCAAAGCTGCCCGAACCTTGTCCGGTTTCTTGTTGGCGAGATCCTTGCACGACAGGCTGGCGTAGAGAAACATTCCGCCCGCATTTTTGACTAGTACGCGGATAGCATCCCCCGTAAGCTGGTCATCCCATCCGTTCGACTTTGCGGAGGACTCTAGTTTCTGCGTCACAACGGCATGAATGTCGTCGCTGTTGTCCTCGGGCACCATCTCCCGTTCGAGGTTCTCTCGATGGAGCGTTCTCAGAAGGGCCGTTCTGAACCACGTCCGAGTTCTGCTCACGATGAGGATGCCCCATCCCTCCGGTGCGTCTTTGAGCACCTCAAAGAACTTTTCCCAGTCTCCTTCTGCTGCTGTGTCCTTTTCAGGCTCCTGGCATTCGTCCAGGCCATCCACTATCAGCGTTGTAGGTCGACCTTGCCGGTAAAGTTGGCGCATCACGCCGACCAGAACATCGCAGCTTGGCTCCTCTGACTGTGTGGAACCGTATTCACTCTCTGGAAGGGCAAGGTGTCCGGAAGAGGCATTTTGGAGGTGTCGGGGCTTTCTGAGTAGTTGCCAGATCCACGATCGCAGAATTGAGTCGACGGTGCGCGTGCTTTCGTCCTGGTAGGTGCCTGTCACGTTTGTAATTAGTAGCTATCACGAATGAACAGGAACTTGCTTACAGAAAAAATATGCCACTCCAGTCGGCTGCCACTTTTGCATCTCGGTGATGATATACGCAGTCAGCGTCGATTTGCCAACTCCAGGCTCTCCCGTCAGCCAAAAGACGTGACTGCGACCTTTGCTCGGCGTGATCCATTTCTTGAAGTGCTCGTCTTCGAGGATCCACGAGCTGGTAGCAACATTGGTACCTTCTTCAACGTTCTTCTTGGGCATGAGGAGATCCTTGAGCTTGCCTTCGGCGTCCACATGCCTCAACCACTCGAGGTAGTTTTCGAAGATTTCGCTTCTCCTGATACGCTCCATGTCGTCATGAACGTGCTTGATTGAACCATGGACCCGCTCGATGCCCTCGTTCATTTGATCGAGGGTGTCGGCCTGCGCTTGGTCCGCCCTTGCACGGGCTTGCGCTTCGGCAAGTGTCGCCTCTGCCACTGCATTGTCGCACTCTGCCCTGACGAGATCCATAGAGAGGTTGAGCAGCGCCTGTTTGTTGTTTTCCGAGCTTGAGAGCCCGATAGAATCTCTTAAATGTTTGGTCTTTGATGCCGTGATGAATTCCTCGACATGAACAAAGAAAGCCAAGTATTTCTCAAATACTTTTTCAAGAGCATTGGTGAACTGCGTGGACTTGTATAAGTCCTTGTAGGCCTCGAGTCGTCCCAGCTGCTTCCCGACGCCTTCAAGGAAACCTTCGACCTTGCCGAACATTTCGGCGTATTTTTCGATAAGCTGCCTTCTATCTCAGCACCTATGAATACGTGGATTGTTGTCAGAACTTACATTCAAACATATCTTGACGCTTCCCCAGACCACAGCAGCAATTCCGTGCGGCTCCAACTCTGCAATTGGTGAAATGACCTCATCGAGGCTTCGCACTCCTTTGAAAAAAGGTTCGCATTTCTCCAAGCAAGCTCTTGTTTTACTGTTGTGACCTTGCTTCAATTCTTCAATTCTCTGCGTCACATCTGATCTTAATGAAGGGAGGTTTTGTGGTCGTCTGTCGCGAGGAAAGCTGTTCTGGAAATTGTCCCTTGCGTTGACCCATGTCTCCACATGGCTGCCGACTTTTTCAGGGTCGCGAGGGGAACTCATAGCGCCGTGAGCATACAGCGTTTCCGACCGGAGGCTGTGCGCTGGGCCCTGTGGGATAGTATCTTATAGTTGGCGGGGGAGCTGGAAAACGCCGTGAATGTCTTGGCCCCCATCGGACCCCCGCACACATGTCAGACACTGTCCTACAGCACTTACGTCACATTATGCGACCTGAAGTGAGCAACCAGATGTTTCCTTTCTTGTTCTGGCCTGTAACCTAATTAGCTGCATCAGCTGTTCAGCTCCTCTTCTCGAGGGGGAAGCTGAAAAGGCATGTGTTACCAAGTAGCTTCTGGATACCGAGTAAAAAATCGGGCTCTTGCAAATTGGAAAACCAATGAGCTTGTTCTTTGTCGAATAGCTCAAATTGTTAGCATATTTATTAACGAATTTGTTGTATTTGAGCCAGTCTTGAAACTAGTACAGAGGGGTATTGCAGCTGAAGGCTAGCGCGAAGAATAGCAGGATCCTCGAATCCAAGGTAACTATGCTTCAGCTTTTTTTTAGTAGAAAAAAAAAAGTAGTAAAACAACATATGAGTAGTTGAAGCTTTCGTCTGGACGTGTATGTAGACCATTTAATTCGACAATTTCGTCCAGAAGATAGCTTCAGCTGCCCATGACATGAGCGAAAAAAAAATTAACGCTTGCCTTCGGATGTAATACCACTCTGTGCTAAAGATTGCCAAGAAACTGTGAGGGGATGCAGAAAAAGCAATAGCAATTGGACGAGCACGGATTCGATTCATTGTAGTAGTGGTACGCAGGATTCGCAACATGCGCAAGCGCAATCCTACCGTCGTCATCCGGACAACCTCGTCTCGCAGTGAAGCATTGCTTTCATATCCAGGAGGATGAGACAACCAACGCGTTGCTTCATAGTTGAAAAATTCATGTTGTCGCGTGGTAACCCATGTTCCGTTGGCCGAAGTTGTCGCATCTGTGAGAAAATGTTCCTTGAGGATCACGAAGGGAGGCGTTTCCTCGGTGTCGTCGTAGTCTTCCATTGGAGCTGTTGGCGACGTTAATTATTCCGTGGCGAAGCTGTCTTCTTCGAACAGACCCTCACGGAAAACCCCTCATGCATTGCACCGAATGTCTCCGCAAATGGTTGACTCTTCTCCGCTTCCAGCTTGAAAAGATACTTCTTCGATGACTGAGAACTTGAATAAACGCAAGGTTAGGCCCCACACCTTGCGTTTGTGACGACTCTCCGGAAGCCAATTGTCCATTTGTAGCGAGGATGCTTTGGATATCTTCAGGAGAGAGCTTGGCTGCTCCGACGATGGCCCGAAGGAGTCTCCCGGCAAACGCTACCTGCTTCGGTTCGGCTCTACAAAACGTTGGCCATTCTCCAAACCGGCTGCAGGGAGGACGTAGATAATTTCATCCAGTTCAAAGGATTCTGATGACGCTTAGTCCAGGCAAATCTTTCACCAAAACATCGTGTACCTATCGAGCGGATTTCCCAACTCCTGGCCTCGAGCACCAGTGGTAGATCCTTTTCCTGGGAGTAGCTCGCGACATTGGCATATTTGTCAAGACCGTCCGCTTGGAGTTGCTCGACCGTCCTGAGATCCAACCTGGTCTGGCACGAGCTGGTGCATGAAGGGCCCAGGCCATGTCTCGGCAGCTAGTAGGCCATATGCTTCAACGATTTCGTCTTACCTGATAAATGCGCCATGAGACCTAGACGATATGCTCATGGTGAGATATCCTGCGGGAATGGCGGGGGCTTCAACGGTGGCTTTCTTAGGGGGTCATCATCTCTGCCGGCCTCGAACGAGTGACTTTGAGTTTGGAATCGCGTCCAGAATTAAAGCAGAGGCAGTTACTCGCGTTGCTGTTGAGTTCTGATGGGGGTTGAAGAGGACAACCAGTGTTGTTGAGAGCTCGCCTCAAGAAATGCGCTAATGCTCGCACCATGCCACCCAATCGGCTAAATATCGGACATGAAAACCTGTCTACATATTGCCTGCGCGCAGTAGAGTTAGCGACATTTCCTAGTGAAGTCATACAGCCCTTGCGGTTGTGTAGTGTAGTGGTTATCACTCCGGATTTTGATGCACAGCATTGAGTCTTCCGGCAACCTGGGTTCGAGCCCCAGCACGACCTCTCTTTTGCTTTTTGGACTTTTGCCTGTTGCCTGGAGGTGGGGCATCGTGGAGGCGACGGCGGCGCAGTTCAAATAAGGTTTGGGTGACTTTTTGGAGCCGGGGTGATGAATCATAGATAAGCGACACTACCATTCCTATCCAGTAGCACAGTGTGTCCGGGGAGAGGCAGCTACTGTGGCATTCTTTTCATTTTTGGCAAGATACGGTGACCTGTGTTTTTCATGGGATGCATAACCCCCGATTTGCTTCACATTATTGTTTCAAATCCATTCTCCACAGCAGAAACCCTGTACGACAGGCTGCAGCAAGTTATAGTAATGATGAGCAAATTACTTAATAGCTTCACCCTCACCCTTGGATTTTTCCTGCAGACATAGAAAACGAAACATTCCGCCCGGAAAGTGGGTTCTTGTTAGGGTGTTCTAGCACTGTGATCTCATCGGGATTGAAGAGGAGCGCAGGTAATGAAGATTCGGGAACACCTGTTCGTATTGAAATAGCTTTATTACCAAAATTCAAACCACGTCACGGGCTCGCGTCTGCTGAGGAGCACGGACAGAGCACCTACCGGGGCACATGCGGACTAGCACCCTTCCCGGCTATAAATGCGCCGCTCCGCCTCCTGCGAAAAGGAGCATGGCACATCCTCCAGAAGCAGATCAAGGATGTCCTTGCTAAACAAGACATACTTCTCTACTTTCACTTGGGTCTTGTTTGGCCAACTTACATTTCGCCTCCTTACCGTACCATTCATCTTCACATGCATTTCCTCGCATGCCAAACCTTGCATCATCAACCTTCGGTGCTGTACGTTATCATGTAAGTAGAATTAAGTTGGGAAGTATCATCTATTAGCAAGGGCAATAATCAGCTCGCGTTCAAAAGAGTGCTGTATACTCTGCTGAGTAATCAAATGTAGCGGAAGAGTTCCATGCGAAGAAGGCACATCCCACGAGTAAAAATCACCAGTTTTTCTTTGGGTTTAAGAGAGCATGTAGAAACGTCGATGATTTCGAGAAAGCTAGCAGTCGAAGTTGCTTTTATAGCCAGAGTCTACAATCACTTCCGGGTCACGCGCACAACCTCAATGCATCATGTGTGCTTCCATCTCTCGAACGTGCACTTGCAGCGGAAGGGCACATTTCGTAGTGCATATAGTCATGCTCGGCCTGTGCTGATTCGTCTTCTTCACGTGCTACAATTCTTCGACTTCTCTCTGCATTTTTCTAATCGAATGAAGCGCTGTAGAACGGCTGATTGCGCTATAGTAGGAGTTCTCTACCGTGAGGAGAAAATGATAATGCATGCAATGGTAGAACTGGAATGACAGCCAAGACGGTGATGCCGACGAGGTGATGAGCGGATCAATTATCCGGCGCGTACGGGAATTATGGCGTCTTCTCAAAGAGGGCAGCAGTTCCGAGTTGAGGGTGGTATGCATCCCTCTGCGTAGGAGTGCCTATGGCTCGACATGCCGGTTGTGATGGAGCCGCATCTCATTATTCGGGCTACCGAGGGCAACGATCCATGAGATACACATTCGACCTCTGAGGGAGCATTCTGAAAGGTATCTGTATTTGAAGTGAGCGCTAAAACGAATACCGGCTGTGAAAGCTGAGGAAGCAATAACAGAGGAGATGACAGGTGGACAGGCGGCGTGTACGCATCAGGCGCTATCTGTATTACGTTCAAAGATCCTATCGGAGAGGAAACTCAGCATCCCAGCAAGCTGAGAGGTACTGTGCATCATGTCCCCGGGACTTCAGGTTCACAGTAGGAGCGAAGAAAGCAACACATTGTTCTTCGGCAAAGGCGACGACATGCCGTCTCCATGGATCTTCTTCAAGTCCAGCACCATGAACAGTCTGGTAGCCAAGTTGACCGAGCAACAAAGCAACAACTTGATACCCACATGCTCGAATGTCGAACGCTCGTTGGTGATGTCATGTTGCGGCTCATCCAAAGATGAATGCGGAAAATCCGTCTCTGGTGCTGGCAAGCTAGACGCCACAGGTGGGCTAGCTAGCGTGACTCCCAGATAAAAAAAATTCTCTACCTGCGCATCAGGCGCATCCTAAAGTTATTTGCGTCTCAATGCTTGTATACCCCGTGAGCAAACGAAATTGCTGTCGAGCGATGGTGATCAGCCACGGTTAAAGGCGCCGTCACATCCGTGTGGCAATCAATCTGCGGCGAACGCGGTCTTGATCACCTCTCCCCAGCAACGGGCGTCGAGCGACGTTTCTCCCCCACCCTCAACACAGGCGACGTCGTGGTGCGGCGTATCGACAGCCAGGCCTCCTTCGAGATGCGTTGTCGAGTCTCTCGCTGCACGAAGGAAGGCAAGCGAGGTGCGGCCCCCCAGTTGAATTCCTTTTTTTTTTTTTTCACTCGGCTCGTCCGACAAGTCTCTGCCAGAGGGGTGCGCGCACACCCACCCCACCAAACCCCCCAAAAAACCACCCCCTTGCATAATTGTACCACTGCTCGAGTCGCACATTCCTCCGTTTCGCGAAATCCTTCAGCGAACAGGGCACGCAGCGGCCGCCACAGCTGCTGAGGGCTTCGAAAAGACGTATTCTGCAGTACTTAAGTGCAGTACCTCTCTCCCAAACTCAGCTCGCCCTGATCCTGGGAGTTGGGATTCTCACCAGTCCTCAACGCTCCTCAGGCCTCTATGGCGCAGTGGTAACGCGTCGCACTTGTATTTTCCAACCATATGCAATGCGAAGATCCTGGGTTCAACTCCCAGTGGAGGCAGTTAAACCACTGGCGGGTTCATCTTTTTGTCTTTTTGCACTTTGAGCTGCTGGACGAGTGAAGGCTGATGCAGACATGCTTTTTTGGGTGGTGGGTGTTGATGGTTGCGTACGCACAGTCAGAGATGGCTTGTAGGCAACTGCCAAGTGGCAAGTGCGAGGGGCAGCAACATCATAGGTATGCGCAATGCTTCTTTTTGGAAAATACAAGTCAGCAACGGCTCAATGCTTCGATCAACGCTTGGAAAGTGGTTTGGGACGAACATTTTCATAACTCCATTCAGAATGCAGATTGGCTGCAGCTACTTCTATGCCGTATGCATATCGTCATCGCTATGTATGCCCTGATATTTGAAGAAACACGTGTGCAAGTAAGTGGAGCACCATCGCTCAGCGAGTAAAGTCAGGCTTGTAAGCCTCCGTGCCGCCCTTCATCAGCTCCCTCAACGCCATCGTAGCGTAGGTACTGCTACCCAGCTGGAACGTCAAGACAGCAGCAATCTTCTCCTCGCCCTCCGCATTCGCAGGGGTAGTAGCCGGCCTCTCATTGTAAGCGCGCATCACCCTCTTCTTCGTCTCCTCCAGCGTAACCGATTTGCCCTCCTTGACCAGCTTCGAGAGATCAGTCTCGACCAGCTCCTCCTCGTCCGACCTGTATGTCTTGACGTCGAAGCTGACCGGGCCGAGCGACCTGGCCATGAGCTTCCTGTAGCCGCCGGGCAAGCTGATGTCACGCCACTTGCGGCGCATGTTGTAGGGATCGACGCCACCACCGCGCTTGGGGTCGAGCATGTACTCCGAATAGAACTTGCCGATGTCGTTCTTCGGGTACTCGACGTCCCAACCAGGTTGCGGCAGAACGACGTCGAAGATGGAGTACAATCCGCTGTTGGCCTCTTCCTCCGTCAGCGCACGAGCTCGTTCGAAGTCGTCAGCTGCAGTGGCCGCGTTGTCTCCCTGCGGGTTGATAACAACCTCGCCGAACTCGTCGACCTCGTCCAGAACCTCCTCATCCTTCTTGGTCTCCTTGTCCTTGTGCTCCGCAACAAGGACGAGGTCTCCAGGGATGACCTTCGCACCGTGACGAGACCAGCGCTCACTTGCCGCAACGTTCCAGACGATGCTCTGATACGCGTGAACGTACATGCCACGGAGAGTCTTCGGCAGAGTTCCGAGAGCGCCCTGGAAGTCGTTCGCGTAAGACTCGCCATTCTTCCTCACCGTGCCGAGATGCTTGACGATACCGCGCTCGCCGGAGAAACGGAACGGTATTAAGTCGTACGCCGCCTTGCCGTTCTTCTCCGTCTTCCACTTGTGCAGCCCGAGGGCACGCTTCTTGTCGTCCTCCGAAATGCGGGCCTTGCTCTCGGGGTCCTGTGCCGCGGCCAGAGCTTCGTCACTGTACGCGAGGATCAAATCGACAGCCTTGCCGAGGTCTTCAGAAAGCATATACTTTCCGATGCTGTCGGTGCTCACTTCGTAGGTACCAAAGCGTTGAAGTCCAAAGTAGTTGATGAAGCCCTCCTTTTGGAATGCGGCAGTGGACTTCTCCACGATATCCCTGGCAAGTTCCAGGCGTTGGGCGCAATCCATGCCATCCTCTCCCTGGAAGTGGCAATCACGGAGCGTGATGGTGAACTGGTTGCCGCTGTGGTCTCCGAGAGAGATCTCCCTGCGCTGGTATGAAAGAGAGCCAATGCGAGCATTGAACAGACCGCGCGCGACATTGGCTATGTGTTCTTGACGGATCCTCTTCACACTAACCCTCTGCACGGTGACTGCACGGCGATCCTTGGTTCCGGCGAAGCTGAACTTTTTGGGGACGGTCTTGAGCTGCGAAGCCAGATGGCTGATGACCTCCATGGTGTCCTTGTTCTCCTTGTACAACGTGAAGTGTAGATTGTCCCCGCCCATTTCCTCGAAAGTCTGACGATGAGGACGACTGTCCCTATCGCCGCCGCCACCCTGGTTGGCCTTCCCTCTTGCGCTGACCTTTATGACGTTGTCATCCTGAGTCGTGGTAACGAGGCGGCCAGAGAAGATTTCGCGAATGGACTCGTGGGCGCGCTGGCGGGCCATCTTATCGGTAACGGGGTTGGAGTAGACAGGTTTGAACTGAGAAGCCTTGCGATTAGGATTCAAGAGAACGACCTTGTTCAGGCCCATTATGCTCTTCGTCTTGTCTTCGCCGAAAATCCCGTGCAGGATATCGCGATTCTCGTCCGAGATCTTCGCAGCCTCCTCAGCCTGCTCTCCGGATAGCTTCTCCTGTTCGCCATTGTCTGCGCCGTCCTTCTGCGCACCCGCGGCAGTCATTCCAATATCGTCCTCAAGGCGACAGACTTGGCCGTTGGGAAGGATCTCGTGGACCATGAAGTCGACATAGCGTTGCTTCAAAATGCCCGAAAACCCCGGAATGCCTGTGTTAACGAAGGCGGTGATACCGAAGCGCTCCTCCTTGTCAATCTGCTCCTTCAGCGCCGACTTCTCGGTCTGTTCGTTGTCGTTGGAGCTCGCGGCGACCTCTGCGACAGGCGCAGGCGCAGGCGCGTCGGCCATCGCGGCGTCGGGCGCGGCGCCCTCGTCGCCAGAGAGCTTGAGTCGCTTGACGGGGCGACCCGCTTCGTCGTGCTCGCGATCGGCCATTGTCATTGCTCGGGGCGAGTTTTGCAGAGTGCAAGAAGAACGGCGGCCTGTTTCGAATGAAGGTGACGCGCCAGGCCCTGGATCTTCGAGGCAGGCGGAGGGTAATTTTTCGCGCTACCGCTATCGATACGTAAGCGGCCCTGGCATGTCGACGCGAGCCCCACCTTCCGTCACTCCCCCGCGTCGCGCTTTCCTTCTCGACGCGTCTTAAGTTCCGTCACTCACGCCTTTTCCACTTACTTCCACTAACTCACTCACTCAACCCAGCTTCTCCACCGCAACAGTGACCTTCACTGACAAAGACATGCGCAGCACCTGTCCATTCCCCCAACATCAGGTAACCTTGAAAGCTTTAAGCCCGTGACCATCATTGCTATTTGCACGACAACTTCAGAACCATTACAAGCATGAGGCGCCAGAGCTTACTCGAGTGGAAACAGGAAGCACCAGCAACGCGCTGATTCACCACCTCTCACCATGTCGCTCAGCCAACCACTCGAGGCGCTCCCCGTTGAGCTTCAGCTCACACTCATCGGCATGCTGCCGTTGACAGCGCTCATCAAGATGCGGGGCGTCTCGAAGTACTGGAAAACCCTCATCCAAGCTAACCTCGATAAACCTCATGTCGTTCATCCAACCCGTCGTGCTCTGCTCTTCGTCTGGGAGACGTTAATCTCCCGCCCTTGCTTCCTGAAGTCTCGTCGGTATACGCTTCCGCTCCTCAAACCATTCGACCGCGAGGCCTACATCAGCAAGTTACCTACTGGAACTCCGCTTGCTTTCGAGATGTGGATTCGTGAGTGGCCCTCGTCAGCAGTCATCGGCTGGATCTGGCCTGGACTTGACGGCAAATCCTTCGGAAAGTATTGCTGGTGCTGGTGGAGGACATCGCACATCAATCGACTCTCAGCCGAAGATGGTGGTCCAACTGTCGGTCGTCTGACTTTAGAAAGGCCGATTTTCTTCGGCCGTGATTCGATCGATGCCATCCACATTCTAAAGAGACTGCATAATGATGGTCATGGCAGGGATGTTATGCTCGCCCTCGAGCATGAGGACAAGAGGCATTCTTGGTCTGTTGTGACATCGTGCAAGGATTCCCACGATGTCGGAGTAGGCCCTTTCAAGAGATCAGAGACTTATCCAACGTGGACCTCTTTTCTCTACGACTACATCAACGAGATCGATGAAGGATGTAAAGACTACTACACCTACTACAAGCCCATTCATGCTCTCAAGCTCGTCGGACATCAATGGACGTTTGCCGGAGATCAAGAGGAGGGCGAACCAGACGATCCGGTGTATACCGACGCGGATGAAGGTCTGAGGAATGAGTTTCGGGGAGATTGGTGCTTGTTTGCACCTGAAAATGAGGAAGTCCTATTCTTTGATTGCCCGAGAGCCCCGGGCGATATGGGTGGTGCTGATCCATACGACTCAGACGACTCGTATGAGTGGGAAGGCACAGATGGCGTGGACGGCTCGGAAGATGAAGAAGATGGGGAAGACGCCGAAGGCGCGGATGACTGATCCGGACAGTGCAAGTGCTTTCAATTTCCAGCTTTATCCTCGAACTGCTTAACAACCAGAGCGTATTTGCTCACAAGTTTCAGTGTTGTCGGTACTTCCTGAAGGGCACTCTTTAGCTCTGGTTTGCTGGTGTTCAGATGATGAATTGTTTCTCTGAAAAATGCTCTGTGGTCAAAACTGGCTTAATCTCAAGTAGCTCAACTAACCATGAATGATATCACGCAAGTAGACTAGAATACAAGATCTGGCTTCACTGCTATACCTGGTTTACAAAGTGACAAATGTCCACTGTATCTGTCTGCCCCCATTTTTGCAGAGGCCGAACTAGACACGCTTTCATGCCTTAACATTCTCAACCGAAATGCCCAGCTGTACCTAACCACCTTGTCCAGCGGAATAGTGCCATGAGATCGTGCTGAGCAAGTGATCATGCCATATGCGCACGTGAACCGAGCTCATCAGCTTCACTGGCGCGCCAGGTACCGGAAGTGCGTATATAAATAATACTTTCTAGTGTCCTCTCAAATCTCTCTGTGTCTCTTTGGTAATCATTTCCATAGGGCCTGGCCTGATAAAGATCCAAACATACACACCAGAACTGCGGTCCTCTGTGCCTTGGTTCCAATCTGTACGTGGCCAAGTGACCACAGGATGTGCGCCAGCTGGAAACGACTGTCCATCATTAACTCGTGATGGGGCTCTGGGAAATCTGTTGACTTGATGCTAAAATCCAGCAGCACGGAAGAATAATGATGATTACCACCAGGTTGGCGATCTGCGCAGCGGAATTCAACTGAAGATTGGAAAATGAGGGAAATAACGAGCAAACACGCGGCGAAAACGGCAGTCGTGCCAAGAAGTTGTAACTTCGGTATACCTTGAATCCCCTTTCCATCAAGGTGTAACGCAGTGTCCGTCTTTCGCTCCGGATGCCTCTTTTAAATTCCGATACACAACAGCACGGATAATGGCTTCTTTGGAATCACCTGGCTCGCTCAGACCCTTATCCTCACGAGCACGCCACCGCGCAGATGATCGTCAGCGCACCTTCCGCAGGTGCGCCACGTATATACTTTCCGCGTGCCCGGTACTCCACAGTCGGGCGTCGATGTATATAAAATTAGTACATCCCTACAATAGAACAGCTTCGTTTTCAAGTAGCCCTTCTGACAGTGGTCAAAAATAGGGGAGAGGTTGCATACCGGATCGACTGTTCCTCTTCGGCGTGCCCTGGCATACGCAGGGCTTTCCCGCTTCTTACCGCGTTTCAGAGCGGGTGTTCGGTGGCCGTCCACCATCATTCAAAACAGTACGGAAAGCTGCCAGCATCCAAGTATGCTCGGTTGCAACAGCATCAACACATGATGCTGGAGTTCACCACCACCGCTGAATCATCTTTTGAGCGTTTGATTGAAGCGTGGCATGTGAATAAGGGAGCGTGAAATTTCCATCGTTATGCACCGGACGCGCACCAGAAGTGTGATGACATCTGTGTAACGCTTGATTTCTAGGAAATAGACAGTGGTGTTTACGATTAACAGGGCCACGACGAGAATCCAGCGCGGTTTTATCAACATCTCGCAGCAAGAAATCCGACAACGCAGGTGACTCACGACATCAACTGATCCAGACTGCATACCACCCGCATGATGAGTCTGCATTGCTGGAACTGGAAACATTCACGCAGCAAACGACTCCCCAAAAGATCAAAGGAAATATTTAATTTCTTTTTTATCAAAAGCTCAAAAAAAAAAAGGCACAGAGAACAACAAAACGCAGAGCAAACTCCAAAGCCCATATGCATCAGGTCCAACCCAACAGGACCAGCTCACCATCCCTCATAAGGGGGGAAAAAAGAAGAAATTTCTTTTCACATCATCGTCACCACCACCTCACAACTCCCCATGCTCAGGCGTCTCCTTCTCATCCTTCGTCTCCTCCGCCGCCTTCTCCTTCTCTGCCTTCTCAGCCTTCTTGTCCTTCTTACTCTTGCTCTTCTTGCTCTTCTTATCGTTCGTCTTCTTGCTCCCCGACTTCTTACCGCTGCCAGCGCCGGGCATCCTCAGCTTCCGCTGCAGCAGCTCGATCGAGATCCTGTTCAGGTCCTCGGCGCGGCGCTCGAGCTCCTTGCTCGACACGACCGGGTCGTCGGTCGCCGTAAGCTTGTCCTGCGCGGCCAGCTTCTCGTCGAGCCACTTGCTCGCGTCGTCGAAGGCCTTGTTCAGCTCGTCCAGGTCCGCCTGCGTGTAAGGGGACATGAACGCGGGTTCGGTGGCCTGTGCGTCTTCGGCGGCGCTAGAGGGGCTTGGGGTTTCGTCCTCCTCGAGGTCGGCGAGCGGGTCGGCTTCGCCGGAGGCCTCGGCGGCGGGGGTGGAGGAGGAGGCGGCAGATGCGGACGATGCCGAAGCGGCAGCTTCAGCCGAAGAGCTGGCCTCGGCGGCCTTGTCGATGTTCTCCTTGATCAGCTTGATCATGCTCTGGGTCTGGTCGAGGGCCTTCTTGACGTCGGAGATCGCCTCGGGCCGCTTGCGCGACTCGTCTCTGCGGGTGACGATGGGGACGATGAGGGCCTTCAGCTCAGCGTGCTTGGCCTTAAGCGTCTTCTCGTCGGCGTCGGAACCGTCATCGTACAGCCATTCGCTGACCTCGGAAAGCTTGGCCTGGATCTCGGTGCGCTGGGCCTCGGTGGAGGCGGCGACGAATCCCTCCTCCTCGAGCAAGTCGCGGGAACGGTAAGTGTAGGCCTCGAGCTCGTTGAGTGCGGTCTCGCGAGCGATACGGGCCTTGTCAGAGGCGTCGAAAGCAGCCAGGCTATTCATCTTGTCAGAAATCCGCCCATACATCATCCAGGTTTGATTGACTTACCGGTCCTTCATGCGCTTCATCTCCTCCTTCGAGACCTTCTCAAAGCCCTCGCGAGAGGTGCTGAAGCGGATGTTGCTCGTAACAGTCTTCTTCTTGGGGACCTTGGGCTCGGCGGATTCAGATGCCTTGGCACTCTCGGAAGTAGAAGAAGCAGAAGCTGAAGAAGAGGTCTCGGGCTCAACGGTCTCAGTGGTCTCATCAGCCTCCTCGCCGTCCTTGAGGGGCTCCTGCTTTCCGTCCTTGGAGCCGAAGCCGAAGAAGTCCTTAACGCCGTCGACAACGCCGCCCTTCTTCTCGGTCTCGTCAACCTCGCAGCTGGCCTCGGCCTTGACAATCTCGGGAAGGCCGGTGGTGGGGTCGAGCTTGATGGAGAACTTGGTGTTGATGTCATCCCGGTTGCAGCCCTCCTTGTCGATCAGGTCGGTAACAACAGCCGTGAGGTTTCCAGTGCGGACGCTTAGGACAGGCTCCTCGTGGTCCCTACCGGTGTCCTGAGACAGGGTGAACTCGAAATCGCCGAGCATCTTGAAGGGCATCTCCTTGACGGTGCCGGTGCGAGAAGTGGTGGAGAAGAGCTTCTGGTTGCGCTCCTTCAGGTTCCACATGTACTTCATGTTCACGACGTAGTTCGCAGTGTCACTGTCACGGATCTCCTTGACGCGGAAGCTGGGAGAAAGGCCAGCACCCTTGAAGGCTGCGCCAAAAACGGCAGCCTCATCGGCGTTGACGTTGCTGCGAAGTTTCGACGCGTCGCCAGCCAGGTCCTCCAGCGCCTTCTGAACGAAAGGAGTGCGCACAGCACCGCCGTGGAGAATGACGGAGTCCAGGTCAGCGAAAGTGAGGTTAGCCGCGCTAAGGGCCTCTTTAACGGGGGCCGCGATGCGAATGGCATGCTCGGCAGCCAACTCCTCGAAGCGCGCACGGGAGATCTTGTACTTGAAATCCACGTCCTGGTACAGGCCCTCCCAGCTGCCGCTGGACTCCTGGTTGGCGCTGAGAACCTGGCGGACCTTCTCGACGTCCTTCCACAGCTTCGCCATGGTCCGGCCGTGCTTCTTGACGTCCTCAATCTTCACGCTAGCTGCCTTCGCTTCCGGCTTCTCGACGAATTGCTCGATGATGTCCTGGATGATCAACTCGTTGAGCGAGTCACCGCCGAGGTACATGTCCCAACCAGAGCCCAAAACCTGTACCTCCTGAATTGTCTTGTTGAAGCGGCCGACGTCCTTGACCGTGCGGCCCTGGAAACGCAGGACCGTCGCCGTGGTCGAGCCGGCGCCCATGTCGAAGACCATGTGGTGCTCAGGCTTCCCGCCCTCGCTGACGCTGGGGAAAGTCCTGCTGGTGGCGTAGTTGAGGCCGACGGCGACGCCGTCGCTGACGAGAGCCAAAACCTTGAGGCCCGCCAGCTCGGCGGCCAGCTCGACGGCGCGCTTCTCGGCCGCCGTGTAGAAGGCGGGCACGGTGATGACGGCGTCGGTGATGCGCGCGCCGCCGGCCATCTCCTCGGCGTTCTCGCGCAGGTTCTTCAGCTCCATGGCCAGCAGCTCCTCGACCGCGAACGGCGCCGCGTCCGCCTCGAAGCTCGGGCTGCGGAAGCCCACCCGGCCGCCCTCGACGCCCACCATCTCCACCGCCGGGTGCAGCTGCTGGTATTCCGCCGCCGCGCGGCTGCTGGCCAGGCGCTCGCCGAGGAGCGGCTTCAGGTTCGGGTAGACATCGCCGGGGAAGCGGGCGGACAGGGCGAGAGCGTCGCCGCCGTATGCGCGCTCGGGAAAGGTTGCGCTGGCGGCTTGCAGGGGTGTGCGGGGAGTCTTGAGAGCGACGGCGGCCGCCTCCTTGCGTTTAGAGTCTTTCGAGAGGACGATTTCGAGCGGGATGCCGGGCTTGACGAGGGCGCCTTTGAGGTACGAGGTTCCGAGATCGATTCCTAGGACGGCTGAGGCGGCGTGTGCGGTGCTGGCGAAAATGCAGAAGAGCGCGATGACGACAGTGAGGGCGCCATAGCGCCGGCGACCTGGGGGTGCCATGTTGTGCGGGTGGGTTAGGGGAGGGGAAGCTGTCCGGAAGCTCCAGACGGGGTGGGATATCAGCGAATCCTCGATAAGAAAAAAGAGCCGGTGGGCGGGGGGTTGTCTCTAAATTAAACGTGTGAACATTAAGCGGAGGAGCAACAGAAACAGAATACACGAGCTCCGCCGGGGAATTGGATGGAGAAGAGAAGGGGTCAGCGCGGTTGAGGACACGGCGGGCGTTTCTATTGTATGTTTCGGCGGCAGCTGGAGTTCTGCCAAGGGCCACATTGTCAGTTCGAGGCCACCTAGACATCCTCGTCTGACCGCCTGCCATAAACGGTACCACCGGCGCCGCTCACCACCAATGGCACGTCCGCCCGGAAGCTTGGGCGCACATCATCGCCTTCTACCGCCTTCGAAAATCCGTGCGATCGTGACATCTGGCTTCTATTCCTATGACGCATAGTTTCTCTTTGTCATACGTCGGATGCGTTCCGACTTGGCTCAGCTGCCTGATTTGCCATTCCCTGTGGATTTTGTGCCCTAAAATGTCTATTATTCTTATCTCCGCAATAGTCTCTTGTTCTCCCTCTCCTCTTTTCTATTCTCTTAAAGATGTCGCACTTTCCACTGCAGCTTACATACCCCGGTTGAACTCGACCATTCCATCCTTGCCGCCCTTCTCCCAAAACTCAGGCTCAAGCTTCTTTGCGCTGATCGCCTGCCTCTGAGGGAACACGGCGAGGGCGAAAGGCAGAGCAACGAGCGAGGTGGTCAAGATCAGCCCGAGGTTGATGGGCAGCACCATGCGCGGCCGCTGCTTCAGCCACTCAGTGCGCTGCAACTTGACCAGGATGAGCGGCGGCACCACCATGATTGGTGTCGCGTTGATGACACGGCTGAGGGCCGTCTCACCGACCGCCAGCTTCGCCGCCGTCTTGCTCTTGCCCAGGCTCTTCGGTCCCGCGTCCTCGTCGTTGCCCGCCTCCTCCGCCTTCTTCTTCTCCTCGTCGCTGAGCACGGGGTAGACGTCGATGCCGCGGCGGATCTCCTCGCCGCGCATGAGGAAGACGTTGACCACACCGGCCGACACGACGGCCGCGAAGGGAACCAGGCGCGAGAGCACGGTGCGGGTCGTCGGCGACACGCGCTTGAGGCGGGGCACGATGGAGTTGAGCCCGTAGGCCACACCGCAGGACGCGCCAACGGCCATGAAGTACGACTTAGCTATCTGGCTGGTGGAGAGCGGGGTGGACTTGTTGGCGTTGGCGTTGTTCACGGCGACGTTGAGGGACTGGTTAGCGATTTGCCAGCCCAAAGTTCCAGCAGTCTGCAAAATTGCCACTGTTAGTTCCAATGTACTCCTCGTTGTCCCGGAGTATACGTACCCCCAAGTTAGGAGTCAGCATGCCCACCGTGACCACCAGGTTGGATATCACGTAGCAGGACATGCGGAAAGGAAGGAAAACCGGTTCGCCCGTATCTGTCATATGCAATCAGTTTTGAACGCAATCCACACCCCCCAGGTTTTTCCTCTTCTACAATACGTACCGGGATGAAGCGTCGAGTCGACGACCTTCTTCGCCTTCCACAAATCAGGCGTCATGTTTGCGATCTTGCCTTGCTTATACGCCGACACCAACTCTTTCGCATGCGCCAGCCCCGTGGAGCCTGCCAACAATGTCCTGTTTGCACCAAGTAGCCATGTTAGCCCTCACAAATTCTCTCCCAATGCTTCTCCCCGTATATCCAGTAGCGCAACACCGCTCCCAATTGCGACAGCTAAGCCTACCCCCCTTGGCGCATGCAACGTGTCTTTGGTATTTGCCTCGTACATCCCTCGAAGTCGAACGCAAGACCGGGAATGATTCCGACGAGCACCTCGTGATTGCGCCTGCCGGCGTATAGCTTGGAAGCCAACCCGGGCGGGTAGCCCGGAGATGCCAAAAATATCGTCCGTATCCGCTCTGTCCCCATAGCAAAACATCTTTTTGTTCCTCACCTCGGATCTGAAATATCCGCTGCGTGGCGCACGCGGCCCCAGTACGTGCTCAGGTCATACTGCGACGCAGGCAGGTCGCGGCTGCCCGGCAGAGATGCCGACATCTCGTATGTGTAATTTCGCGGTGGTGCAAAGGTCTCGAAAAGAAGGGACTACGAGCGTCGGGCGCCGGCCTTCGAGCGGAAGGATTAATTGAAGGGGTTGCGGTGGTTGATTCAAGAACGTGTCGTCTCGGGCGTCGTGTGGGTTTTGAATCGGAGATGTTTATAAGGTTATAGTAGAAGAGGCGGGGTAAGTGAGTGTGAGGCGCGCCGGGTGTCAATCGTATGCGGTGGCAGGTCTGCGCGGGCTTCTGCGCGTAGCTGAGCTTGTTGCGGCGAAGAGGGGAAAGAAATGCGGCCGGCTGTGTGACCGGAATTCTGGTGTGAGGGACCTGAGCTAGCTTATCCGCGGCGTTTGTGGACCGGGAGGCGTGCCGACTTCGGCCCAAGCTTCCACGGTCGGGACCCTTCCACTAATCAGGGTCCAAACGATTACGAGGTCACGATAGAGTTTCCGGTCCAGGGTCTGTATTATGCATTTTTGCAGATCACCTTTATCGCTATAGACTGCTCTGTACCAATTGCCTTTTCCGGTATATATGTCCAAATTTTCGACAGTATTACACGCTCCAATCAGCACCACCCGCTCTCCAAGCCAACCATCTCCAAAAGCCAAAAACCATTAGCAATTAAACCCAACGCCTTCCAGATGCTGCCACAGCCATGTGGTATTTTAGGAGATGTTGAATATCAAGAATGGACAATAAAAATAAGGTAAACCGCGCTTTTCGATTGATTGCCGTAGCATCATAGCACTTGCGCTCAAGACGCCAGCTTCGACTTCTCCCTCTTCTTCCCCTTCGTCGGCGTCGCGCCGATAATCGCGTCAAATGTCTTCGTGGGATCGTTGCTGTGGCTGCTAACCGGACGGGGTATCTCACCCGTCGGAGACACTCCCGTGGGGAGCGGCAAGGCTTCCAGGCCGAGCATCACACTCTCACGCACGTGGCTTCGGCGATCGATACTGCTGGCCCTCGAGCCCGCTCTGAGTCTCGGCACACCCGGCTCCGGAAGAGGCTCGTGGATGTCTTCTTGAACCGCGCCGGCAATCATGCCGGGCTGGTCCATGCTCCATTTCTCCGCCATCTGCCAGCAGTGGCTGCGGCGGTACACACCTTCGACACCGTGCTCGACCAGATCGGATGGCAGAGAAACTACACCAGAGCCACCCGCAATGCCGTACCACGCGCGGCCCTGATTGTGGACATCCTTGGCCCACGGTACTCCGGAACGCGGCGGCTCGCACAGGAAGTACTCGACACCCTTGTTCCACTTGACGCCGGGCGCGTCGATGACAAGCATGGGGAGTGACTGCATGACGGCGTACATGAAGAGCCAGTGGCCAATACGGAGGTCCCGGATCTCCTCAATGTTCTTCCGGTGCATGGACGATTTCTCCAGGTGACGGAAAGAGTCCAGGAAAGGGTTGGAAATGTCAGCATCCTCGTTGTGCGTCTTCTTCATCAGTTGGGCAAGCTCGTCATCCTTGAGATCCTTCTTCCGGGCCTTGGTGTCCTTCTTCTCGTCTCCAGTGCCGAAGTCAGGACGGGTCAAGCGGAGGTCGGGTAGCATGGGGCAATCAAATGGAATAGGGGGCTGGAAAGGCGGCACACTGCGATCGTATTCACTGAGAACCAAGCGCAGAGCGCGGACCATTGGCTCGCCTGCTTCTTCGTCCGTCGGGGGAGAGTCCATCGTGCGGGTCGTCAGGTTCTCGCGGTCAACAAGGAGATCGTAGAGGCAAGAGAAATCGTGGTAAAGATCCTGAAGGACAATTCTGTTCAAGCCGTCCGTCTCTAGGCTGTTCTTCTTCGAGTTGGCCTTCGGTGGCCACGCGCCGTACTTGGATTTGTAGTAGCTGAGCATGTGCTTCCGGGTAGCCATGAAGGCTGCGCGCCAAGCATCGAATCTGATGTATTTGCGCTCCTCCGAAGTCTTGCTGTTCATGATACCAGAGAAGACACCGGGGAAGTCGAAATCGACCAGTCTGGTGGTGAAGTTCCTGAATCGAATCTCCAGGTCCATAGAAGCTCTCTCCATGCGGTCCCGAGTGTTTCGCGAAATCATTTCGAACTTGGGGTTTCCGAGGGTCTTGATCTGCTCATACTTGCCCACAGCGTGCACAAAGGCCTCGTTGTAGAGCATGACAGAGCGCATGCGCTCGCCCAGCACGATGCCTTCGATGGTCTTGTCGCGGCTAGCCCTAACATCGGCTAAATGCAGCTCGTCCACATAGCTGTCGAAACTGGATGCGGCGATCTCACCGAAAGTCGACCCGTCCAGGTTGGAGAACTCGTAGTGCTTCAGCATTTCAGAAATTTGTATGAAAATGGCAAAGATGGACTGGCGTGAGGGGGTCGCGACCAACGACTGGCCGACCAAAAAGGCAAACAGGTTTCGCGTAGCGACCAGGGTCTCGAGATCGTCGGGGGTCATGGGTGGCGGGGTTCCACCTGGCGTCGGAACCTGGCCATCGCTGCTGAGCTTCAGAGGGAGGTAAAGGTGGATCTCGGTACTCGGCAATTCGAGGGAGTCATTCATCAGCTCCCTGGAGGCCTTGGAGCTGGCTTCTTCGCTCTCAATGTCCGAGGCGCGCGGGGTATTCGGCGAGATCGGCGATGAGCTTTGGCCGTTGATGTCCATGTTCTGGACCTGTGTGTCGAGGGTCCCTCTCCGCTCGCCGCCCATAACGGCTGCATTGCTGTAAATTCCGCCATAGGCAAGCTGCGTGAGGACTGTCGACGAGGCGTAGATGGTGGAATCGACCTTGAAACTGGGGCCCCGGCCAGATGTCCGCGGGTAGACGTAGATGTATGTGTCTCCCTGCTCATCCCACAACTCGGGCACCTTCTCGCCGCCTTGGAGCAAGGCGACATTGTATGGAGGCTTGCCTTCGTGGCCTACGACCCAGGCTTGCGGCCCCGTCGGCTCGACCTCGCTCTTTCTCTGTCTTCCGAAAAATGATTTTCTCTTCAACTTGTTCGCCTGAGCGGCGTTCCCGGGATCCAGGTGGCCGTCTGCGGTGACCTGGAGCAAAGCGGACTCGGGACGGAGGGAGGCTACGCTGCCTGGACGGAAGTCGCTGCCGGGTCGCGACGAGTTCCTCGAGGACGAGCGCGAGGCGGAATCGACGCGGACGGGCGGAGGAGGAAGAAGGTCGCCACCATCGTCGGTGTAGCTGCGGATTGTAGACTGGCGGTCGATACCCTGGGGAATGGGAGGCACAGGCGGGTCTTCTGCTGACGGGAGAGGCGGCTGAGCTGACGACGAGCGATCGCGGCTCTGAGATCTGCTGAGCCTAGCGGAAATGGAGCGGCGTCTGCCTCTCGAACCAGACTCTGACTCTGCGGCAGGCGGCTCCTGCTTGGCCGCCTCCGCCAGATTCACGGAGGACAGGCTGAAGATTGAGGTGAGGCGTTTCGCGGCAGATGACATTTTGCGTGATCGGAGGGCCTGCCCGCGCGCCGCGCAACGCAATAGAAAAGATTTTGGGATAAGGAGAAGGGTTGCGCAGGCTAGTGGAGGGAACAGAAAGAGAAGCACAGTTGAATAGGAGCGGCAGATTCGGGAGCTCGGGGGTGCAACACGTAACGTAAATTTTAAGGGACCGTCAGGGCGATGTGACAAGCTTCGGCAGCACGGGCGATCTGTTGCGTCGTCTGGGGTGGCTTGGACAGCGTGGGCGAGTGGGCGCAGCTCAGGCGGCCATTGGCCTTGCCGTCATCAATCACGAGTCGCCGTATTCCTGCAGCCGTATACCGATCTGCTGTTACCAGGCCTTTTGCGGCGGCGGCGGCGGACTTGGGTGCGGCTGGTTGCGCATCCAATCCTACGCCGGCGCGCGCGCACTGTTGCCCTGGCGAGGGCTGACATCATCCGTGGGCGGCGAGGAGACGGCGGAGGCGCCCACCACCGGCCGACCACCCGCCAGGGGCGTCGTTCGCCTGGCCATATCCGGGCCCGGCACGTCGGGGCTGAGATTATTTATATCGCGCCCTATCGATAAAACCCGACGAGAGCCTCACCGATTTCATGCAGCGTACCGTCGTGCCCAGCTCACCCAGCATAGCGCAATTTGACGTCGTGGTTGCGCGCGTGCGGGACATATTTCGCAGGGCAGGGCCTAGACACGCAACAGCCCGAACGCCGAGCGATCGAGTGCGCTGGCTGCCAGCACCCCGCCGCTGCGCTCCGAGTTGTCTCCCGACTCCCGAGCCGGCGCCCGCACACCTGCGTGTCCAGGCTGGGCATTCGTCGCGACCCTGCCGTGCTCCCGCTCTGTGCAACAGGAGATCGCCCCCTTGGCCACCGGGCTCCGCGCCCCACGCCGGCCCATTATTTTGCTCAGCAACCTCATCTTAGACAATATCCACGATCGCCCCTCATCACTAAAGACCCCTAAAGTCGCACACTGACCTTCGCTTACGGGACGTGCCGGGGCCAGGACAAAGCAGCGCGCGGGATTGCTGACGAAGAACTGCCGTGTACGTACCCAGCCACTGCGTGATGTTGATGCTGTTTGGTCCGGAGTCGGAGCACTGCCGTCCAGGCGCAGATCCGTTGTCTTGGCCCTCTGCAAACGCACATGTGCGTCAGACCCGGTTGTCGACGGCAGCCCTCGCTAACTGACGGAAGACAGCACGTTAGAGTTAGCGAGTGTGGAGCAGCGCGTGGGCGTCGTTGGCTGACGAACGCATCGCAAATTCGCGTTGGTGGCGCAGCCGTCAACAAACGCCCAAGCCATGACCGCGAAACCCCTCATCAACCTCCTTCGTGGCTGGCCAAACACGTCGCTGCTTCCGACCGCCCTCATTAAACAGGCGGTAGACAATGTCCTGACGCGGCCTGACGTCGCCACTCCGGGCCTGCTGTATGGCCCTGACCCGGGAGACCCGGGAGCACGCAAAGCAATTGCTGCTTGGCTGACGGACTTCTTTCGTCCGGGCGAACCGGTTACCGACGAGAGGATTACAATCACCGGGGGAGCGTCGCAGAACCTGGGCTGCATCCTGCAGACCTTTACCGATCCGATCTACACCCGGAACATATGGATCAGCTCGCCCGCCTACTTTTTGGCGTTCCGCATCTTTGAGGACTCTGGCTTTTCCGGGAGATTGCGTTCCGTGCCCGAGGACGATGGTGGCATCGACATCGACTTCCTGCGACGTGAGATAACAAAGAGCGAGGAGAAAGCGAGGAAAGATGGAAACACACGGCCGGTATGACCTCAATCGACGATTGCTGCTTGCGTGTTAGTTGACGCAACGTAGACCGTCAAACCCGAGCGGCCCTGGAGCAAAATCTACCCGCACGTCATATATGTCGTCCCTTCTTTTGCAAACCCCTCGTCCGTCACGATGCCACTGGAGCGACGGAAGGAGTTGGTGAAACTAGCCCGGGAATACGATGCCCTCGTCATTTGCGACGACGTCTACGACTTTCTGCAATGGCCCGCAGCAACTGACACCGACCAGCGGGGTTTAAACAAAGCGCTGTTGCCTAGACTGGTGGATATTGACCGTTTCCTGGACGACGGCGCCGAACGAGACGGCGCGGACGGGTTTGGTAACGTCGCTAGCAACGGCAGCTTCAGCAAAATTCTGGGACCGGGGCTCAGGGTAGGGTACCTGGAAGGTAGTGCAAAATTTGCTTACGGGGTTTCGCAGACTGGCACTTCAAGGTCCGGCGGGGCTCCTTCGCAGCTTACTTCGACGTATGTTGCGCAGCTTCTTGAATCCGGCCGGCTACAGGAGCACATTTACGGGACGCTGCAGCCTGCATATGCGGCGCGCTACCGTGCAATCATGCTGGCAATCGAAAAGCACCTCGTCCCGCTGGGCGTCAAGCTGCCGCAGCCCGGCAGAGAAGTAGTCGGAGGGTATTTCGTGTGGCTTACGCTTCCTTCACCGCTGAAGAGCGCCGACGTTGCGCGATTGGCCCAAGAGAAAGAGAACTTGATCGTTGCGGAAGGTCGTCTGTTCGAAGTTCCCGGTGACTCGGCTGAGGTGAATTTTCCATGTGACATTCGGCTGTGCTTTAGCTGGGAAGAGGTGGACCGACTCGGCGAAGGCATCGAACGACTGGCCCGGGTCATCGGTCAGCTGCAAATAGACGATGCGGAGAACCCAGGCGAAATGTTACCCGAGACGGAAGGAGACCAAAGCGGGAAGCTGGGGCAAGGCGGCAGTGGAAATTACTGGTGATGTCTCGACGCGGGTTGACGGGGCGATCAGAGTCTTTGTGAAGAAAGTTGTCGAAGCTAGAATAAGCACTATAGAGCAGCATTTTGCCAGCGAACCACAGCGAGCACAAGACGGCCCTATGACCATCGCATGCAGATCCACCACGACCCCGGCTTCTGGAAGCATGTGCGACGTGCAGGGTGCGGGGCAATGGAGGGGTCACGGTCGCGCAAACCCCAGGCGCTTCTTTTTCGGTCGCCGCGCTCTCGTGAAGGCTTTTTTCTGCTGTGACCGGTCATGCTCCACCAAACAGCGCCGTCGTCGTCTGGCAGACGCGCTCGTGCAACGTCCCGAACAGGGCAGCGCCACTGGAAAAGGCAGGCGCCAGCAGCAACGCAGGTCCTTCATTATGACGACGTTACAGGTACATTGGGCGCGCCCGCGCATAGGCGGCCAGCCCAGCGGCTATAGGGCGGTACTGCATAGTGCAGCATTAGCAGGACAATAACAGCCACACGGCAGCCAACAAAGTTTGGCCAAGCCTCTGTAAACTCTACGGGCCGGCCTGCAGGCCGGTGTGGGCCGGGCGGGTGCGCGCGCTGATTGCACGCCGCAAAGATTGCGCTCTGCGTGGCGGCAGGGCAGCGGCCGCGCAGATGACCAGGCGAGCCTATGAGCGCGCGCGGGGGGCGTGTTCCTGAGACGCAGCTTGGACAGATGCGGCGCCGCGGTTTCAAACGCAGGCCGATCAGGGCAGGCGCGTGGCTTGACTGGCCGGGGCACGACCACTCCGACCGCCCTAAGTTGCCTCAGGGACAGGCCGCTGCGCCGACCTCTGCACATCGACATCCAACAACTGGCCACCGGCCCACTCGTGGAATGTTTCACTGCCAATCCAGGCCTGCTGCTCGATTTGACAACGCGGCTGCTCGGCGCGCCGAACCACAGGCCCGCCCGCACAGCGCACCCCGCCGAGCCTGAAGTTGGGTGCCCGCCTTCCCCTTGCCGCTGGCCTCGATGCCGCGCAGCATGCCGCCCCCCGAGCAGGAAGCTGGCCGCGGGCGTGACAATGGCCACGCGGCGAACGGCCGTGACCGCCGCGGCGAGCAGCTGCCCCTCGCGACGAGGCAGGCGGTGCCCGCCGCGGAGTCCGCTGGCGAGCGCGAGGCTTGGCTAGGCGAGCGCAGCGTTAGCTATCGACCTATAAATCAGGCCGCCGCAGCGGGTGCGGAGACGGCAGCGGCCCACTTGAAACCAGGAGTCTTTGGCACGGAGCCGCCAGACCAAGAAGTGAGTGCAAAATCTATGTTTCATGTTTCTCGCCCGCCGGCTTGCGCTTATAAAACATACGCGGCCACCGCCCTCCCCTCGCCTCCCACCACCTGCCTTTCTCAAGAGCTGTGCGAGCACAGCGTTTCTTCTGTGGCTTTCCCCGGCTACACTGTTTTTCTTCTTGTCCTCCGTCACTCTTTCATTCTGACCTCACCCACGCGCCTAAATACGACGCGCCAACCTTCCCTGACCTGAACGCGCACATTCCATTTCGACTTCTACATTCTGCCACCAGCCTCGCGGCCGCGCAATACCCGGCCCAAGCTCAAGTGCTGTGCACTGACAAGGCTTTATTTACCAGCATTCGACACTCTCCTTCCTCACTCCCTTCCGAAGCAGGTTCTTCATCATGATCGCTTTCAGCACCGCTGCGCTTGCCCTCGGGCTGCGCTTCCTCCTCAGCGCCGGTCCTGCCCAAGCCGTGCCCATGCCCCTCGACATCGGCGTCGACGTGGCCGGCGTTGGGCTCGACCTGAGCGTTGATACCTCGGCCGCTGCCGCCGCTTCGTCCTACTGGCTTGCCGACATCAAGCGCCAGGGCACCGTGGCCTATGGCAACTCCGACTTCAAGATCTTCCGCAACGTCAAGGACTACGGCGCCACTGGCGATGGCTCCACCGACGACACTGCTGCCATTAACCAGGCCATCAGCGACGGCAACCGCTGCGGCAACAACTGTGACTCCTCCACCGTCACCCCTGCGCTCGTCTACTTCCCCCCTGGGTAAGTCTCCTGATCTGATATTACCCAAAGCTCTTCTAAAGCGCGCACAGAACCTACGTGGTCAGCAAGCCTATTGTCCAGTACTACTACACGCAGCTCGTTGGTGACATCAATGACCTCCCCGTCATCAAGGGCTCTGCCAGCTTCGCCGGCATGGCTCTCATTGACGCTGATCCCTACAACGACGATGGCTCCAACTGGTACACCAACCAGAACAACTTCTTCCGCCAGATTCGCAACTTTGTCATCGACCTTACTGGCATGCCTGAGAGCACCGGTGCCGGTATCCACTGGCAGGTCGCCCAGGCCACCAGTCTCCAGAACATCCGCTTCGAGATGCTTCCCAAGAGCGCCACCAACAAGCAGCAGGGTATCTTTATGGACAACGGCTCCGGTGGCTTCATGACGGATCTCACTTTCAACGGCGGCAACTACGGTGCTTTCCTCGGCAGCCAGCAGTTCACCACCCGCAACCTGACCTTCAACGGCTGCAACACTGCCATCTTCATGAACTGGAACTGGCTCTGGACCTTCCACGGCGTCAACATCAACAACTGCGACGTCGGAATTGATATGGCCAACTCTCCGTCCAACCAGACTGTCGGCTCGGTTATTGTCCTTGACAGCACCTTCACCAACACCCCGCTCGGTGTCAACACCTCCTTTTCCGAGAACAGCGTTCCTGCCACCGGTGGTACTCTGGTCCTCAACAATGTTGACTTCTCTGGCAGCGAGACCGCTGTCCTCTCTGCTGGCGCTGCTGCTCTTGCTGGCGGTAGCAAGGTCGAGTCTTGGGTTCAGGGTAAGGAGTACATTTCCAGCACTGGAACTCGCATCCAGAAGGAGGTCGACTTCACTAGGCCCACTCCTCTCCTCAACGACGCTGGCGAGATCTTCACTCGTTCGAAGCCGCAGTACGCTGGCTACGCCTCTAGCTCTTTCGTCAGCATCAAGGACGCTGGTGCCAAGGGTGACGGCACTACTGACGACACGGCTGCCATTCAGAAGGCTATCGATGCTCTCACTGATGACCAGATCCTTTACTTCGACCACGGCGCTTACTTGATCAGCGACACCGTTACCATTCCCGGTGACAAGAACCTCAAGATCACCGGCGAAATCTTGCCCATGATCCTCGCCACCGGTGACAAGTTCAGCGACGAGAGCAACCCCATTCCTGCCATCAAGGTTGGCGAGGAGAACTCGACTGGTAACGTTGAGATGAGCGACTTCATCATCGGAGTTCACGGCCCTGCCCCTGGAGCCATCCTCATGCAGTGGAACATGAAATCCGACGCAGGCAAAGGTGGGCTTTGGGACGTGCACTTCCGTGTCGGTGGCTACGCCGGTTCTGAGCTCCAGTCCGACAAGTGCGCCAAGAACCCTAACGCCACCCACGACGCCAACCCCGAGTGCGAGGGTGCTTTCTTGATGTTCCACGCCACCGAGGCCGCCAGTGTTTACATTGAGAACTGCTGGTTCTGGGTTGCTGACCACGAGCTTGACCTTTCGGACCACAACCAGATCGACATCTACAACGGTCGCGGTGTCCTCATCGAGTCCACCAACGCTGTGTGGCTTTGGGGTACTGCTTCGGAGCACAGCGTCATGTACAACTACGAGCTCAACGGCGCAAAGAACACCTTCCTGGGTGCCATTCAAACCGAGACGCCCTACTACCAGTCGAACCCTGACGCCACCAAGCCGTTCTCCGTGCAGACTTCGTGGGCCGACCCTGACTTCAGCAGCGCTTCTGCCGACGGCGGCAAGAAGGCTTGGGGTGTCCGTTTCATCAACTCCCAGGATGTGGTCATCATGGGTGCTGGTCTGTACTCGTTCTTTGAGAACTACGGCCAGGAGTGCGTTTCTGCCAACAACTGCCAGAACAACATGGTCTCGTACGAGGAAACCAACTCCAACGTCCAGCTCTTCGGTCTCTCGACCAAGGCGTCGGTCAACATGGTCACCGTTCAGGGCAACGGCGTCGTCAAGGATGCCGACAACCGCAGCAACTTCTGCGCTACTATCGGCCACTTTGCTGAGTCGTAGACAGCTTGATCGCGCATGGTGAAGAGAGCCAAAGTTCCGACCAGTTGAGGATACTGTCATTTCCTGATGACCGATTCAGTATCCTACCCCACCTGTACAGATTTATGCAACATTCTTCTGCTCTCCTACTTTTGGAGAGCATCACTCTTTGGCGTGGAGCTGGCTCTAGTGTTTGATTTCAATTCTCTTCAATACCCTTCCCGATGTTAGATACCCAAACGGGGAGGAGGACACAAGTTTTGATTGATGGATTACGATTTTCTTTTCTAGCATCTGGTTCATACAGGTACATCGGGTGGATAGAAAAATCTCGGCGGCCGTAAGCCTTTTGAGGGACTGACTGATTCCTTGCTTCTGTTGCATTTCGATGAGTTTCAATGGTACATATGGGAGTTATTCCAAGAGCATAGTTTCGCGGTGAGCGTAGCATCCCATAGCATCAGATGCACACAAAGCGGCGCAGGATACGATCCAATACATTCTACCTTTCTCCGCGCCCACCTGAGTCCCCTTCTGTTGAGTGCAAACGGTATGCGAGGAAGTCCACAGTTGCAAAACGCAAAGTCGCTCATCATTCGTGGAATGTGTTCACAACACCACCCTTGCCCCTCCTGTCCCGATTTAGCGGTACGGGCATTGAAGTTTTATGGAGAGGAAATATTGCGCCTCTTCCCACCGGCGTGTTCATCTCTTGCCACCCTCTCCAGACCTCGACATGGTGCAGCATAAGCATCTTACGTACATACTTTGGACGCGCGCTGTTCACGCCAGGGGCCCATTCGCCCATTCGCATCTCCGCACCCACGCAAGATCCCCGAGCTCCCCGGAGATTAACGCTCCGCTTCTGATTCTCTCCCCTTCTTCTGCACCGGAACCACTTCCTTCCCCGGTCGCCCGAGCATCGACGCGTTGATGAAGTAGACAAGAAACAAGAAGAAAACGGGCCGATTGGACTTTCAGCTCTGATGAGAGTCGTCGCTTTCACGCATATGAGGGTAGGCAAAAAAGGCGTGCGTAATGGGGCGGAACCAGGCAGCCGGGTAGTCCAGGGGTAAAAGATGCATATTGGCCTTCGCTAAGCCCATCGTCATGCATGCGGCTTTTTCTGTTTCCGCTTTTTCTCCTGGCTGCCTCGCTAAAGGGTGGCGCTGTTTCTTCTCTCTGCTCTCTGTTTCTTCTTCTCGCCTACTCCTACGAGAGGTCTCGGCTGTTGCGTCTTCCGGGGCTATAATCCTGGTGGTCCGTGTGGTTTTAAGTGTGTGATGAGCGCCAACTAAAGACGTCTGCGTGATTCGGATCTACAAACCGATCCCGACGATCCTTCTTTTACCGCACTTCTTCCGTCATCGTGGGCTCTGACTATTTTGACTCTCCCGTAGATGCGTGTGTGTCCCGTGCGCCGAAGCGATGAGGATGTTCATGATGTTGCTTCTTTCTCCCTGCTTGGAGAGCGACACTGAGATACCCAGTGGGCGCATGCGCTAATTTCTACGGCTTGGCTTTTTCGATGACCGATTGATCGATTGCTCGTCTGTTAGGGCTCGTCGGTACGTAAGCGTTGAGAAAGGAAGGGCGAAGGAAGCTGCACGTTGTTCTAGCCGCCTTCCTGTTCCTCTCAACCTTCCGTATTCGGCTGCTTCCGATCGTTATACACTCGCTAGCGCCAACCAAACAACCATCAAGCCGTAACCCTCGCGTAGAAAAACTTCCGAATTCTGTAATCACTATACTCTACTTACAGTAAATCGGCCCTACTAGTTATTCCATGTAGAAAATACTGCAAACCTCATTGGTGGCCTTTTTTTCCTTTTCTCGTTTTCCCCCCGCTTTTCTTCACAGCTTCCTCGCGACCCAGAATGAGGGCTTGTAAACGTGCTGCATCATGCTCTTCGGATCCGAGATGTAACCAGTCTCGATGCCCGTACCCACTCCTTCCTCGCCACCACCAGGCAACTCCCTCTGCTCGATCTTGAAGCCGAACCGCTCCACCAGCGCTACCACCTCTTCGTCAGTCAGCTCGACGGATCCGTTTTCCGCAATGCCGAGATCCTTGCTGCCAGCGCCGCCAGCACCAGCACCGTTTCCTTCGCCCTCATCATCCCCACCACCTCGCTTGTTCTTCGCGCCGGGCGGGTCGTTCTCAAAGTGCCACAGCAGCGGGCCCAAGTTGATCCACAAGCCGCCGGCCTTCAAGCAATTCGCAATCGCCTCGATGTAATTGATCAGATTCGGCGCCGTGTCGATAAAGAAGACGGTCGCCACTGCATCGAACGAGTCGCGCGCCTCCTCGCCCTTGTAGCTGACGCAAAAGTCCGCCGCCGCCATGCCCATGCGCTCGAACGCGTGCACCCTGCACCCCGCGCTCGCCTCCGTCAGCGCCGTCGCGGGGTGCACGTCGGGCACGCGCACGCTGCGCAGCTGCGCCTCGCGGTCGCGGTGGTTGGAGAAGGCGTGCGCCCACGGGTAGACGGCGAACTGCTCGGCCTGCGCGCTGTGGTTGAGGATGAAGGACGAGGCGAGTAGCTGGTGGTACGAGATCTCGTTGCCCTCGACGCTGAAGCCCAGCCGGCACACCTCGAGCACGAGGCGGCCCAGTCCGGCGCCGGGGACCAGCACGCGCAGCTCGTCGCGATCGGTAGGGGGCGTAGAGGCGTGCTCGGCGGAGAGAGCGCGCAGGACGGGGCCGTAGCAGGCGGCGCGCTCGCTGGCGCCCTCGGCGCTCCAGTCGCGGTACATCTGCCGAATGGTGCTGCGGGCCTTCTCGAGGTCGGAGGCGGCGGCGGCACCGCGCCAGACGGGGGCGATGGTACGGGAGGGGTCGTCCGGGTCGCGGATAGGAGAGGTAATGGCCGGGTTGACGCCAAAGTTGGGGGCGCCGGCGCGGAAGATGGCTTCGGCCAAGTCGGCATTGGCATCGATGGCGTCGTCAACGCGGTCGAAGACCTCGAGAATGTTGAAGGGCGGGCCCGCAAGCAGGTTCCAGTGCGCCGATGGCATGGCGTAGAAGTTCTGGCGCCGGACATGTGTTACGTTGTAGTGGGCGACGCGGCGGTAGGACCTTTTTCATTTTGGAGAGAAAGATAAGAAAAGGCTAACTTTGGAGATTGCTATGAATAGGTGATTCGGTCAGAGAGGGTGCTACGGGGAGGATAGACCGGGGAACATACTTGATGTCCGAAAAGGGAAATCCGTATAGAGGAAAGAAGAGGTAAAGTCCCACTTACTGGAAAGAGTCTAGAGTGGCATAGATGACTCTCTGCTCCTCAAGGTCGTCTTCCGGGTCTAATTCTCCCTGCCACTCGCCCTCAAGGGCAACGGAATGCGTCTCGGAGGTCATGTCTGAAGCTAGTTGAAGGATGTAGCAGTAGGTCTCACAGACACATCAGCTGGTACCAGCGAAGGGACGGCTCGAGCCCAAAAAGGCTGTCGAACGGAGCAGATCGTCTTAACCTGGATGAACAAAGGCGCTGCGCCAGGAGACCGTTTTTTGCAAGACATGCACCGGCAAGGAGTGTTTGGTTGAGCGTGTCACCCGACAAGCCGTTTGCCGAATGGGTGTGGTGCTTTGTGGAGCGTGACGCCGGGAGAAGTTTGGTCAGCCGTCGGCCGTTTGGTTTCGCGTGCGCCGCTGCCCCGCAGACCGGCCGCGTCTTTTCCTAGTGCAGATCATGGCGTAACGCACGCGCACCCGCCCGCTACATCCTCCATACTTTCCCACTACTACTGCATACGCCCAAGCTTCCCGCCCGCACACCCTATCTCGCCCTTGAGGTCCGAGACACGCCTAGTCACGGACGCCGTTCACACGTACCGACCCCGCTTTAGTCCCGACCCGCAATGGACGCCGGGACCGCCGCCGCCGCCGCACCTCCGCCGACGACTACAGCCCTGTCGAACAGCGCGCCTGCCAAACAGCAGCAGCAGCAGAAACCCCTCCAGATCTCCTTTCCGCTTCCGCGCGCCCCCAATGCCCGCGTCAACCTGCACCTGACCGTGCATTCGAAATCGCTGCTCCTCTTCGTCACGACGACCTCTCCCGAGCATGACTCCGGCGTCACCGCGCCCGTGGGCAGCTTCGTCTACGCCATGCCGAATGTAAGCTTCACAACAGCTCAAGCAGATTCGCTTCCCAAAGGGGAAATAATTAGGAGGCCACAAGGCTGACACGCAATTGCTCTGGATACAGCTCGCCAACCCCACCGCACAACCGCTGAGCACGCCGCTCTACCCGCAGACACCGACGCTGGACCTGGCAACGCGGTTGGCGAAGATCCTGGCGAGGCGGACCGGTCGCCCGACCTACGTCGGCAACTCGACGTCGTTTGCGAGCGCGGGCGCTGGCGGGAACGTCGAGGAGGAGATGGAGGGCTTGGCGCGGGTGGTCGAGGTCGTGGTGGAGGAGGTGAAGAAGGCGGATCAGGCTGCTGCTGCTGCTGGAGTGTGAGAGACGGGGTGGTGGAATTGTTCGGAGTATACACAAAGAGAAATTGCTGAAGGTGGATGTGAGGTTGTGAGCTCGCGGACTCACAGCTGCGTACCCCCGCCTTGGTTCAGGGTCCGATATAGAACGACTGGGGGAATGATACCAATCGACCGAGACAAGGCATCAACGTGGTTTCAAGGCGAATGCTTGGTCGTTGGCAGATCGAGAAGAGGGGAGAAGGTGTGAATACCCAGCTGGAGTAAATGGCGGATTATAGGCAAACGAAGGTGGTTGCCCAGCAAGAAATTGTTGTACCACATGGTGGACATGGCTTCCATGCTGCTGTACCTAAAAATCATGTGGTTTCAAGAAATGCACGGTGTGCCTTGGCTGCTGCTTTTGAGCTTCGTCACCTAACCTTTTATGGTCCATGGATAACCTTGACGTAGTTTAAACTGACTGCCTTCAAGCCGTTGTTCTCTAACTTTCGACATCACCCTCGCTCAAGGGAAATGAGAACGGAGACGTGGGAAGGTCCGACTGCGTCTGGTTTGGGGTTTCGGGCGCATGATTTCCAGAAAAGAAACTCTTCTGAACGCAGCGGTTGTAAAAGTATGCTTGTTGGAAACAACATAATGCGCAACAAATGATGATGAGCCGCAGCATTTAACATATGCTGCAGGTGATCGGTATGTGTAGTTCACGAGGGCGAGCCTAATTGTACGTCTTCTATTGTTGGCATCGTGGGCCTCCTGGATACCTTCGGTGATTTGCTGACCAAAGTCAAGGTTATCCATATGTTCTCCGAACGCAGCAAGTCGTTTCCTTTATTTCTGCAGAATCCGGTATATTCAATCGGTGCCTTATCCTCGGGGTGCACATCGCATACGACGCTGTTTTTAATCTCTCTACTTCTCTAGGTCCGTCGAGCAGAGCTCACATGATAGAAGGGATAAGCTTTTCTCTTTCATACATCTGACGTATGCCGCCCTGCAGCTCGCGCCCGTCCCGTGGTGAGCGACGGCCAGCGGATTGCGCAGATGTCCGTCCCTCGGCTTCCTCGTGCAGCTACTGGCACTGCGGACAACGTTCAACAACAGTATAAATTACTCAACCTTGCGGAGTCAATCTTACTCTCTATGGAACATGTCTTCAAGGCATTGGATATGAAAAGTCTTCTAACTACGGATACGATATGCTTTACAGAGGGGTGCTGCAGCCGATGGCTAGCGCGAAGGATAGCAGGGCTCTAGAACATAGCGTAACTATGCCCCCGGCTTTACTTCAGAAAAATAACATATGTGGGCAGTTGAAGCCATCGTCCGGACGTGTATGTAGAATTTTTAATTCGACATTCTCGTCCGGACGATGGCTTCAACTACCTATAACATGACTAAAAAACAAATCCACGCTAGCTATCGGCTGCGAGATGGGACTGTAGTTGAAAACTGGGTGTAACAAGGATTGCGTTGTTCATTGCTCTCGGTTATCATTCATCGAAAACCTAACCAACGCCGTCGTCTCACTTGCCTTCAATATTTAAAACGGATCAACTTTAAGAAATGTTGCTGAAGGGCTGCACCATATCGGCTGCAATGTTGAGTACACCTAGCAAGAGTAGAGAGCTCACTACCTAATCCTCCCTATGATTTTGTATACAGCAATCCTATATTGACATTACATCAGCTCACAAAACTACCTCCGCATGGGCAAGAAATTCATGATTTTACATGTTTTAGTTTCATTGCATGTCATTACATATCATTAACTGAGGGGCCTTCACGGCTCATAATGATGCCCCCCACCACCCACTAAAAATCGTGAAGCCTCTCCTGCGCACTCTGCTTCGCCTCATCCGAGACATTCGGGTTATTGAGAGTCGCCTTCAAACCGCCAGCACTATTCCACAACCCAGAACATCAGCATCCGAACCCAACACTGTTGTGAAAAAGACGAAACGAGGGATGATGGTTGAAGTGACTGTGAGAACATACACGTTGCCAGGGTTCTTGTGCTGGTCGGCCTGGGGCATCTCGCCACTCTGCATGTGCTCGTCGATGACCTGCTTGCTGTGCTGCTTGGCCTCGTCTGAGGTGTTGGGGTTGTTGAGGTTGGCCTTGTGGCCGCCGATGACGTTGCCGGGGTTGGACATGTTGTGAGTTGTGGTGGTGAGGTTTTGGTGGAAAGTGAAGGTTGTTCTGCTGTGCTTGAGGAGGACGCGGTACGTGGAAGGTGGTCGATGGTGGTGGTCTGAGCAGTGAGGCAAAGTACAACCTTTTATATACACCTCTGGCTGAATAGGAGGGGCTGCATTCCGGTCCAGACCTGCGATCGCCGATTGTGCCCCGCGTTGGTGTTGGTGTTGTGGAGCCCCATACCCGTTTCTTCTCATCGTAGACGTCGGTGCCGCACGCTCTGCATTGAGTTCATGACGTTTTTTCTCCTGTCGAGGAAAGGCGCATCTCGGAATGTGTGATGGAAGATTGCTGAAGGCGTTATCGATCCTCTCACGGGAAGGCCTTGGAGTAGCGTACCGCTGGCTGGTGCTTACCCGCATGGCAGACACTGCAAGGCTGTCAATGAAAGCTTCTTTTCGATCCAAGGCTGGATGAGCTTTTCCTGCTTAGAAGTACTGTTTACGGAGTACAGCGGAGTCATAATGTCTGGTAGATGAACAGATTCATTTTTAGAAGGTCAGCGCCTAGCAACATGGTGGGGATTTCTCGTAGACCCCGCGAGAATCGAAGAGGTCAATGTGAGGGATGCGTTTGTTTGATAGACGGCCATGCATGAGCCACAGGCGCGTAAGGTAGCGCACATGAATGCCAATGGAATCTCAATGTGTCGCGATTGTTGACGGCGTGCAGGGAGCATTGTTGCACACTGACGTCAATCATGCAGCCCGGATTGTCGATCCATGCGCGGCTGGCGTGTCGAGATTCGCTGCAGCGGGAAGAGAATGCAGGATGCGATCGCAGTTGCAAGATCCTAGCGCTTATCTCCCCTGCAGGTACATACGGCTAAGGTGGGGAAGTTCGAGTGGAATGGAGAAGTCATGACGTTGCACACTTGAGATGTTGACGCGTGTGTCACGGGATCAGGCGTCAGCGTTCCACTTCTCGCGATTGATGACCAAAGCATTCTTTGTGATACCCGCTGGATATTCGCTGATGTAAGGGCGACGTCAGAAAGCGGGAATACTGTAGTGTTGGACTTCGTTCCGAAACCGCTTGCCACTCACACCTAAGTACAGTAATCTCTAGTCAGCCAAAGTGATCAATGAATAAATCAGAGTATTTACACACATCAAATTCATGAGAAGTATATATAGTGAACTAATTATACACATGAAGCTAATAATAGAGCAAGCAGACTATTCACAACGGCTGTGCAGTGTGATGCACGTGACTGCCATGTCCATCTTGCCGGGGGTATCATCAAAACTACTACAGTTGTAAATCTCCTTCTTTCTCTAGGAGCCTCTCTCCAAGTCTGGTAGCCGCCATTCCCGCTTGACATTCGCAATTGGCTCCGGCTCCATCGGGAAGTAGCTCACACAACCATTGTCGTACAAAGTAGCAGGCGTGGCTACTGCAGAAGTACTCACGGTACTGAGCTCAAAATCCTGGGTGATTGGAATCCTCTGCTCCTTTATACTCATCGAATCGATCTCGGAAAGCTGGAAAGTATAGCCACGCGGGATTCTTTTCTTCGAGTCTGACCCGGGCTTGGTGCTCTTTCTGTCCGCTGCGTCTACGGCACAGCATGGAATGAGGCGTAGGAGCGGGCGGAATGCGCAGACTGATGCTGCAGAAATAGCGAGACATAGCTCAATCCAGCACCAGCGTGCAAAAGGCGCAAAGAACTCTGAACGCACGCAGTATATCAGCCTGAGGACCTTCTAATGGCTTGCAATCTGGGTGAGAGTCTCCACACTTACTCAGTTCATCTGTCGTCTTTGAGAAGCCGAAGAGGTATCTGAACCGGATGATGGTCCCAATGCTTGCCCTGAAAACACTCAGTCAAGCTTATAATGAGAGCCGGATTCCGCTTACAAGATACCGATGCCCAGAACGAAGATTGCAGACAGTTTGACAGCCGGCTTGAGCTGCAGCTTCCAGATCAAGGGGGCAGGAGCAAAAGCGTAGTAGCAGAAGAGCACGACATTGACGCAAGAATAGACGTAGATGCCAATGGTGAGCCCGTGCTTATCCACGCAGTGCCCTTCTTGCATTGTCGGAGTCCAGGCTTTGTAAACCTAAATAAAACCTTAATCGTCGGCCATGGGAACTTCTGCATGAGACGTGGTGCACTTACCGGATAGCACTGAAAGAGCAAGGCGAAGCATTCGTAAAGCCCGATGATGACGTTTACGGCAATGGACACATAGTGAAGACGGTTGAAAAGAGGACGCGCTCTGCCCGTGATGCGCAGGTGAAGGAATGCAATGCTCAGATTTGTGGTGAGCAGGGTCAGAGTGTAAGACACTTGGGTGCAGATGAGGAACTGCCAGACGGTCAGAAAAGTACGAGGGTGCTACAGGCCACAAGGGGCGTACCTTGATGCCGCGTAGGAGGACAGGCAAGGGGAGTTCCTTTGTCAGCCGGCCGAAACCCCCGGTGTCAATGGCATGGACCATGAAAGCAGTCATCATGGAGAAGCCGCACTGTGTAGCATGAGCCCATGTTTTACTTGGAGCCGTGGTTGTCCAAGGCAACTTACTAGTGCAAGCAGCAAGAGATAGTCATCCAGGGCAAACTGGCGCTGAATGTGCAGCCTAACCAGGGCTCTCAATAGGACAAAGACAGCGGAAACGGTTAAGCATATTATCAGCGAGGCGCGAAGGTTCCTTTGCGAGTCGTTGAGATGGTAGTCGTCGACGGATGGTAGCGAAGACATGAGGGTTTACTTCCGAAACAAATATCCGCCGCGGCAGGATGATCCAGGTGCGCGAGGGTATATTAGCGTTCTATAAAGCTAGATAGTTGCACATGACGGTGAGATCAACCCCTTGCTTCCACATGGCATACGGTCATAATGGCGGGGCAGTGTTGTTGACTCGGCTCGCGTGATGAAGGAGAGCCGGCTCAATGCTAGCGGACAGGGTCTGGACGGCGGACGGAGTGGAGTCGATATAATATCCGCCAGGCCAGATCCGGAGCGATTGGAGAAAGACGAGGCGATAGTAGCGTAGTGGCGTACTATATCAGCTGAAGTGTCAGGAATGTGGACGCGAAAGTGCAGCACGTGTGGAGGATTAGTCGGTTCGGTAGTCAGTGTTCAGCTGTGCATCTCCCCGCATCCGGATGTCGGGCCCAGACTCTTCCCGAAAGGATTCCGCTTTCGCCTGCACTACCGAAAGCTAGGCAAAGGCTTGTCGTACAGACGACACGCGAACTCGACCGGAGCACAGGCTAGACCCAGCCGACGCTTCATCGGGATCCGCCGTGGCTAGTGACGTGAGGCTGAGCCTTTTGAAGCGCCGTATCCGGTTCAAGAATGCTTATCGCACTCGATGAAGGAAGTGGCTGTGAGTCTGGGGGTCGGTGGTGGTTCGTAGCGAGAAGGCGCAGGTCTTGGGGCTGAATCGATGTCATGGCGGAAAGCATGGCAAGCCGAGCTCCGGACCGAAACGTGTCAAGCTGATACCTCTTTGCCGGTAAGCTGAAGTCGGGATTGGTGGCCGGCGGGGGAAGGAGATCGGGAGGCTGTCGGACCTTCCGAAGCGGGCTACCCTCAACAACCCCGCATCGTGGCTGAGAAACGCTATCACCAATTGGATTATTCGATATCGAGTTTCCGTCTCTTCGTTCTCTTCTCTTTCGCCGCACAGAAATGCATGCTGAGGAATGCGGATGAGAGGATGAGGTCCAGACGGGGCAATCCTACCGAGGTCGTCTCAACACGGCAGGTGGGGCAGGTGAGATGAAAACACCTCTCGTCGCGTCAGCACCACACAACGTCGTCAACACATCCAAAGCCATCTTGACGCCACAAAAAAGGAAGATGCCACCACCATCCGCACAAGCATTGCCCGCTCTGCTATCAAGAGTCCGCCACCTGCTGCCACCTTCCCTACCGAAAAGCGCCGCATACATCCTCCCCGCCTGCACCCTGACAGCCCTCGGCCACCCTAACCTCCTCGGCCCGCTCTTCCTCCATGTCACCGGCCACAATGGCGCCGCCGCCAACACCACCCCATCACAGCAGCCGGCCGCCGCCCTTCCCCCGGCAGAGACCCGCACCATCTCGCTGCACCTGCGCGACATGCTGCTGAAGGAATGGACGCTAATCGGCATCCCGCCCGTCGTCACCGCCGTATCGTCCCTCGGCCGCGCCGAGCAGGAAGCCGGCCTCTTCCCCTCCGACGCGCCCACGACCTTCGACAATCCCGCCTGGAACGCCCCTCCCTCCTCCACCACCACCTCCTCCCCCTCCCCCCAACCCCAAGACTCCGTCCTCGGCCCCCAAACCACCCTCTCCCCCCGCTACTCCTCCAACTCCTCGGACCCCACCCTCGCCCTCGCCCCGGGAACACCAACCACCACCCGCGGCGCCGCCCACCTCGCCCGCCTCTACCA
>JAUJDW010000178.1:0-50912 GCA_030512325.1 Lasiodiplodia hormozganensis | reverse complement strand
CCGGAGGGGGTGGTGGGTGGGTGTGAAGGGTGGAAAGTGAGTGGGGGTAGGTGCGAGGGTGAGGGCTTTGTTGTTGACGGGGGTGGGAGGTTTGAGCTTAGGCAGGTTTGAGGGAGGGAAGGAGGCTTGGGTGTACATATTTGTCGTTGAATGACTTGTAATTTGTGTAGATTATTCCTTTAGACCCCCCCGGCATCCCTTGAGAATATTTCACTGTAGTTTACATTCATGCAGAGGAAAAAGTTACTTCGTTCTCGCGGCAAAAACTGCGGATCGCCCACTTCCACACTTCAGGCAAAAGCTCCACCGAGACCGCCAACACCGTCTTACCCCAAGCCTTCGCCCACCAAAAGTGCCCAAGCCTCGCGAACAAGGCAGCATACTGGGCAAGAAGCAGAATGGCTCCGCGGCGAGGCTCCCCGAGATATTTCAGATACTGCTCCGAGACGATCGAGGGCCACGCCAATGTTAAGCCAACAGTCTCAATCTGCCGCTGCACTCGGCCGTCAAGGAGAGGTTCTGCGTATTCGCGGAGGACCCGTAATGCTTCCAAGTACACACCTCGCTCCTCCTCCCCAGCATCCCGATCTTCGACGAGAAACTCACGAAGAACCGCGAAATAAGACTCTTGCTCTGTAGTAAATCTCCCCGTCGGTTTGTACAAGAATCCGTCTCCGATGGGCTTGAGCGGGCCGTCCATGATCCAGCCGAACACAGCATGGTTTTCGTGCCGCAGGATGGACGGGACGCCACGGAACAGGCGCAGGCATCTGACAACGTCGTCGAGAGACGCCGCGTCCCGCGAACATCGCCACAGCCACGACTTCTCGGCCAGAGTGTAGATGGACAGGATGCACGCAGAAAGATAGAGCCCCACGCAATTTTCCTGCGTGATGTTCGCGATGCGGTTCTGCAACACGTGGATACTCCGACTCTGATGCTTGGTGGCTCGCCTGAAGTACTCCTGCTGCCGCTCCGGGTCCGGGTCGACGTGCGCGCGGTGAAGAGCCGAGATGGCGAGCAGGCTGGACAGCAGGTCTGGATCCGAGAACGCCAGCTGCGGCGCCGTCACTCTGTAGATCTCGATGATCTCGGGAAGATCGGCGAACGTCAGGCTCGTGTAGGCCGTGTAGTGGTGGAGCAGTCCCATGTCTTCGATGCTGAACGACTGCCCCACTGAGCAGCCGGGTGGTTTGGGAAGTAGATAGGCAGGGGGAGCGGTCGATCGGATGAGATTTGTGACCGCCTCCTTGAATTCTCGGACCGCGGTATCTTGCCTGCTCACCGGCGACGTGTGCTCGGATTCTTCCGGCGTAGGGCTCTTGCGTAGCTGCTTTGCCTGTGGAGGGTATTCGCAGGACATGCCCTTCCTCTGACAATTTTCGCATTTCGGCCAGCCTTCGTCGCACTATCAAACAGCTGTCAGCAATCATACCCGACTCAACAATTTCGTAATCTGGCCTGAGAGACTTTCATGTGAGGAGGTCAACCGTTTTCCCTTCAGTTTATAGCCAGAAATTGAAAGAAAACAATGGATAGGGGAAAGCTTTGGATATTCTTCCATTTCTTCCTCCTCGGTCAAAACCCACAAAGTAGGATATTCCCGATAGGGCAAGGGGCCATTCGCACCTTCACATGTCGCGTTTTGCACGTATAGCAGCCATTTCTTGACTTCTTGTGCGCTTTTCTGGTAGTAGCCGGCTTTTTTAAATGCTCTGACATTTTCGCATTATGTTTGTTGCAACAGACAATGTTGAGGAGAGGTCTTCTGATAGTCGCGAAAGATAAAGTCAGTTCTGCCCTTTTTTGACGCGAGTCGTATAGTGTGGTACATGATTGGCTACTCGTACTCGCCATGCATTAGGCGAATGGGATTAATATATACCTGCATGAATCGTGCACGGCTGCCAGTTATATTCACTGGCGCGCCGCTTCCTTGGTACGCTGCGTTCTAAGTGGGGCGGTGGCTATCAGTGGGGTGGAAGTGTTCTCTCATGACTGGCTGGTGCCGGCCATAATTTTCTTGTTGGAAAGAATGACGAATCATAGCCGAACATATAGCTCCACCCCGCCGCGGAAATATCCTTCCCTCTTTGGGCGGAGCATTACTAACTGCAACTTTGGAAGTCAACGGTCGCTAAAATTTCTACTTTTCTCCCATGCCTCTTCTCAGTACCTTTTCTTTATTTAGGTAAAGTGAGGATCCAGTTGAGAATGTTGACCTAGGACGAGCCAGTAGTAAGGGTCTGCTTTGGCCGGCACGAGGGATGAAACAAGTGAGTGAGCTTAGGAAAGTGTCACGACTGGAACGATCAAAGTAGGTCCCACACCAATATCACTACTAGCACTGATGCACGATCGAAGTGTATATCAAACTGACGTGTTCCTAAGCTAAGGGGAGGGAAAGAAGGTGGAGGGGTGCAGAGGGAAGAATTTCCGAAATACACGAGCAGTAGCGGGTGACTGCGCAAGGTAAAAGCTAACGACAGGTAGATGAGGTGAAGAGACGGTAGTGGGTGTAAGACCCTTAATCCTTGACAGTGACCTGTAGAGTTGCTTACTGCGGTCCGTGGTATGTCTCGTAGCTCCAGATCTTTGCACGCATATCGCCACTGCCCGTCGCGAACATGTTGCCCGTAGGGCTAGGGGCGACGGAGATGACCGAGTTCTCGTGGCCCTGCAAGACAAGCTGGGCAACGCCGGTGACAGGATCCCAGAATTGCACACTCTTGTCCTTGGAGCTGGAGAGCACCCACGCGCCGTCAGGTGTCATAGCAGCGCTGAGAACGAAGTCCTTGTGGCCCTCGAAAGTCTTGATGCACTTTCCACCCTTAGGCTCTGACAGCTCCCACATCTTGATCGTCTTGTCCAACGATCCGCTGAGAATGTCCTTGCCGTTTGCCGCGAAGGCAACGGAGTAGACACTGTTCTGGTGGCCCTCTAGACGCTCGACCAGGTGGCCGTTGCTAGTGTCCCAGACATAGATGCTCTTTCCGAGTGAGCCAGCCACAACGAAGCGGTTATCGGGCGAGATAGCAACGGTGGTTACGCTGTCCTCGATCGAAAGCTGCAGTACTTGCTGGTTGTTGCTGATGTCCCACAGACGTACAGTGTGGTCGGCACTACCCGAAGCAATGAGACGGCCATTGCGAGCAAAGTCGAGAGAGTAGATCTGCTGGTCATGTCCAGAAAGTTTGTGCCTGATCTGGCGCGTTTCGATGTCCCAGACCCTGATGATCTTATCGTCAGCACCCGTGGCGAGGTACTTGCCGTCGGGGCTGAAGCAGACGCTGCGGATGTAAACGTCGCCCTCCCCATGTGAAGAATCCTGAAGGTGGGCACGCAGCTGGCCTGTCTCCACATCAAAGATCTGAGCGGAGCGGTTGCAGCCAGTGGCAACGTAACGACCATCGGCACTGAAACGGACGCAACAGACGACACTCTCGTGCGACAGAGTGTGTACGAGGTTGACGTCCAGAACGCGGCGCACGACGGGGTTGAAGATGGCAAACCAATCCTGGCCTTCCCTCTTAAACCTCTCGTCGACATGCTCGGGGTCAAGATCAGCCAGCGTGTTTCCAACATTCGGCGGCTCGTACAGCTGCCCAGGTCCTCCCTGTCCTTTTGTTCCTGCCATTGTGCTGTCAAATAAGGTGCTGTAACCGTGTCCGATCGTAGGCGGGAGCTGACGTGCGACGGACGGGCGATGGGGCTTCGATGCGGCAGGATGAATAGGCGATGAAGTTGTGATGAGGAAGATGGACTGGGTGTGCGACGCGTGGTCAGCTTTATAGATCGCAGTGAGCCGCAGCTCCACTTGCTTTTTCACGGGCGGGTCAGCGTGCTGTCTGACGTCTGACTTTGACTTCTTCATGTCCAAAATCACACCATACTCTATTGAGGATGGCAAATGGTGTACGGCCTATAGGATTCGATCACAATGATGCGCGGGGCTCGGTTCTACCCGCACACGTCGCATACTTCTACTTTTGGGCTTTTACGACCCGTGCACTCTTTGCAGATCTCGCTAAACTTGACAAAAAGGCAACTGCTGCAAGACACTCGAACAATGTGAAAATCCACCAATGTAATGGAATGCAAGATGCGCTAACAAATGTCGCAGACCGTATCGAACCGTTGTGAGGGACAGTGCGCTAGTCCGCAACAATTTATTCATTCATTCAATTCCTTCAATCAACATCACTTTTGCCAACACCAGTACCGTATTCTTCTCTCGCCGTCTTTCGTACTATACTAGGTAGCACACCGTCCGTTCTAGTTAATCGCGCGCGCGATTGACTTTTAATAATAAATTAATAAAATTGTAAGAAGAGGTAGAATAGTAAGAAAAAGTGAGGGGTATCCGAATATATAGGTCTGGAATAGGGGTAAAGAAGTAGTTAATACTAGAGCAAGTACTTCTCTATCTACTACTATTATCTAGCTAGTGCTGTTCGTATATTTAATCGCATTAAACTAGTACGCGTAATACCTTAAAGTAATCGCGCGCGCCGAACTAGAACGGACGATATACTACCCTAGTATTATGGCGATAACCTACTACTTCTAGCCGCAACTCATTATCAATAGTAAAACTTACAATTAGTACGAGTTCGTCCGCGAAACCACGTAGAGCTACGTAGAGAGACTACGGTAGAAGTAGATGTAGGTAAGAAAGGTTACAAGAAAAAGAAACAAGGTGTAGAGTAGAATGCAAGAAGATCGCTTGACGCAGCGAAGGTTTCATAATACTGCAAGAGTATTATGCCACACGATTTCGTATATACAAGGCGGCCAGCCTGGGCGGTTTCAAACAAATTCAAGTATGCGAAGAACTTCGAAAATCGTCAAGTGCTATTCTGAGGCAGTTGTTTCGCCAGCAGCGGTAGTATGGCTGCAACACCAAGCTGATACCACAAAAGACCGAGTCTAGGGTATTCCTTCTTTCTTCACCTCAGCTTTCGTTTCATGTTAATTATTGTTTGATGGTAGGAATCTATGAATGAATGGCGCTCCTGTGGACTCCATCGGGGATGGATCGGATAGAGGCTATCATATCGGCGGTGGAGTGATAATCAGGCTAACCTGAAAGGGGTGAGCAGCAGCTCCACATGGTTTGCTGAGGATGGATTAGCGTGCTGTCTAACTTTGACGTTTCCATGCTCCGTGTCACACTATCCTAAATCCGGAATGGAAAACGGTATACGGCATACGGCGTACGAGTACGCTAACGTTACAGGTTCACAATGATGCCCCGTTGTCGGTCTTTTGCAAAGTACTTTTGTATACACGAGCCAATGGGATCCCCGACAAATAATAGAGCGGGCGGTTACAACATTCGCAATCCCCTTCGCTTCGAATTCCCGGAATCATGCCAAGGCGGTTTGCAACCCGATTTAAGTTCTAGATCTCGCTAAATTCAGCGGAAAAGGCAATCGATGCAAGACATTCAAACAACACTTCGTTTCAATGTGGACTTTCACTAATATGATTGAAACGCAAGCCACGCATTGTTTCTTTTGCAGCAGTTCAACACGGTCAACAATCAACTAGCAAAGAGGTACAAAAGGACACAAGGTCGCCATGCTACAGTTCAATCCAACAGCTTCTACACATTCACTCATTCATCCACCTTGACGGTCTTTCACATTCGTTAGCGCCAGCCGCAACATTCAGTCATTCGATTCACCCAACCAACACCACAACCACCATGTTCTTCTCCCAAAAGCTCATCGCGGCCGTCGCCGCCCTCCCCGCCATGACTTCGGCCCACTACTTCTGGCCGCAACTCATCGTCAACGGCGAAACCTCCGAGCAATGGGAATACGTCCGCGAAACCTCTCAGGGCTACGAACCGCAATACACGCCGGACATCCTCACCTCCAACGACCTTCGCTGCAACACCGACAGCTTCTCCGCCGCCGCCAACACCAAGGTGGCCTCCGTCGCGGCCGGCGACACCGTCTCCTTCGTCACCGACTACGGCGCCAAGGTGCAGCACCCGGGCCCGCTGACGTTCTGGATGTCGCAGGCGCCGGGCGGCGATGTGACTACGTACGATGGCTCGGGCGACTGGTTCAAGATCGGCGTCGTGGGCTACGACACGCCGTTCGACTCGACGGGCACCAACTGGCGCGCCTACGACGAGGGCACGTTCAACGTCTCGATTCCGACGACGGTGCCGAATGGCCAGTATTTGCTGCGCATCGAGCATATCGGCCTGCATCGCCCGTCGACGCGCGAGATGTTTTTCAACTGCGCGCAGATTGAGGTGACGGGGTCGACGGCAACGGCGGTGCCGGGTGAGACGGCGAAGATTCCGGGGATCTATAGTGAGAGCGATGAGTGGGTGTCGACGTGGAGCATGTACAGCAGCCCGAGCAGCTTCCCGTATTCTGGCCCGGCTACTGTTGATGGTGGTGTTTTTGACTCTCAGGGATCCGATTCTGCTTGAGTGGGTGTGACTTTCCTTTCCATATATTCTATTCTTGTATAGTTTAGCTCTATTTATCTGTAAATAGAACCAACTTGCTGTGGGAGTCTTAGAAAACTCGTGACATGGAGCTTGAAACATAGTAACATTCATTTTCCCAGTTGAATCTCACTCCAACAATCAGCGTGATTCAGGTGTCACAGTGATGCTTGATGACAGACCGTCTGGATGTTTCCAATCCAACGAGCTGTATTTTACGTAATTGAAGTTACTGATAAGCGGCCCTAAATCGGAGATGCGGGGTAATTCTACGAGAACGATATAAAGTCGGATGTGCCGATGAGAACGATCCGACGCCGTCCTTTTCCATGCCGCTCGGTTTCGCGGTTCACCAATTGCCCAATGGCGAAGGACAGGTGTCTCAGAGCGTAAGCCCGACCCAATCAGCCACTTCTGACTCGTCCTGACAAGTTGCAGATGCACGCGATGTCGGAACATGAAGGTGCGATGCTCGGGAACGTTTCCGTGTTCTCGGTGCGCTCGCAAAAAGCGAGAATGTCGGTTCGCCACCGACGAAGGCCGAGTGTCTGTTTCGGAAAGGGAAGCACGCACGTCCCAACGCGGACCTTGTACATTTTGCTAATGGCCTCACAGCTACATACGAGAGCTCGAAAGAAGAGCTAAGGAGATAGAAGACGACGCCGCGGGTAGCAGATCCCGTCCGCGCGAGCTGCCAAGAGACCCCGAGAACGTAACACCAGCCGTTGATTCATCTATACGTGCCCAGGAGAGCGCAGTTACAGCAATTGCCAGCAGCGAAGCCGGTAATACGTCGCCGAACCGTACGTCGATCAAAACGGGCCGCGCTTCCGGTAATTGACAGTTTGATTAGCAACTGGCGTTAACGAGCCTGTAAATGAAGAGGGCTCGGATGCTTTATTCAGCCGTAACCCGCTGGCAGATGCTGATGCCGAGACAACATTCGTCCAGCATCCAGACGGGCGATATTGTAAGATCATGTGCAGAACAGTTTGATCAGAAGTACTCACGCAACATACCAGGGTACATGGGTCCCACCTCGTCATGGTCCTTTTGTCGACGCGTCCTTTCCATGATTGATCGACACATCCCCGACACCGGTAACCCTCCCTATCCGTGGAACCTGGATGGTGTCGCTTTCAAGCTTGACTGGCAGCGTCTTGGACCCAACGAGGAACCAAGTGTTGATGACCTTCCGTCTCACGAATACGCCACTTTGCTTTTCAACACGTTCAAATATCATCTTGGATACTTCTCGGGGATAATCGATGAGCGCTATTTCCTCGGCTGCTTGAATGAGTTCTACCAACAGCCGAGACTTGTTGTATCCCGTTCGCGCCAATGGTTTGCACAGTACCTTTTAGTGCTTGCCTTCGGCGAGGCATTTGTAAACCCGTCTACTTCGGAATTCGGATCTCAATACGCATCAAGAGCAATACCGCTACTACCGGATTTGCATTTTCTGGACAAAGACCCGCTGTCGGGAATCGAGAGTCTCTGTTTGGCCGCACTGTATCTCCATTCCATTGATTTGAGAATCACCGCTTTCCACCACGTGAGGCTTCAGTCAAACTTCTTCTTGGTTCTATAATTACTGACAGGATGCATTTCCAGATAGGACACGCTCTCCACCTGAGCATCTTCGAGGGAATCCACAGACACCAGCCAGCCGAGGTTGTTGGTCAGCATCGCTCGCTACGATGCAACCGCATATTCTGGATCGTCTACGTCCTCGACCTCGAGTTCTCGGCTCTGGGTGGGGCAATGGGCTCGATCAGGGGTACCGACATCACAACGAAGATGCCGTCCGATATGGAGAAAACCTTGTACAGCGAGGCAATGGACTTGCAGATAAGCCTATCTCGTCTGGTATCGACGATTCTTACAAGTGGGTAGCTCTGCAATCTTTTGGGGGCATATCAATGCTAACCCTCCTCGACTTAGCCGTATACGGCGTTGGTGAAGGCTCAAGCGGCCCCCTCTCTCTTATTAAAAAGATCCAGTCGGTACTACACAAGCTGGCGGGTATCTCCCAGGAACTAAACAGCTTTCTCGGAGCTCGTTTCCAAGGCACATCAAGCCGCACGTCGAAAGTTGCCTCCCGTCTGATACTGTCATATCATCGCGTACGTTTCTCACTCAGACGGAACCATGGGGTCTCAGGCTGACTGTATAGTGCGTCGTGCTCACGACTCGGCCGTTGGTAATGTGCATTTTACAGAGCCGTCTCGCACATCGCCACTCAGGAAGCTCATGGAACACAGTCGGGTCATTGTTGAACACCAGTGTCGACTCGGCGATGAGCGTGATAAAGACGCTCAGGGGACTCGGTGACCATAACCTCCTCGGTACGTACGGCCGTGCCAGCACCTCTCAGAGCGCGAATGGTGGCTGACGCGAACAAAAAACCACAGACAGCTTCCTGCCCTTCCAACTCGAAGATGTCTTCTCCTCGGCTTTTCTCCTTCACATAATCAGCGCCGTGACGCCCAGCCTGGTGCCCGACCAAACATGGACTGCCAACGCGCACGAGGTGCTCGATTTGATGATTGCCAAGGGCAGTCCCGCTGCACGCCTCCGGAAGCTGGAGCTCGAGCATCTGGAAAAACTCATCTCCCCGATTGTGGAGGCCAGCGCCCAAGGTCAGCCGCCGGCTAGGTCAAATCCCGACGGATCGCCGGCCGCCAATGTCGAGAGTGCGGATGACATGCTCTCTGCGGCGGAAGATGGGGTTTCTCCCTGGGATCTTCTGGGGGCGGACGGAATGCATGCGCTTTCGCCGCAGCAGATTCTGGGGTTTGCTAACGAATTCGACATGGACAGTGTTATTCAGAGCATGTTTGCGTGAATGGTTATGGTGTCATGGTTAGGGAGGATTGGGGACTGGTAAGAGGAAACTGATGTACTACTATAGATAGCCGGATCGTGATCCCATCATCATCTATGAATTTGGCCCCGCGGATCCTATTCCACCCTGCTTCGTGATCCAGGTGCATGACATATGGCCAGACCCAGGGCAGCCACTCATTGTGTTAGTAGAAACTCCCATTGGCGGTGAATTAAATCCATTAGCAGAATCCATTTCGTAGGTGCAAGTTAAGTCGTTCGGTCCATCCGAAGTGCAGCAGCACCATCTCTTCCCGAAAGATCGGCCATGCCGACGCCAAACATCGGTCCAACCCAGCGATCAGTCTCCACAGCACACACTCTTTATTTCCTCTCACCACCTTGACACCATTCACCAAAGAAACAACCCCATTCCCCCCCACCTCACCCAAAGTCCAAACCATGCGCCTCCCCACAACCACCCGCACCCTCTCAGTCGTCGGCTGCCACGCCGAAGGCGAAGTCGGCGACGTCGTCATCGGCGGCGTGCTCGACCCGCCCAACTGCGCCACCATGTACGACAAGCTCGTCCACTTCCACACGCACACCGACGCGCTCCGCTCCCTCCTCCTCAACGAGCCGCGCGGCCGCTCCTCGATGAACACCAACGTCGTCCTGCCGCCCTGCAACCCCGCCGCCGCCGCCGGCTTCCTGACCATGGAGAGCGAGGAGTACGCCCCCATGTCCGGCTCCAACACCATCTGCACGACGACGGTGCTGCTCGAGACGGGGATGGTGGCCATGCGCGAGCCCGTCACCGAGCTGGCGCTGGATACGGCGGCGGGCTTGGTGCGCGTACGGGCGGAGTGCGCGGGGGGCAAGTGCCGCGCGGTCGAGTTCGCGAATGTGCCGGCGTTTGTGTTTGAGTTGGATTATCCGGTTGATGTGCCGGGGCTGGGTACCGTCAAGGTCGACGTCGCGTGGGGCGGGATGATGTACGCGCTGGTCGACGCAAGGAGTGTCGGGTTGGCGATTGAGAACCGGAATGGCCCGCGGTTGGTCGAGGTCGGCGAGCGGATTAAGCGCGCGGTGCAGGCGCAGTACACGCCTGTGCATCCGGAGAATCCGCGCATTCGTGGCGTGAGTATTCTGGCGTTTACGGAGCCGCTGGAGGAGGGCGATGGGTGCAAGGTTGCGGTTAATACGGTGGTCGTGGCGCCGGGGAGGTTTGATCGTAGTCCGTGCGGGACGGGGTCGTCGGCCAGGATGGCGGTGTTGCATGCGCGGGGGCAGTTGGCCGTGGGGGAGACGCTGAGGCATCGCAGTATTATCGGGACTGAGTTCGTTTGCCGTATTACGGGGACGACGAAGGTTGGGGAGTACGACGCGGTGCTACCGACTGTCAAGGGGAGGGCTTGGATTACGAGCTTCAAGCAGATCGTGCTGGATGCTACTGATCCTTTCCCTGAAGGGTTCAGGGTGGGCGATCAGTGGCACATGGTTGATGATGAGCCTACGAGTAACGCTGGAAACTAAAGAGATTGGTATTACTTTCTTTTACTATTCAGTGTATCATGGTGCTCCAGCCGAATCATTTAACACTGCCACATCTCTAATGCCTCCGCACCGCCATCGCTACATACCAGACATATCTCGTCCCTAGTTCATCGCTTCAATTAAATAAACTGTAAACCTTCTCGAGAGCAGCCGCCCACGTCCAGTGACACGGAATATCCAACGTCTGATCCGAATCCCTGTCATATCAACTCAGGCTGCTCTCCTACCCGACGATCATGGCCAGACCCATCGCGGCTTGAAGAGCCGCCACGTTCAGCTCATCGTAATTGATACGCATCCAATTTACACTCAGCTGAAGGAAAGCTAACAGCTACCATGTGCATGAATTTACTGTCATATCCGTTTGATTCTGAGTCATCATCCTTGATCTAACATGGCAATATATATACCTATGTATGCATTGTGAATTCGTAGCCAAAAGGTTCCTAGTCCTTTACCATAATTTCCGAGCATATCCCCCTAGCGCACGGCGTAACAAATACACCAGTCCCCCGCAGGCACCTAGTCCAACGGAGACGAGCAACACTCCGCGGATGATGAACCTCCGCTTCACCACAACCTGGAACGGATCCATTCTTTGCCGAGTATTCTCGCGCGGGAAGTCAATGTCGGGAACCGGCAGGTTCAGGATATCGCAGAGCGGCTTCCACCCATCCCTGACATCAACAAAGTGCAGCTGCCCCTCCGGCACCACCCTGCGCACATACTCCTCATGCGCATCATACAGCGAATCCCGGTTCCCGTCCACCACCTCGACCTCCGCCTCGGTGATGCCCACAGCCTGCGGCGTGCGCCTGAACAGAAACCCGTACTGGATATCGAGGAAGCGCCGCAGCGTCGGCGACACCCAGCCCAGCGCCGCCAAATCGTCGATGCGCCACCAGAGATTCTTGTAGCTCTGCCACCACGACTCGCGCTCGCGCCTGGTGCACACGACCGTCGCGCGCGGGTACAGCTGCAGCAGCTCCTCGACAAAGTAGCAGAACGGCACGTCCGTCGCCGCGACGCAGCCCTCGGTCAGCCGCGCCAGGCTGTACACGGCGAACGTGCGGTCCACCACCGTGCGCAGCGGGCACGGCCGAATCACCTCGAGCAGCAGCCGTTGCTGGTAGGCGCTGCCCATCCATGCGAGCGCCCCGCCGTCGACGACGGGCCCGTTCAGGAGGATGGACAGCGCCGCGCCCACGGACGTGGTGCCCGTCCGGGGCAGGCCGACGTTGATGACCTGGAGTGTGTTGTTGAGCTGGCCGGGCTGGAGAGGGCCGGAGGAAGCCCCGTTGGTGAGAGGAGGGGTGGGCGATGCTTTGGAGGTGGTCATGATCCTGGCTGCGTGTCCGTGGTGGTGGGTTTGTAGATGGCGAGGGGGAAAGGCGGGGGGGGCCCAGCGCTCGGAGCTCCGGGAGCTGCGGGGGTTCCATGTGGAGCCGCGCCTACCAGAGTTGCTTGGGGGGTTGTGTGGTGGAAAGCTTATTATTACTACTGTGACCCGTTCATGGCTCGGGTCCAGGGATCCCCCCGGTTAAGGTTTGGATTCCGGCTGAGAAGTCGTTGCCGCAAACTGTCCAATCATTGCAGTCACCAAGCCTATCTACTAGCACGTGGGCAGTCGTGTTTCGAGGAAATATCAAGGCTTGGGATGGTAGTGTTATCGATACGATACCACAACGACGCGCGAGCAAGAAGGGACAACGATATGAATCAGGAGACAGGCACGGAGAAGAATATACAAAGATCGGTCTCTGACCCGACTGTGATAGCAGGAACGTGGCCAGATTCCAGAACCCAATTCCCCATTCCATTGAGTCCCCAAGTGTCTCTGCCCTCCCATGTCCCACGGATCAACAATCTTCCTAGATGTGACCGCCAATATCATGGTAACATGTTTCCAATTTGTCATATGGCTAATCCCTTAACTGTTTGCCACCACAGCAGCTCCATATCTGTCAAGTAATGAACGATGCATCCTCGGATAGGAGATAGCAAACCAGCGATGCAGCCTCTTCAGGCATACCGACTCTCTTCGAGGGGTTAATATTGCCCTGTTCGACTTCTTGTTGAGAGTTGTTGCGTTTTACGGACTCAGTGGCGATCATGCCAAACGCCACTCCGTTGACGCGAATCTCTTGCCTTCCGTAGGTTGTTGCACAATGCCGTGTCAAGGCATTGATTCCAGCTTTTGAAGATGCATAAGGGGGGATGTACGGGAGACCTATGGCTGCAGCTCCAGAGGACATGTTGACGACAGACCCGCGATTCTGGGCAATCATATGAGGTAGAATTGCCTTGATAGCGATCCCAAAACCCACGAGATTAACCTCCAGCGACGTTTTCCAGACGTCGGGGTCCATTCTGAGGACGTCAGAGTCGCGCTTGACAATCTCCGGCGCAACAAGTGCTGCCATGTTGACCAAACCGTCGACCCCGCCGAACGAGTCCATGCTCTTCTGTATCAAAGCATTGATAGATGCCTCATCTCCCAAGTCAAACCAACATGATACTGCGTGTCCAGATTTCTTGGACGAGAGGTCGCTTGCGAGTTGTTTTGCGGCCGTTTCGTTGATGTCCCCGATGACGATTTTCGCCCCTTCGTCGAATAGTCGTCCTACAACAGCCGCTCCGATCCCGGCTCCTCCGCCAGCTACGACGATTTGCATACCCTCGAGGCCCCTCATTGGGTTGGACATTTTAGAAAAAAAAAAGTCGAGATGACGGTTCCCGTAAGATGAATGAAAAGAGTGATGAGAGTGACGTTCTGAAAAAGAAGGTCGGTGGCCGCGATCCAGACCACGGCCGAGCTAATCACGCATACGCTCTTTGACCTTCTCGAACATCCCGGGTATATTGATCAACTCCGAGAAGAGATCAGAACTGTTCTTGGTGCTGGTGATTGGAGGAAGTCATCGCTTTACAACCTAAAGCTCATGGACAGCGTCCTCAAGTAAACGCAGAGGGTCCACATGCCCGACTATGGTCATTGCCCAAGCTTCTCTGTGGCGTGCAGAGATGTCAAACTTCTAAATAAACCGTGGGGAATATGATGCGCGTTGCGGGGCAATCGGTTCATTTATCAGATAGCACGGTAATTCCGAAAGGGGCCAGAACTATCGTCGCACACGATAGGATGCAAGACCCTGCCATATATTCGCGCCCAGACGAGTGGATTGGCGACCGCTCTTACCAGATGCGTCAGAAAGCAGGGGGCGAGAGTAAAGGTCAGTTCGTTACCACGAGTTTTGATCACACTGGCTTCGGGCACGGCTTGCATGCTTGTCTTTGGAGATTCTTTGCAGCCAATGAGAGCAAGGTGCTTCTCTGTTTCCTTCTAATGAATTACAATTGGAGTCTTTGTGGTCATGGAAGACCGAATGATCTTTACTCTGGGACTGAGCTGATTGCGAACCCGGAAGGGCGAGTCCTCTTCAAACGGAGACCTGACGACGGTTTCACGCTTGAGAAAACCAGAGAGCCTCCGTGCCCGGTTCTCCTCTCTTCTCATTCTTCGTAAAAGGTTTTACTAGTCCACCATCTTGTGTTCGCGGAATGCCAGCATGTATAGGGCATGCGAAGAATCAAAGAAGCCTCCCTAGGGAAGTTCAGAGACGACAGGTGCAGGACAACAAGAAGACGAACCATCTCTTTTGACAAACTTAGCAGGGTCAAAGTGAGATGTTTAGAACAATTCACAGCCTGTTTGAAGCCGAAAGCGTTTGATGAATAGACTAATGTGGAATATTGTACAAATGGGGCTTAGCGCGTGTTTCGGTTTGTCTTCTCCTCAACAGACCCTCAGAGGGACAATCCATGAGTTCAAACACAAACATCCTCTCCACTTTCTTCCCTTTTACCTCTACCGCTAAGCTTCTTGCTCGGCAGCATCAAGCAGCAGCCCGTGGCTTTCTAAGGCTCGCCGAGGAGCTTATATTTAGCAACAAAGCACTAAAAAATGGCGCAACGACTGGCCAGATTGACCACATTCAGAGCCTACAAGCTGCTCTGATCATTATTGTGCTGCAGGGGGGAAGTGAACGATCCACGAACCCGGCGGCGCATTAGACAGGTGAGATTTCCGGCGCTTTTCAGCGCCGTGCGATCCCTTGGGTTTTCATTTGTATAATATTCTACATTAGTCTATTTACTATACGCTTTCGACTTCAAAGACTTAAGCCTCAGATAGATCTATGCAAGCGGGGTTTCGCTTAATGACGGCCCGATTGAGTCAAAGTCACATGCGTCTACTCCGTAACCTGAAGGGATGTCGAAGATCGAAGGGCCGCACATAGTATTTACCTAATTGAGAAGGGCCTAATCAGGCCTAGTTCCACTCCAGTGTACATAGTCTCTGCTAGTTGTCAGGCCCCTTAGAGGGTCAATCTATTATGGTTTTCAACAAGGGATACTGGTGGGACAGAATTCCTTCCTGGGATCAGCTATTACTAGTTGGGACCGGACGGAGCGATAGCACAGATTTGAATGACTAGCTAATGCCGGGATGCATCCAGGCTGGATCGTTCGTACCTTTGACATCGACAATCACGGAGACCGGTGGACCATCAAGAGAATTGATGAGACTAGCACTTGAGGGCAGCCTGTGATTGCGGAATAGTCCTGCGATGATGAGGGGTGAGGAGGCGCGAAATAAGAAGACAGTGCTAGCCAGAACGCCGTGTTTACCGGGTCGGTAAGAGAGCAAGCTCTCCAGACAAGGAGAATATGACGATATTAGAGTGTGATATTGTATCACTGGTTCTGACACCGCACACAACCAGTCATCCAATAATCAATAGCCAGCTCAAACGATGAGTCACTAATATTCCGGCTTGGCTATGGATACATAGGCCTTTCTCGGGTCCGGACGCTTCTTCGTATCCGAACGCTATGAATCTTAACGCCGAAAACTTCCGCAAAATCCGTAGCGACCTACCCATACTATCGCATTATAAAACTTGATCCAGTGCAGTGTGGCCTTTTGTTAAATCATTCAGTCTTCCACCATCGAGAAGACCCGAAACCCCTGGATCCCTTCTCCAGCTAACTACCATGTCGCAGATTTCCTCCCAGAACATCCTCCTGCGTGGAGGTACTCTCCTTATACATGATGTGAGAGGTCATGTTGTTTCGGAGGTGTTGGATCTTCTTATCGAAGGTTCTACCATTTCGAAGATCGAGAAAAGCATCCAGCTCACCGATGCTGAGGCAAGAAATACGAGAATCTTGTCCTGTGAGGGCAAAGTAATCAGCCCAGGATTCATCAATACGCATCAGCATCTATTCCAGACACAAATCAAGGGAAAGGTCGCGGATTGCAATTTGGCCAAATTCTTCACCTGTGCAAACACCTTTGCGGCAAACTACGACGCGAAGGACGCTTTCTGGGGTCAGCTTTGTGGCGCATTGGAGAATGTGGACGCAGGCACGACTACCGTTGTCGACCATGGCAACCCCAATCTCGCAGAGCATTGTAGGCGATCCTATTTTATTTTCCCAGGTGTCCCAAAATACCCCGTTGACGACTTGTAGCAGGAGCGCTAGCCCAGGCTCTGGCAGTATCTGGTCTGCGCACCATCTTCTGCTACAGCCCTGGGGTCCAGCATGATTACACCTCACCACACGCCCTAAGCAAATTCCAGCAACTGGCCGCAGAAGTACGCAACGGAAACGGACGGGTGACAATGGGCTACGCCATGGACAACATATTCCTGCCGCAAGACATCCTGACGGCACACTACCGCGCCATCCGCGCCGCAGGCGCGAAGCTGATCACGACTCACGGTGCGTCAGGCCCGCCGTTCGGAAATAGGCCCTCGGCGCTGCAGCTGCTGCACCAGCACGCCCTGCTCGGCCCAGACGTCCTCGTTTCCCATGCCAATTATCCCAAGGAGCACGACAGCGCCCTGCTTCGGGCGACCGGCGCATCTGTTTCCACCACCCCCAGCATCGAGCTTCAGACAGGCCTGAGTCCTGTTGCGTTGATGCCAGAGTTCTGCAACCATTCGTCGTTGGGGACGGACGGCAATGGCTGGAGCACTGCGTACATGCCGGTGGAGATGGGCATGCTGTTGCAACACGCGAGATGGTCTCGCGCCCAAGATCTTGCGAGGGAAGGCAAGTGGAGTGCAAGCGTTGGGCCAAAAGTCGAAGAGGTGTTCAATCTTGCGACTACAGCCGGGGCGAAGGCTGTGGGGATGGCGGACGAGGTTGGCAGACTGGCTGTGGGCTTCAAAGCCGACATACTCGTGTTTGACGGAAACAGCCCTGGTATGTTCGTAGCTGCGAGGGAGGACCCGCTCGCAGCAGTCGTGTTGCACTCGAGCATACGTGATTTGCAGACGGTTATTATTGATGGCATCATTAGAAAGGAGGGAGGGCGCTTGCTGGATGTTGAAGTTGAAGGGCCGAGTAACTCAGATCTCGGTATATCGGAAGGACAAAGACTTAACTGGGAGGGTATCCGCCGAGAAGTCGCAAACAGTTGCGATGTACTTCAGGAAATAGTTGGTGAGACCGACATGGGTGCTGCTGAGGAGTTCATTATGGATGCTTTTGGCATGGACAAGCAATCGCTAGTTTTGGAGATATCAAGTACGAGAATTCAATATCGTTTTGGTAGTAGCAGCTGCTATAAGGCTCGGACCTTGGGCCTTTGCCGGTTTACATTATCAATGTCTTGATTTGCCTTGATTCTTGCACGTGTATATTTTACTCTGCAAGTAGGAACTTCATTCTGCAGAGTAATTTAGTCGAAAATATTCATCACGTAGCTTACAAAGACGTTTAACTCACGCCTATTTGCTATATGCGCAGAAGTAGAGACAGCGTTGCTTACATTTGTATCCAGCCACTTTGATTTCTGTGAATTGTTGGCCGTTTAACGTTCGTGCTACGTGCTACCAAGTCGACCACCCGGACGAGGAATGTATTGGCCGGGTGGTCGACGCCACGTTCATCAGGCCTCGGCAGGGCAGGGCAGGGGCAGAAAGCGAGATGGAAAACCAAAAAAAGCAAAACAAAAAAACGCGGATGATCTCGGCCCGGAGCAGGGGCCTTTAAACGGCGCGCGCCACCGCTGTCTCTCTCGTTCTCCAGCTCGCTAAACGAGAGCCTTCATCATGTTTCCGCTTTTCTCACATTACTTGTCGGCGGTGGAGGACCGCATCACCCAAGAGGTCATACCCAACGTTGACGTGAGTATTGCTAATTCCCCATGTGTCATGACGAGTGCACAACGCTAACTATGGGCAAGGCCTGTAAACGTTGGGTCGAGACGACAGGCGACGTCGGTGGCGACGTGGAGATGGCCCGAGCCGCGCGGAGCCTGCGATGGCGTCTTGATCAGCTCTGCGGCCGCTTGGACGCCTTGCAGCATGCGGCCCGGGTCATCGACAGGCATGGCGGGCCGGAACAGGAATGCGGATCGTCTGCAACGGCAACGACAACGAACGATCTGTCGCATACATCCGCGTTCCGCTCCGGCATCCCTGGTCATGCCTCCCAGCCAACCGACAGCGCCGTGGCTAGCCTAGCCGCCAATGGCGCTGGAGATTTTGCGCGACTTACTGACGGCTCGTATTATTGCTCGTCCAACGATGTTGCTATGCACCTGGAAATCGCTACGACAGATCAGCAGAGCTTTCAAGGACCCGACTGTTCTACGATGCAGCGAATTCCTTGCTTTGAAAGCGTCGACCAATGCGATCAGATACTTCCATCACCTTTGTCGGATAAGGTCGCTTCTCTCTTCGCAAACCATTTGAACGCGGATATCGGGGTTGCATGTGCTAAAGCTTCCCTCGGTGCTGCCGAGGGATCACTCGCTGCACATCCGCTGAATGAGTTGGAGAATGAGTTACCTATAAACAACCCAAATGGATCGGAGCCCAATTCCACCCAGCCTCCAGAAATGGAGAACCCATATGTCGTGGCCACTAAGGACGCTATTTCCGCCCCAGCAGAGACACAAGCCGTGATTGGAAATCTCCGCTGTGCCAGACAACGAACGAACAACTGTAACATGCTTGCAGGAGCGAATGACGCTAGAAGAAGTCATGATTTCAGAGTAACGAAGATTCAGTCTGCCGCACTTAGTGCTCGCCGCAGCGGCAGGACGCCCATAGAAATTGATTCGGGCTCCGAATCAGAGGCCAGTTCTCAGAGTTCCGCCTCAGATGATCAAGATTTGACGCTTCCTGGTGTGGACCCACATCTGCTGCGTCTTGTCGACAAAGCAAATGCTTTTCATGATTTTCCTGAAGGGATTCTGAGGGGCTTTCTGCCTGGGCGTTGGCTGAATGATGTCAACATCATTGAGACCGTCCGAATGCTGGTCCCAGAAACAGCAGAACCGCTAATAGCGGAACATGCAATTCAGAATTTTCCGGAGGGCGGCCTTGCTCGAGTGTATATGCCGGCCGAAGTGTCAGAAACAACTTTGAGATATCACAAGGACTCTACACACCTTATCATCGCTTACAATGTCCCAAATGGCAGTCTGAACTTCACTAAGCAGGACCGTAAGAATCACTGGGTTCTCATCATTGTCAGTGTATTGACGAGCAAAATACATATATTTGGATCCGAGGCAGGACTAGAGGATCAGGCTGAATCGTTGGCAAAAAATATCGGCATATTTGTGAATAATCATCGCACTCGCTCTGATTATCACCTTCCATTGAAATGGTCGGAGCCAAAGTTGGAGCCTGTGAGTCATATTCCATAAGAGCTTGCACAAAGCTAATCATTTGTAAGCTATACCCTTTCGAAATCACACCAGATACCTACAACTGCGGTATTGCCGTGATTTCCCGCGCCGAAGCATTTTTTCACCCCGAGAAGGCGCTTAACGTGCACGCAAACACCACCCCATCCGAGCTGGCTCAGCAGCTCAACCAGAAACGAGTTGAATATCTTCGTCTATATACAGATAGATACAAGGCTCTGCGTACGACCAAGACGTTGTATGATCGAATCATTCCAGCAAAGCGGCTGGCATTGGACCATCTACGCCCAAGCCGACCCGGAAAAGCAGCCAAGAAATCTCCTCGATGGCTTTTGGCCTATTCAACACCGCTGCTTTCGTCAGAGCCCAGGCTGTCTAGACCTGAACTGTGGGGAAAGTGCATCATGACTTGTGCGAACGCAAATGGCTTCAATGCGGAAGGTCTTTTCCAGGCGTTTCAACAAGCCCCGGAGTGTGCTGTTGAGGACGTGGCTAGAGTATTGCAATTATTCTGCGAAGTTGCAAATCCAGAACGGCTCATGATTCTCAAACGGCTTCTCAACCAAGGACGCATGGAGCCGTTTCTTAGAGAGGCAACTTCCACTTCTTCTAACGCTGAAAACTTATGGCAGCTTCATTGCTTGATCAACAACTTCGCCGTAGTTGACAAGCCTATTCTCATATTCAAGTCGCTGTTTTGCCTTTTGTGCTATTACGAGTGCCACGAATCTGCCGTTTCGTCGCGGAGGAAAGAGCTGGAATTTGGGCGAGCAAATCACAAACGCGAACGGGACAGAGAGCGGGGCCGGAATAGACCACAAGCTCCTCAAAAACAAGATTTGAGTCGCCCTGCCCTCACCGCGGAACAGCAGATCAGGGCATCGTTGGTGGAGAGACTGCAAGAGGCGGGAGTCTCGCTTAAGGAGGCACAAGAGCAAATCCGGAAAAATCTACAATACGGGAAACGCCTGAAGCTTCTATTAAACGGTCGCAATCCGCTCTGGTTATTTCTCATGCTGATTCAAGTCGATGGAAGTTCCATCCTGCGCGGAGATAAGACGCCACCTGCGTTGAATTTAGCGGACTTTAAGCCACCAACGGAATGCAGAAAACTCTCAGAACCGATATCGACTGATGAGTAAGTTACAAATGTTGATTTATATTTCTACTTATGATTCTAGCTCACGAAATGGCATAGGTTGCTCGGCCTCACGGAAAAGCTTGCCGCTTGGTTCGGCCAATATCTTTTCATTGCACGCCCCGAGCTTAGAGATATCGATTTAAGCTATATTGATATATTCGGCAATATCCCCAGCCCCATCCGGCTGTGCGCAACACCAGATGAGGAGATATATGGGACAGCGCCAAAGGACATCGGGAAACTTTTCCACTAAACGGTTGACTGAGAAAGTTGAGGGCGGCGCCATAGCGAGGCGATATCATTAATTCCAAAGCGAGGTATACTCTATTACGTTCCGACGTTTGCACACGCAGGAGCTTCCTCTACAGGTCTGGCTGTATCACATTCCCCCTGTGGTAATACAGTCAGTTATAAAGCTGTACGAGAATCCATCAGAATGAGCAAATGTATATAACGGATCGTTTCATAGCATCTCATTCAATTGATAGAGTTGCTTGTATTTTCAGGAACCCACAGTATAGTGCAAGGCATTATTTCTCAAAGTCAGGAGAAAGCTCAAGCAGTAGGTGCTATATCATTCCAATCTCTTCCTGAGTGGCCTGATTGCCCCGATAGTCCTCCCCTACAAAATGTCCTCCCACACCAAAAATACAAGTCATTCCACGCCGCAAAACCACCTTATCACACCAACCGCTCCTCTCAACACCCAGCCCCCTCCTCCATATCATGGCCTCCAACCACCGCGCCCTCACCCTCACAATAACACGGCCCGACACCACCTACACCACCACCATCACCCTGGCGCGTCCAGCCTCCCCACCCTCCGACGGCATCCCCCAATCACCACCCGAAGTCGACGACCGCACATCATCCCCCAGCCACGCCAACCCCTCCAGCAGCGACGCCGCCACCATCGGCCTCGCAACCGGCCTCTCCGTCGCCGTACTCGTCCTGATCGTCTGGTGCGCAGCGCGGCCGCGGCCGGGTCCTGCTGGCCCCCCTGGCCGCGCCGGGCGTGACGGCGTCGATGGGCTGCCAGGCCCGCGCGGCCGGCGGGGAGCCAGGGGCCCTGCTGGGCGCGATGGTGTGGCGGGACCGCCAGGGCCGCCCGGGCAGGAAGGCTTGCGAGGCGCGATGGGGCCGGAGGGAGTGCCGGGGCGGGAAGGACGCGAGGGACGCGCTGGGCGTGATGGGCGCGATGGACGGGACGGACGGGATGGCGTTGTCGGGCCTCGCGGTGAACGAGGGGACCGGGGTGAGCAAGGGGTTCGTGGTGAGCGGGGCCTTCGTGGTGAGGAGGGACCTCGTGGGGTGCAAGGACTTCGCGGTGAACAGGGAGTTGGTGGTGAACGGGGTCATCGTGGTGAGCAAGGTCTCCCTGGCGAGCGGGGCCCTCCCGGTGAACAGGGGCCTCGTGGTCTCCAAGGTCCTTGTGGCGAGCAAGGGCCTCAAGGCCCTCGAGGTGATGACGGAAATGTTAGGAATGGAATCTTGCTTGTAAATAACCATATAAGTGATAGAGGAAACGTCTAGAAACCCTCTATCTCAGCATTGAAACCTCCAGCACAGCACAGAAGAATGTGTTCTGTGTCTCTCCACTTCGGTACAGCTGTGTCAATGGCATGATGTGTAGGGCGCACCGCATGCGAAGCATTTCAGGAAGCCCCATTCTCGCTACTGAATCCAGGAGCCCCTCTTCTGGGATGATTGTCCCGAAACATCTTTTTTTTACCTCAAAGGCTTTTACTCGTTGCATTGTGGATTCTGAATAGTAAAAGAAATGAGCAAGGAAGCCATCTCTTACAATTCCATACCCTCGAGCATCGCATCACTCATGCAATTGACTTTCCCGGGGCATCCCTTTCTCTATCAAACGCACACAGGGTAATACTTAAACAACTTGACTGCGGGAAAGCCAGCCACCCCTTCGTTTCCGAGTCTAGTTCACTGTGTTCACACATGTGACATCGTTTTGATCTAAGCTCAATCTTTGTAAGCCCCATCCACTTTGTACAAAATTCAATTCATTGTTCTAGTTCACGCCTCATCCCAATTGCGCAAGACACCCCACAGCCAGAATGGGGCAAATTGTCACGAGGATACGACAAATGGCCGCACGATCCATTGCTTGGATCAGAGAACACCCATCGAAGGCCGTCATCTGTGCCATCAACACGGTAATCATAGCCGTACCGACCATTGTTTTCACTCCAGTCCTTGGATTGTTGGGTTTCACAAGTCTCGGGCCAGCAGCTGGTAACTCTCCACCGCATCCGGCCTCAGAGCCCCTAGCCCACCACGAAGCATTCAACAAGCTGATCCAGCTTCAGGTTCCATCGCCGCAGCTCTGCATTCATCTCTTTCCCCTCTGGCAGCAGGTGGGGCCTTTTCTGTTCTCCAAAGCGCCGCGATGGGCGGCTACGGTGTCGGCGTTGCGGCTGGCGCTGTCCGCGTCGGCGCTGCAGCCGTCATCCGCCGCACAGCTCGGTGAGTCAGTGCATATGCGGAGGAATAATCAGAATCCGGGGGATATCTGGCGAGGAATGAAATACATCATTGCAGAGGTACACAAAGAGAAGTTTTGATGTCTGCTGGTCCTTTGGGCTTGTTTATGGGTTTTGGGATTTGTAACTATATGTTGATTCTGCGTCAGCTATTGCCCCGTCTTTTGTATGCGATGCTCAACTGTGGGCTTCATTGAATGAAAAGCCTCTCTTGTAGCCTGAGCGCAATGGTCGAATATTCAGAGCATTGGCACTCTGAGCAGTGAACCAAACTTGACGAATGCGCCCCGTATATCCTACCACTCCACGATAGGTATGTTTATTCATATAAACAAAATAAATGATGCAATTAACGGAAAGAGGTCTACGAATGCAGTGCATTATTCGAGCGCAGTTGAAATAGCTATCTGGAGCCTTGGATCATAGAAATAGTCATCCGATTCTCTTTTGATAGGCCAACGAATGCAGGTTGGACATTCGAGGAAATCCCTTCACTTGGCCTCGAAAACGGAAGTCCATGATGACTGACTGCACCGAGTAAGGTGTGGCATCACATGGTACATTTGTCCTTCGACTTAAATATGTGACCCAAAAGTGCACGTCGATGGAGCCTCAGACAACCTTCACATCCTATCCAGCCTCCTTGAATTATCAATCTCTCCCAGCCACCCCAACAAGATGCCGGAAGTTGAATGTGTTCTTGGTTACGAGTTCGCGAACAAAGAACTCAGGGATGAAGCCCTCCTCGCAGCTGGAACAGCTATCGCTGACCCCACAGTCGACGGAGATCCTCGCGGAAATAAACGGCTTGCGTTGGTAGGGGACGCGGTCCTCCAACTCGTTATTCTCGACCGGTGGTACGGGGATAATACGGACCCAGGTAGGCAATCCTTGATTTTTAGCATACACTCGCTTACTAATCACACGAGAAGCGGTCGGAAACAAACTACTCAAACAAAACGTTTCGAACGCTGCACTTCGAGTTCAGGCATCGAAGGCACACCTAGAAACGATGATCCGCTTGAACCCGTGTCAAAAAGGGAAGGCACCCCAAGAGACACTTGCTTCGACGGTTGAGGCTTTGGTGGGTGCCGTATGGTTCGATTGCGGGGGTGACATCGATGTGGTTCGGGGGATCATGGAAAGGCTGGGTATATTCCGTCACGAATAGCTGTCAAACGCTGAGAATAGGGGTTGCTGCTCAATAAAGTTCCCCGGGGAGTATTACTAGGTGTAACGGCTTGTAATATTCTCAGTCAGGAATAACTGAGGCAGCTCTCGGTTGAACTTCCAAGGTATTTAGACTATGCTATATGACGAGATTCTAATTAACCGAAACCGAGGTCCGTGATGAGTACTGCCTGTAGTTGTGATGACTCATATTGTGATTCAAGGGAATCCAGCGAGAGTGCATGCCGTCCCTGAATTAAACATTATGCCAGTGGCAGGGGCTCCCTGCTGTGCACTCTAATTCATGTCTCCTCGCTTTTATCATCGAGTTAAACCAACAGATTGATGTAAGGGTATTTATACGGGCACACCACAGCCCACAGCATGGCGATGATGATGCATCTTGAATGTGCCCTTGCTTATCGATCATCTATATATTCAGAAAAGCCCAGCCCTCGGCTTTAGTGCCATCCATCCTCAACGGAGCATCTCTATCTGCCTAGCACTTTGGAAATCTCTTCAACAAAACCATCGCATTCTCAATCATGTCTGCAACATCAACCCACACACTGGCAGACCCATCCATGCTCGCCAAAATCGACAAGCTCTTCGCCTGTAACGTGGGGCATTACATCGACCTCCCCCAGATCGTCGTCGTCGGCGACCAGTCAAGCGGCAAGTCATCCGTCCTGGAAGGGCTGACCCGTCTCCCCTTTCCACGCGACAGCGGGCTGTGCACGCGTTTCGCGACCCAGATTACGTTCCGACGCGCCACGGTCAAATCGATTTCGGTGTCGGTCATACCCGGCAAGGATGCCCCGCCCGACCACGTCGATGCCCTGCGCGGCTGGAAGCGAGCGGACGTCGATAACCTGGGCGGAGAACAATTCGCACAGATCATGCGTGAGGCTCAGCAGTTGATGGGGATCATGCCGCGCAGCGATGACAACGGCAATAAGGAGAGCATGCCGACCAGGGCGCGCAAGACCTTCTCCTCCGACGTGTTATCTATCCAGGTATCGGGCCCGGATGAAGAACATCTCACAGTCATTGATGTTCCTGGAATCTTCCAACGGGTGACCAAGGACGTGACTACGAAAGAAGACAAGGAGTTCGTCCGAGAGATGGTTGCAGGGTACATGAGAAATCCTCGATCTATCATGCTGACGGTCGTGCCGGCAAATGTTGACGTCGCTACCCAGGTGATTTTAGAAATGGCGGAAGAGGTGGACAAACATGGACAGCGGACATTGGGAGTACTAACGAAGCCCGATCTTGTTGACAAGGGCGCCGAGAAAAGCGTGATGGATATGATTGAAGGAAGAACTCATCAGTTGCTTCTTGGATGGTGTTTAGTAAGAAACCCTGGTCAAAAAGAGGTGGAAAGTGCTGGCTTCGATCGGTATGCCGAAGAAGAAAGGTTCTTCCGCATTGCACCACTTTGGAGCAGGCTTCCAAAAGATCGTGTTGGTGTGACTGCATTGCGATCGAGGTTGCAGGAAGTTTTGGCCAGACACATTCGACAGGAATTTCCGAAAGTAAGTTATGACAGCTTTTGGGGGGAGAAATTAACATTCTGATTGACCTCGCAGGTGAAGGTCGAGATCAACAAGAAGCTCAAGAAGAGCAGGGCGGAACTTGAAGCCCTGGGATCAAAACGCGACACGCCGGCTGAACAATCGAGATTCCTCATCGACATGGCCGACAAATTCCAGAACATTGTTGGCAAGGCTCTGGCTGCGAGATATTCCGACGAGTGTTTCGCGGAACACCCGGAGCTCAAGATTGCGACACTAGTCGTTCAGCGCGATGAGGTTTTCTCGAAAGATTTTGCAACCCATGGCCACACTTACAGGTTCAAGGACTTTTGGGACGATGATGAGAAAGAGGCGGACGCTGTCTCTTGCTTCACACAGGACGATGACGATATTGACTCGACTAACCACATCGAAAATGGATGTAATGGGGCGGACGGGCAGCTGAAGAACATCTTCACGAGACATTTCGAAGATGCCGGAGATCTCGTCGATATTCTTCATCCGACAAAAGCCATTGTCCAGCCGAAGGCCCGCGGTATCTTAGACTGGATCACAGATCTCTATGAAGACTCACGTGGGTTTGAGCTTGGGCAATTTGATCCATCGCTACTTGCGACATTGCTGAAAGCACAGACCAAAAATTGGCAAGGCTTAGCTCTTGGATACACCTCTGATGTTGTCGCTCTGACTCATACTTTCATCCAAACCCTCCTCGAGTACATCTGTCCCGGACCCGGCACTTACCAGAATCTTAACTCCATGATCATGGACCACCTGATGGATCGGTATCAGAAGGCATTGAACGAGGTGGAGTTCATTCTCGTTGTCGAGCGGTTTGGAACACCAGCAACGCAGAACCACTACTTCAATGAAAACTTACAGCAGTGGTAAGCCAACAAACACCTGCCCATTGAGTAGGCAAAATGGAGCTAATAGATTGAGTGAAGCCGACAAGACCGCGACTTGAAGGCAGCGTGTGACAAGGCCTTCTACTCTTCAGAAGCCAAGCAGCGTGTGGTCAGGGTGAACGACCTCAAATCTTCTCGTTCAATGAGCAACAAAGAGCACACCGTTCGGGATCTCCATGATATCCTTGCATCCTACTATAAAGTAGCGCGAAAGCGGATTGTTGATAACATTTGCATGCAGGCTGCGTCCTATCACCTGGTGACTGGCCCAGACACACCACTCAAGGTTTTTTCTCCGGGATTTGTCAGCCAGCTCTCTGACGAGCAACTGGAGGAAATCGCCGGTGAGGATGCCCTAGTGAGAGGGACACGAGCGCGGCTTCTGAAGGAGGTAGAAGACCTCCAGAGTGGGAAAAGGATTTTGGGATAAGCATTTACGACCCAGTTTCTGTTTTCGTAGAGGTCTCCTTCGTAAAATATACCGATAGCGTTTGAATGTGTTCCAGATAGTTTCGTCCCCTTTAGTTCGATCGAGTGACCAGTTTGATACCATCAATTTTACTTCGCGCTGGTATCTCAATGACAAGTTGAAATTGATGATTCTTCCAATGAGAGCCTGTGCTGCCTCAATTTCGGTAAAAGTTAACCACCATGAAGCTTCGCCAGCTTGACTCCTGATGTGACCGGAAATCTGCATTTTACAGTACTCGAAATTGCTACAATTAAGAATTTATGAATGGGTTTATTACTTCCTAGAATCTGTCCCTGTATCCCTTTCGGCCTGAAAGGTGCCTTGATCATCAAGCAAATGCCGTGAAAATATTCTTTGGAGCATTTGACCCCGTACAGCTCATATACAAATATCTTATAGCCTCCCCACGTCCATCTATTATTTCGGTGGAGCTAGGATGGGCTCACAAGAGCTTGTTCCAACTGGTTTTATAAGTTCTGTGAAGGCATGCTTGGCTGTTCAATTGCGTGTCCTAGTATCATTTGTTTGAATGTGTGGCATAATCACGTATTCACCAATAAATCTATTAGAAAATAAAACATGGCAAAAATGTGTTTGAATTCAAAGTTCAGGGATGGCAAGGGGAAGAGATCATTTCATTTTCATTTTAGATAGAAACAAGACCATACCAGCAGAAGTATCGGTAAAGACGGTAACGAAGCCCCGTAAGCTCTCTTGTTCTCCCGACAAGATGCGGCTTTGAAAGCCGACACCACAACACTCTGATCATCGCATGCATGATGATATTTGGCATTTTTTCCACGCATTCCTGAAGACGTATAAGGGTCCTATTTCTTGGTCGCGCCTGTGTTGCCCCCGCTGTTGTTCGCATTGCGGTCTCCTGCTCTCTGGGCACGCGCAGCGAATCCGCCAGCCGACATGTCGCCACCGCCCCGAGCCTTCCCATACTTTAGTGACTAAATGACATCGGATGGGACAGTAATCTTACCTGCGCGGCTTGGATCCGAGCGGCGTCGGATTGCGTCATGGGTGAGGAGCTGCTCTTGGATGAGGAGTTGTCGTTTCCCTTGGAAGACATTTTCAGTAGCAGAGTAGCTGATGCAGATTTCTTGTCGTTCTGAAGTGTGTGGTGTTTGATGATGGGCTAGTAAGAATATTTGTCGTCCTTTAAATATCACTCACTGGCGACCCGTGCACAGGTTTTCCCACGTCCCCAAAGAGCATACCAGACTTGATTGCATATCTCTCGACCCTTTCAAGTCGATCAACCCTTTCGCTTGGTGCACAAGAGCTAAGCTCTGCACCCCCTTAGAAATTCTTCGAAGAAAAAAGAATAAAAGAATGCGTTAGAATATTAAGGTCCCAATTGGCATTGGAATAAGCGCGGCGCCAAACTTTTTCTGCGACAGTAATTGGTAGTGCTCATCGAGAATCATTGTGACTCATTCGGTCAGGCATGTTAAACCTCAAGGCCTGTCCTGGAAGATCGAAGATCGGAAGTATGTTTTCATCTCCACAATTCCAAATCGGAACTCTAGATTTTACTCAAGGTTGAAACCAACCGGCGTTCAACAATCAGTAATAACAGTCTCAATTTGTTGGACTTACAAAAGATATATCCCTCGCGTCTTACAAGTCCTGCAAAGTGGCTTGTAGTCATCGCTGGGAAAATAGCCAACCCGCTGGGACTGTGGTGGAATCCCTGGCAAATTCACGTACTAAAACACCCGTGCTAGTTCGTTTGTTAGCATGAACATAGCATAAACCTCCCTCTGGAATGATTTGGTGGTCTCGCGATTAGTTTATCTTAACCCTACTTGGTCATCACCACCCTGGATGACGTTAATGTTATGATGAAGGTGTTCCTCTTTCGTTTTTCTGGCCTCGACCGATCCAGTTTTGGCACGGCTCCAGTGACGTGTACTTTCCCCTTGGGCTGTAAAGAGCTAACCAATGGCATCTTCCCGATGCGCAGGGATACAGATAGCTTAGAGAAGCTTGATTTGAGGCCTCGGATCAAACAGGGTGGGAAACTTAACTGGGCCGTCCTCAGCACTCCAACTCCAGGACGGCGCTCGGTACGATGGCGTGTCTGAGTATCGTGGATTGATTCTCAGTTGTATCCCGATTCATGGCATGGCTCTAGTAACTCTGCAGCTCCCAAATCAGCTTAAGGGCGAGGCTTTGCACTCAATTTATAAAATTGCATCTTAACTTGGCCTTTCCGTTTCAATTTTCCTTTCTAAAAATGAGGGCTTTTTAGGCAGTGAATAATTGTCATAACAATTGAACTTTTGAGTGTAAATTTGGGGATGTATGCTTAAAATTCATGGCAACTTATTCAGATATTTTCTCATTTCGTCGCCGTGGCTGACCAAAGCTTCCAGGCGCTTCGACTTTCCACTCTGCCTTTAGCTTTGTACTACAGGTAAAGTCTTACCGAAATCCGAAAGATGGTGTCATTGTGGCCGATGTGTTCGCAACCATGTGATAGAGTTGCAAGTACTAGATTCGGTAGTATTCAGACACAACCGGACGGACAAATTTCACGTCTCGAGGGTTCGACTTCAAGAGCTATCGCTACCCGCGATCATCTCATTTGCCTACTTTATCAATAAACGGCCCGTGATCTACCAGGAGCGGCGAGGATACTATTTCCTTTAGCAACAATTATTGTAAACCTATAATGACTTACAACCGGAATGTTTATTTAAGCAATCTCGCGCGTAATCGGACGGACGAATAGCACGTCCCCACCAAAATTCGGCTTCGAAAACTGCCGCTACCCGTGATCGTCGTGGTTGCCTACTTCAGCAATATTCGGTACAAACCTACAAGTAGCCGCATGGACACTTTCACTTCAGGAACACTTATTGTGGAGCCCACAATTGCCTGCCAGCATGATAATTACTCAAGCAACGTTCGGGACGGAGCCTTTGACTACCGGCAGCCATGATCGTCAATCCAAAAAGTACAAATACTTAGCCCAAACGACAGAACGGTAGATTAGAGCATCATTCACTACAATCCCCATTAAATTACCAAGCTCCAAGATCATGAAGGTCGCAGTTGCAGGAGGAAACACCAGCGTTGGCCTTGCCATCGTCGACGGCATTAAAGCCCGCGGAAAATACGAATGCATCATCCTCGGCCGCAGGCCGCACGCCGAGCACGATGTCCTCGTAGTCGACTACGCTAACATCGACAGTCTGGCAGCGAAACTGGAAGAAGCGCAGGTTAATGTTGTCATTTCCGCCCTCTCCATGCAAGACGACGCCTGCGGTCAGGCACAGCTCAACCTCATCGAAGCCGCCAACCGTTCCAAGTGCACCAAACGCTTCTTGCCCAGCGAATTTGGCATCCAGTACACCGCTGAGTAAGTCGACTGACCTCACAACGTACCATCTAGCTAACACATCCCCAGACGAGTCAAAAACTTGACCGGTCTCTCCTTCCACTACAAACTCACGGCAGTCGAAGCGCTCGAGAACACAGACCTGGAATTCTCGCTCGTCTCTTGCGGCATCTACCTCGACTACTGGGCGGCATCCGTCATCCCGTCTCGGCTCCGGTTCTGCCAGCCCTACTGGCTCGATTTCGGCCACCGCCTCGCCGCCATCCCGGGCGACGGCAACGCGCCTCTCGTACTGACACACACGCGCGATGTGGGGCGCTTCACCGCCGCGCTGCTCGAACTCCCGCGTTGGGAGCGCAGGTACACCATCCGCGGCGATCGCTTGACGCTGAACGAGGCCGTGCGCACAGCTGAGGAGGTCATGGGCGTGAAGTTCGCCGTCGTGCACGAATCGGCGGAGAAGCTGCGGGAGGAGGGCGCCACGATTTTGCCTGGGATGGGTGGACTGCTGGACGAGGCTACACGGGCCGTCATGAAACCGAGGCTGGCGCATCTGGGGATCAATTGTTTGGAGGGATGCATGGATCTGGATGGGTCGGCTAGCCTCAACGTTATCTTCTCTGACATCAAGCCACTTACGGTGCGGGACGTGGCTGAAGCTTGGAAGGAACAGTTTCAATGATCGTATTTTGTTTCCGATGTAATGCATGCCGGAAATTAAGGATACCAGGATCCGGATGAGATTTCGATCCTGCCATCAAGCAAACACAGACAGTGCAAGTAGGAGGATTCCATTATTGATGACGGAGATCCCTACTATACTTATCCATAGGTTTTAACACAGAATAATGCAGTGGGATATTTCATTGCGGATGCAAGGGAAGCAGCGATAAAGAAAACAAGATGGAACACAGTCGAACTTCATGCGAGTGTTCTGACCGACTTTCTTTGCTTTTTGCTCAACATGAAAAATCATCCTTGTTCATGCATATATTGCGAAACACCAACACGCAATTTACCCCTTTTCTGATCACGCGTCTGTTCAGAGTTCTGTGTATATAGTAAGGTAGATTTGCCGCTTCTTCTCAAGGAGCAGCAGTCCACAACTCATACAATCTTTACTTCAACAAAATCAAGGAAAAAAATCAAAAAACCCCATTCCCAAAATCAACAAAAACAAACTTAAAACCCCATCCTCAAAGCAACCAAAAAAACAAAAAAAAAAGTCAAAAGAACTGGAAGAAGTCATTCAGAGCAGGGCCTACGAATGGCGTGCTCTACCACTTCCTTTCCTCTCGGTAGTCCTCCAAACGACAGCTCACCCGACGTCCTTGTCTTCGCACAAGACGTCTCGTAGTAAGTAGTGGCCAATTTCAAGATTGACGAGTAAGCAGCGCTGACTGCAACAGGCGAATCTCTGCAAGAGGCGAAGCTCTCCAAGGGACAGGCGCACTTGACGAGGCCATCGCATGGTGCGATGCTCCATTGTCATCCTTGGGCCGGGCGGAGGGCTGTCAAGGTGCAAGCAAACACCAACCCAACCGAGGGTTCCCATCCTGGCAGATGAAATTGGGCCGCGCCGGCTGCGAGGATGGGTGAGGGAGGCTCTGATGATGATACAGATGATGTATCATATCAACTTCAATATAGCAACCCCGCCATCCGGACGATTGCCGAAGGCACGACCCCCCGCTTCCAGAGCCGTTCGGGTATACGCCACGTGAAGCGTATACCTGACAGATCCATCATTCTCGGCAGCTACAGGGACTTTGTCGGGGATGTGGACGCAGTGGCGAATTGCCCAAACACCCAAGGGCTGCACTCGGCGGAGCTGGTTCAGAAGTGTCGAAAAGACAGCCTCAATGGGATATGTAAGTGCACCCTTATCCCCATCCCACGCAACTCGATTCTCACAGGTGGCAGGTCAGAAGCCTTTGCCACGACATCGCCCCCTATGTGGGCAATACCGAGGAGATCCGGCTTCCTTCACTGAGAAGCCTCGGAGAGGAATACCGGGACATGTTTCCGACTTCCGTCATTCTCTTGCGTGTCGGAACCGGCATCGCATGATCTATCATGTATTCGGCCTGAGACAAACAGGCTGGATACATCAGACAACCTCTTACCGGACATCGAAAACAGGCTGGATAAGCTTCAATCCAGCACACCTGAGAGGGGGCTTTCTGAAGTCGATTCGGAGTCCACATCCACGACTGAGTCCGAATCTACTTCAGAATCTGAGTCCACTTCAGAATCTGAGTCGAGTTCAACGCCTGCAAATTCCAGAGAACGGACGGTAGCGAACGGCCGCTTCCTATTGGCCTAGTAGTTTCCAGTAGTTTGAGCTCCCGGTCGAAAACACTAATTTTGGGAGAACGGCCACCAGCCCTGGCTCCCCATTCAATGCACGCAGCTTCCAGAGAACCCAGTTCAGAGTCCGAGTCCGGTTCAGAGTCCGCGTCCGATTCAGACTCCGAGTCTAATCCAACGCCTATACCTAACTTCGAATCAGACTACTGCACGCTGGTATGTGTCCATTGCAAGACGCAAACTATTCATGTATATATGCAAATAATACAAGCGTCTCTTAAAAGGCAATCAATTGTACTGAATGCACTGGATGAGTGACTGAGATTTTTGCTAAAGCTGCACACCCTGGTGAGCTAACTGAGCTTCTTACGAAGCTGCTGCACTATAACCATTTTCATATCAAAACTGGTTACATATTCAGTGTTCAAGAACAATCCCATCTGCAAAGCTGATTGTATAGGCCCAATCAACCCAACACTCTGAGGCGTTTGATCCCCAAACGACTCGAGCCAGACAGCAATCAACTTGTTCCACAGAGTCGTCGCAACGGTAACTTTGATCTCTGTATTTACGCATTAGCGGGCATGCGAACGCGGTCACCAGCCGACTTACCGTTGGAAGCTGCAAACGAAACATAATCCGTCACACCCATCGGCTCGCTCCAGAATAGATCGGTCCCCTCGACCATGCGTCCGTTGATGCGCAACTCCCATGACCCCTCAATTTTTCCCAGATCCAGAAACGCCCGCAGGTTGAAAGTCTCGGTGCCGTTTCCAGCGCCCAGATTGACACTATTTGTGTACTCACCGATCCCGCTGGCATCGCTCAAGCCTGGAATCTCAGGCCATGGTGCAAGTGCGGTGAGGTTGATGGCTGGAAGCAATGATTTAGTGTTTCAGCAGCAATGGTGCCTGTGGCATTGGGGTGTGCGGGGGACCAATCCTCGATAACCAGCACCCAGCTGGAGAGTTGAACTGGTGTTGGTATGGAAGAATTGAGAGAAAGTGTAACGACATTGCCAGCAGACGTCGTGGCGGTGCAACTGGTGTTGGAATAGAGGTGGGTGGCATTGTCTTTGACAAAGCTTCCACACGTTGTGTCAGTAAGGTGGGTATCAAGCGCTGCGGCATTGAAGGGGTTCGTGGGCCCGAAGCTGAGAGACCATTGTAGGCATAGTGTTTTCACCATTAAAGAATCATGGGGCTCTTACTAGATTGCAGCTGCTGCCTTGCTTTCCAAGGTGATGTTGAGAGTCATTTACCCATCGGCGAACCTAAAGGCTGGCATTGGGCTCACCTGGCCGCTCCAGAGGTCGATTTTGAATGGGAGCACCTCATCATCAAGCTGAACAGTCAGTTGCACCGCTGTGTCAGCACCGTTGAAGATCTAGTAAACATGGCCCGTATCAACACTGCTGCGGCAAGTAATAACACTCCCATCTCCATTCCCCGCCAGATACCTCACCGAAGGCTTCACGCCCAGATCCTGCAGAGCCTGCGGCACCGCCTCCTGGCTCTCCACCACCCCCGTCATCTCCAACGCCACCAGCTCCGCCCAAACCGCCTTCAACTGCGCCGTCGCCGCCTCCGTATCCCGCTCAAACGCCAACGTCCTCTGCGTCCCCCCTTCTCCCACCACCACAACCGGCAGCCCCACCTGCCCAAACTCCAGAAACATCTCTGCTGCCCCCACATCCATCGCCGTCTCATTGTTCATCACCAGCGCCTTATAAAGAGCTAATAACCCGGCCGTTATCCTAAGTGTTATGCGTTAACAATACAGGAGAGCCCATGCTACTACATCTCAACTACTCAAGAATGACAGTCCTTAGCTCACGCTCTACTTTTACCCACAACTTTAGAAACACGAACCCAATACCGAGTCGATGAGCTACTAATCCGCATCTGTGGACCAGCATGACTTTCACGATAGGATACAATGGCATCGGATCCCAAGGATAGGAGACCTCCTCACGTTCGAGGTTAAAGTAATTCACCCATGGCATGGTACCTTCTCGGCCCTCATTTACAGTTAGGGCGAGGAACTCCGCCCGCATTCCTCTCGTTTGTATGTAGAAAGATGACAATATCCTCTGCGGCTCGGGGTTTAGCTTTATACCGCCTATCCTTTTTCCACCGTGGCTTTTAATGTAAAAGAAATCTCTAAAGTCCGAGGTTTTCTCAGCCTTGTCGTGTTCAATATACGTATCGTCGGATGTCTTTCTCATAGACTTGTCGGGTTCTAGATCGAGAAGTGCACATTGAGTATGCACCATTAATCTCCCTGGGTGCATGGATGCGATTCTGAGATCATCTGGTGAGAACATATTCTGTTGCCATTGCTCTCCACGGGACGCCAGCCAGAAATCGTCGTACGTGAAATGCGAAATCATCTGGACTGCAGATTTCTGGAGGTCCAGAGCAGGGTTTTGGAGGTCCAGCGTCAGATCAGAAGGTGGTGCTTTCGGGAAACAACCTTCGTTCCAGGCGATCATCATGGAACCCTGTGCTTCGCCCCCTTTCCGGCTCCAATGTATGGAGAAGTCTATAGGGTGGGATAACACTGGTACCAGGTATGATTGGTTGCTTCCAGACTGGTCGCAGAATGCCCAAGTCGCTAGGGAGCCGAGAGGTCTTACCGAACCCTGAGGGTAGTCTATACTCCCCTTGATAGAGGCCCATGACCAGGACGGAAATATTTGTCGTGTGTCTGAGCTCCTTTTGGACACAGTGTCTTTCGAGTACCACTGGATTGCAAGGTCAAACTTTGCAAACGGTATCCCAAACCGGTGATCTGTCTCAGTGCGATGTTTCTTCTCAAGTATCCAATTAAGAATGCCCTGGAATGCCGGAAGGATATCGCTCGAGTAGGTGAATTTGCGACGGGAAATTTCCCGGACTGCATGTTCGTAGGATGGATAAGAGTGTGTCTGCCACGGTGGATGAGGTCCATGTGTTCCTCCCTCGACCAAAATAGTGTTCTTTTCTTTGCATTCCAGGAAGACGCCTTCATGTGTGAAATACAGTAACCGTTTCGATACCACAGCCTCTTGATATGTCCAGCCCCGTTTGTGCCATTCAGACCTTTCCGGAGTCCCGTAATGGAACCATTCGTCACATGTGTCTGGTTTATGCGGCCAGTAGGGAAATCCTATCGTCATTCCATCCCAGTGCGCAGTCTGAATGAGTCCTTGTCTGTCCAATCGAACGCCGGGAAGACCACACATTGCGTCTTGGCCCTGTGCTACAAGAGTCACATACGATGACGCAAAGATGATATCCATGCGGTAAATCTGCGGAAGTTTGCTACTGTCGTCATCCTGCACAATGCAAATGCGGTCGACCCAGAGATATTCCAAGCCCAACCTTTTTGTTGCAACAATGGCATCTTGGATGGTAGCTGGGATGTTCACTGAGGCAAGACCTCCTTCACGTTCCAAGGCCGAAATAGTATGACTCGTAGCTTCGAAGTTGGCATCCGCTGCTTTACCCCAAACGTAGCTCAAGGTAGCATACTTTGTAGGCTCTGAAATTCGGACGACGCATTCCTTAGCAACATCGATGAGCCTGAAACAATCGAACACCTGTCCCGGAGATTGCTCTCCACGAGAAAGCTGATTCGGATGATCCTTCAACCAGCCCTTGATAAGATCCCACTGTATTCCAGGACAGGCTGGAACGGTCAAAACCTGTTGAATATCCAGAAAAAGGTCACCGACATATACACTATCCGCAAAAAGTCGGCGCCTGGATTCCCACAATACTATACCGATCCTCGTCCATGCAAACAAATGGGAAAACTGAGGACGCTTGGCTAGAAAGTCACAAAAGTCACAATCTGGTGCTCGATTGCGTATCTCCATGAGATCTCCAAGTGATAGAAAAGGGATTTGTTTATCTCCCAGTAGATGCTCACTTGATGATTCGGACTCCGGTAGTACATGGTTGAACAAGTGCCAAGGGCGAAGATGCGCACAGAATGAACAAAGTGACGCTTGAGACCCATCAGAGCACTTGTTGCATTCGCCATGAAAGATGTCGAGGTAAAGTCTCTCTGGGAAGTCGGGCTGATAGGAGAAATTGACGCCCTCAAAAAGCCAATCGAACCAGCGGTCTCTGCTGACAGTGCCAAGAGCGTAACAGAAATTGCAAGGATGTTCCAATGGGATATAGGCCTCGGATTCCACGTGCTGCAATGAATTGTTGCTGTACTGGATATTTCCAGTGGTGCTCTCTATAGTTTGTGGATCCAAGTTTGAGAGCGTCTCCTGGTCGCCGCTGTGGACTTCTGGTGTTCCCATGCCCGTCGTGTCGGGATTATTCATAATGATACGAAAGAGATTCGCATGCCTCAGTGGTGAATATTGGAGTGTGTGGAGAAACGGCTGTCAAGATTTCAGCGAGCTGTGTCAAATTATAACCGGTTGTGTGCTTTCAAGGCAGCAAAGTTTTACTCTACTTACCCCACTTCTCGTGTAAGGACCCACATAAACCGACATCACCACACACTACATACGTATCTCTACCATATACACAGTAGTACACTCCGAGAACTCCCAACGGGCTGCCTACGCCCCCGCCAACTCCGCAGGCTTCGCACCACTCTGTCTACTCTCCCCCTCCTTATCCACCGGCGCCTCCAGCAGCGCATCCCCATGCAGCTCCTGCGGCGACCGCTCCAGCGGCTCCGCCGGCAACTCTGCAATCGGAGGAGCAGCCACGTCGGCGCCGGCACCCACAGAGTCCGCGTCCATCGGAGGCAGGGTACGATGCCGTTGCCTCCTTCTCCTCCTCAGCACGCACGCCGCAATGCAGGCAGCAATGACAAGCAAGCCAGCAACAGCCGCGCCAATGCCAATGCCAGCTTTAGCACCGGTGCTCAGCGAGGACGATCCGGATTCTGCAGTGGTGGTGGTTGTGCTTGCGGCGGCGGCGGCGGTCGAATCGGAGGAGGCTGTGGATGATGACGACGCGGTGGCGGTGCTGGTGGGCCAGGTAGGGTCGCCAGATGCGCGGCGCACGATGGGGCCCCACGCAAAGGCCGACAGGCCCTTTGTAGCGTGGGCGACGGTGGTGCCGCCGGTGATGAGGCGGGTGGTGGTGGTGGCGGCGGTGGCTCCGGTCGGCGTGGACATCTCGTAGCTGCCGATGGTGAGGTCCGTGGCGGCCGTGAGGACGGAGACGCAGGCGTATGCGGCGGAGGGGTCGTTGCGGCAGGCCCAGCCACTGTAGTGTGTGTGCGCGCAGTTGTCAGTCGTCGTGGCCAACGCGCGCCTACGGAAGTTTTTTTTTTTTTTTTTACCTCGGGCAGCAGGTTGCTATCGTTGTTTCTTCGCCGGAGCGTGTGGCGGTCGATGTGCATCCATAGGAGTAGCCCGCTGGACAGATGCCTGGGGAATAGTAGTTGGTTGCTCCGTAGCGAAAGTCGGGTGGTAGACACCATGTTGAAGAGGTGCCGGGCAGGCCCAGAACGAGGTCGCCGCCCCTGCTTGGATAGCCTCTGTACCACAGAGATGTGGTGCAGGCGGGATAGCCCGGAGTGAAAGTTGTGATCAAGCTTCCCAAGTTTGACATTGTGCTGAAGGCATGGAGTTGGACTGGAGAACGAATTGACGGACGAGGTGCGGTAGTAGCAGTAGGGAAATTAATTTCAAACCTAGCCTCTCCGATGGTCACGTCAAGCCGATCCAGGTACTACTGTTTGACATTAGACGGATTGGGAAAGAGTACAAGCTGAACATGGATGGCTGCCGATACGGAAGATTTGATTGGTCGATCTCGTCCTTCCTTCTGTGGGGCATACCATCAGGCCACCCCAGGTACAGGGGGGTGTTGCAGCCGACGGCTATCGTGAACGTATCTTTCGCTCATGCCGTGAGTAGTTCGAGCTATCGTCCGGACGTGAATGTATAGCTATTAGTTCCACAGTTGCATCCGGATGATAGCTTTAGCCACCCAGATATGCCATCGGCTACAGCACTCGGTTCAACAGTGGACACTCGGCCAAGACAGCGAATCAGTAAACTCCTTGGCAACTTATCATTAGCAAGATCGATGGGGGCGCCTAGTAAGCGCTAGTGCAAACGGGCCAGGCTTGAAGGTATTTATTACCTCGTGTTCGCCCCGCCGCTGAACCCATCCTGCTGAAACTGAAGTGGCACGTTTTTTTCCTTTAAGAATCCATATGGAACATATAACACGACACGGTATTATTTATTTACTTCCCGACATCCCTCAACTCACCGGTATGCTCCCGGCAACTCCGCCGGCTTCTCCTTCTGCACCTCCTCCACGGGCATCTCCTGCCTCGACTCCGCATGCAACTCCCCCGGCGGTCCCACCCATGGCGGTGCCTGATTAACCGGCATTTCCTGCACCGCGGCGACTTTCGCGCTCTGCCTCTGCCTCCGCCTCCTCCGCAGCACAAACGCCGCGATACACGCAGAAATCAACAGCAACCCTCCGACCGCAACACCCACGCCGATCCCCGCTTTCGCACCCGTGCTGAGACCAGAGGAGCCATTGGATGTTGATGTCGAGCTCGTAGCGGCAGCGGCGGCCGCATTACTGCTCAGAAGAAGCGACGAAGAGGCTGTTGACGAGGCCCCTGCCGTGGACGAGGCTCCTGCTGTGGCGGTGCGGGCGGGCCAGGTCTCGTCTGTGGATTGGCGGCGCACGACAGGGCCCCATGCGTACGCTTGAAACCCAGCGGAAAGCGTGAGGTCCTGCGGGGTGCCTTCTCTCAACACGGTCGTGGAGCCGCCCGAGGGCGTGCTGACCTGGTAGCTGCCGACGTCGTAGAGCGTTGTCTGTGTCGGGAAGCGCAGAACGCAGGCGAAAGCGGCGTTTTTGTCGTTGCGGCAAACCCAGCCACTTGCAGTGCTGTGAGTGTTTTTGTTTTTTTGCTGGGGGAGTTGGTTTATTACCTGGGGCAGCAGGTGGCTATTGTTGTTGTTTCATCTCCGACTGCGTCGGTTTCGGTGCATGCGTAGGTGTGGCCGGAGGGGCAGATGCCGGGGGAGTAGTAGGCGCTCGAGTACGTGAAAGACGTTGGTAGGCATGAGGATGAGTGGGAGCCGGGTAAGCCGAGGACGAGGTCCCATCCCGCAGTATCTTTTCTCCGGATATGCAACGACGAAACACAATCAGGCGACGCGGGAGTGAATGTTGTGGTTAACGGTCCGAGATTTGACATTATGGATGCAGTTTGCGGAGGGAAACAAAACCGAAAAACATCCGGCACGCGACGCCAGGGACAGCTGATATATTTATTTCGAAACCCGGCCGGAAGTCACGTTAAAAAGAATTCAGCAGCCAAGCTAACGATCATTGAGAAGCGAGAACAGGTACAACGGTAACGACTAAGACCAGCAGGGGTGCAATAGGGAGTGATCGCCGAAACTCACAGCATGATTGGTTGGATTGGCGAGTGACTGCTGCTTTTGGCCAAAGAAAAGGCTGAATTCCGAATCCTTCGGCGGGGCTAATGTAAATCCCGGCCGTTCTTACATTCAACAGTGGGCACTCGGCCCCCAAAATTCAAGCAATTGGAACAGTCCATCTTGGCACACTCTTCTTGGCAATTTGCAGCCTCGAGACCAATGACACTTCCAGTAAGCGCTAGGGCAACGCCTGCTCGGCTTGAACGGATGTCGTGTTCGCACCCCTGCACGACCCGTTGTGCCGGGAACACAGCGCGGGGTTTTACCACCAGTCGCCTTGCCCCGCCTATTAATATGACATCTGCAGGCTGCTGCCTTACAGCTGTTCCGAAGCATCCGATTTACCCGTAGTAAAAAGGTACCAAAATCCCACTTTCATGTTCGTCTCATAGTAAAAGTGTTCCCTTTCCAATCCCGTCCGCTCTACTTCTCCAATAGGTTGCTCACCATACATCCAGATCGCTTTCGAGATAATGTCCACACAGGTAGGAAACAGTACCCTGTTCTTCTGGCGAACGCCTCAAAAGCCCGTAAGAACAATACGATGTGGCAGAATCCTTTGGAGGGCTAAGCCACCTAAGCATCTGGAATTTTATGGTGTGGAACGAATAATACGAATTCCAGGCGAAAATGGGTGTGGGGAAGATTTCAAGAGATTGGAGGACCAGTTGACGCGGGAATAATCACACGAAGAGATTACTCGGTCAAAGTAGAGGATTGGTTCGGCGGAGGATGCTATCAGCAAGCATTGGGTAAGAGCAAGAGCGATGATCGTAAAACTGGCCAGGTGTATGCGGGGTAAAGTGCCGACTGCGGTTGGGAAACATGAACACCAAAAGGGCAGCAGTTGCGAGGTGAAGAGACCAATGCTCACCTCGAAAGGGAGGGAAAGAACACACGGTAAACCTGTTTTAGAGAATGCATGATGCTTAGTTTTTGCGCCACAGGATAAAAAAAGAAACGCGATGTAAAGCGTACGAGCATCTGATCTGTAGAAACGCTAAAGTAGATGACCATTTTCCGTTCGTTGGACTCTGTAGGAACACCAAGAATTTGCGAATACGCTGACACAATTATTGCACTTTTCATAGACCTGAATCATCATGAGAACCCGTGCCAAATCATGTGTGTGATAGTTATTGATCAATAGCATTACACGACCAAGGTTTCTGCCGCCTGGTTGCTTACGGGCCGCTCACGGTAGTCGGCATCGGCACTTGGGCTGACACGGAACGGCACGGCCCTCGGCCCGGTGGTCTGACCTACTCCTGTGCACTCCGTTGGTCCGCCGACGTCCTTCCCAGTGGAAGCGCCGTGATCAAAGACCTCGCCGATGCCGTGATGCTGAATCATCAATACGATTTACTGCCTCACCTTCCTTTGAGACGTTGGTGCTGTTGGATCTACTTGTTGTCATGCTTGAGTAACTTGCCGCACCATGATCAGTTCCTTTCATTTTTTACCGACAACATGACGGAGACAATTCTGCAACAACGTGCGCCGAGAGTGCCGCCGAACAAGCGAGACGGACACATCTCGAACCATACTTTTTGATAGCAATAAGCTTCTCTACCTGTTGTAGACAAATGTAGGCTTCGATGAAGTGTTTGGGTTGACGTTCGCTATACAGGGAAAAAGGTAAAGCGGCTATAGCATTGGTTGATTGTGGTCCACACAGCGTTACGGGCGGAGCCGCAGCATACTAATCAAAGTAGGCGGGTGGCCTCAGCACAAGGAAGATCCTGCTCTCCTCGTCAATGAAGTGGAGCCATGCATGTGTTGGAGCTCCGCAGCTCGGTAGGGGGTCGTCACCCGATGCTCCGTCGAGTTACATTGCCGTGCCAACGACCCACCATCTGGTCTTTTCTCCCCAAAATAAATCCATCTGGTTCGCTCATCACAACGTCGCGAACCGTGAAATCCCAGCGTGGAAAAGAGAACGTGCGGGAACCCAAGGTTTCAGCCACAGGAACAGTCCAATCGTCGCCACCCGCTCCCGAAAAAATGCCTCCCCGCCCGGCCGACCAAGTGCGGTTGTCCTTGATCGAGAAGGTCAAGCTGGTGCTGTTCTACGCCGTCGTCATCACCAAGACGTGCGGTTCCGCGCTGACAGCGCCCTTTGCCGCACCTGCGAACCGGTCGAAGGTGTACAAGCGGCACGTTGCGTACTCCTTAGTCCGGCACCTGTTCACGAACAGCAATACCAGGATCGACCAGTATGACCAAGCGCCCGCCACCCGTATCACTAAACATCGCTAACCACGTGCGGCCACCAGGGCCATCACCGAGGACACGGACTCGGTCTACTACCAATGGGCGAAGAAGCACAAGGTCGCCACGGCCCGGGAAGTGCTTCCTGACGGCACCGAGGCCTTCTGGATCGGCTCCAAGGACGCGAAGACGGTGCTGCTCTTCTTCCACGGTAAGGCCATCAACCGCCACTGCTCTCACCACCTGCCACTACCCTCCACTACTCCAAACCCCTGCTAAAAATAAAACACACAGGCGGCGGCTTCAACCTCCCCGCGCTCCCCGCCCACATCAACTTCGCCGCCCGGCTAGTCGACGAGCTCAACCCCCCCTCGTCCTCGTCCTCGTCCTCGGCCCCCAACTTCGCCGTCCTCTTCCTCCAATACGACTTCGGCCCGTGGGGCCACTACCCGCGGCAGCTGGCGCAAGCCGCGGCGCTGTACAAGCACGTCGTCGAGGAGCTGCGCATCCCGCACATCCTGATCGGCGGCGACAGCGCCGGCGGCAACATCTCGATCAGCCTGCTGAGCCACCTGCTGCACCCGCACCCGGACGCGTCCGTTCCGCGCATAGACGTGCGGAGCGTCAGCGCGCTCAAGGGCGCGCTGCTGATCTCGCCGTGGGCGGATCCGTTCGGCACGGCAGAGGAGTATCCGTCGTTGCGGAGGAATGAGTTTAAGGATTTGCTGCATGCAAGGTTTTTGAAGCGGTGGGCGGATGGGTGGGTTGATGGGAAGCCGTTGGATGCGTATAATCGGCCGACGCAGGCGCCGAAGGGGTGGTGGGCGGGGGTGGATAAGGTGCTGGAAAGGTTCTTGTTGGTGGTGGGGGCGGACGATGTGTTGGTTGATGGGGCGCTGAAGTTTGCGGAGACGTTTAGGAAGGAGTGGAGGGATGAGCGGGATGCGACGGTGGTGGTGTTTGAGGATGAGGGCCACATTTCCGGTGTCATGGATCCGGATATGGGGTTCAAGCCGGAGGAGGTGCGCATGTGGCTGCAGATTCGGGATTGGATGAAGGGTGTGGTGGGCGTGTCAGATGGTCAGTAGCGGTTGGTCCGGTGTTTAGCTAGTGGTAGTTCCGGAGGTGGCTCCACGGGGGTTCACCAGATCGAAGGGTATCAGGTCGACGACAGACATGGTGCCAGTCTCTGTAGGATACGGATCAAGATGTCTGGAAGTGAGGCGGCATGGTATGACCATTAGTAGCAGACCGAGTCAGTATAGATACTCATGGCAGCATCAAGAGAAAGGAAATAGCTAGGGTGGAGTGCACGGCCCGATCGGGGAATAAGGCCATGACTGTCATACGACACAGTGGGGCTTGGCCGGCCAGACGCCACTGATGAAAAACAAGATGGATAAGGGGCCGAGGTTGTGGGGCACAAGTTCTTGACTCGCAATTGCCGTCTGCATTCCATACATACTGCGTGCGTAACGGCCGGGAGTCAGGCACACCGCATGCCCAAATTTTCCGATCTGCTCCAACTCTTCCTCTCCTTCCATATCGAGCACCGTACATACACGGCCAAGACTAAAATTTAGTGAGAATATGCACGTTTACGACAGCTAGCCTCCGGTTTTTCTTGGCTGCAGCAGCTCCCCAGACCTCCCCCCACAATGGAGATCTCAGATATCTTCGGCCCTCCACCTGCTGGGCTCGATCTATCCGAGGACCAATCAGGCACTGTCATTGCTCCTATCGCTGTGGTGTTGGTCTTGGCTATTACTGCTGTTTGCCTTCGCTTCACTACAAGACATGTGGTCGAGGCGCAACGGATGGCGGCTGACGATGTGTGGATCGCCTTTGCATTGGTAAGCGCTAATGTTATGAACTTGATTCGTGCAAGCTAACCTGCGATTCAGTTCTTCAGCTTCGGGACAGCTGCTTGTGTTTTTGCTGGTATGTCGAATACAAGATAATGGAAAGGAACGAGGCTAACCTCGCAACAAGCATTATCGTTCGGATGTGGAAAGCATATCTGGGTTCTCAGTACCACACAGTTTAAGAAAATACAACAGGTAGAGCCTAACTCTACTCACAGTTACTGCACAGGCTAACACAAGTACAGGTCGTTTATGCAGCCGCTCAGATCTACGCCGTAACGGTGACGTGCACTAAGACATCGATCGTATGCTATTACCGGCGCATCTTTGACTTCTCAGTGACCTTCTACGTCCTCATGTTCCTCATCGTAGGTGTAGACTTGACCGGTCCTACCATCATTCCGATATTGATCTCGGCCTTCCACAACAGATTGGTTATTGTATTACAATCATCACCGTTATGAATACCGGCTGCCACCCAGTCACCTACATGTGGGATCAATACGTCGACCCAACCGCCGAAGGGAAATGTGTCGACCTTCTCACCTTTTACTACGCCAACGCCATCGCCGCAACCCTGATCGACATCTTCATCCTCATCACCCCCATATACCCCGTCTGCAAGCTGCAGATGCCGACGACCAAGAAGATTGCCGTGCTGGGCATCTTCCTCCTTGGTGGAGTGTACGCATTCCACATACTCTCCCCCAGCCCCCTCCCACATCAACCCCTTTTCCAACCTGCCTACCTGCATCCGTCACACTGACCACTCCCCAGCGTCATCGGCGCCAGCATCGCCCGCATCGTCTCCCTCCTCAAAATGGCCACCATGAAAGACCAATCCTGGGGCCTATGCTCCGGTCTGATCTGGACCTGCCTCGAACCCTGCGTCGGCATCGTCAGCGCGTGCCTACCCACGCTCGGCCCGCTCGTGCGGCACTGCAGAGGTAAGATGTCGCACGCATCGCACAGCTACCCGCAAGAGTCCGGCGAAGCCAACCACACCACCTCGTCCTCGCGCCACAAACACCACACATACTCGTCATCGAAGAAAGTCAAGACCGGCACGGGGCCGGCGATAGTGGACGAACAGTTAGTGACCCTCGAGTCCGATGAGTACGAGTTGAGGGGCTGCGAGGCCATGACGGCTCACAGGACGAATAGCGTCCGCACGTCCGAGGAGGTTGATTTGGGCGGCGGGGCGGTGACGCAGGAGTTGGGGTTGAATCGGAAGTGAGGAGAACATGTGTTATGAAACTGTTTCTTTTGTTTTGCGCGCAACGCGCCCCCATATTCCACTCTGAAACGCGCCATGAGCTGGCCATGATGGCATGAGGGAAATCATCAAATGGTATGAGTAATGACCTATATGGGGCCGGCTGCATCTGTCATGACTTATTGATATCAGTCCAGCACTCACAGCCTACTCTGCCCGGGAAGAATTTGGGGACATTTTTGTTGACATCTTGTGTAGGGTATCATCAAGCTTTCGGCACGGACCGTGCCGAGCTGCCAACGGGGATCTTTCAACGAAGCAACGAATCATGGCGAATGGCACCAATTTGTATTTTTTCTTGCGCCTGATGCAGAAGGATTATTGCAGCGGAATGGTAAAAGGGACCCCAAACGCGGGTTAATTGTACCTCAAGAATAACAACATATGTGGGGACGTGAAGCTATCGTCCGGACGCATATGTACAATTATTAATTCGACATATGCGTCCGGACGATAGCTTCAACGACCCATGACATGTTTTAATTGTTGAAGTATGTTTACCCGCAGTTGCTGTCCAAGGATGCGGCGTCTAGGGTACCGAGCTCGCCGTTGAGGTCCGGAGACGGGAATTGCTGAAGGCGTGGCGCGCCAATTGGGGTCGCGTACGTCGCAATTAGTGAACGTATTCCCTAACGGGATCCGGGGGACATGAACGACGCTGACTGACAAGGACCATCGAAATCGCAGAATGGAGCACGTACCATTGTAGATGCTGTACGGACGTTCGTGCTAAAATTCCGTCCGCCGATCGCTGCTACAGTCCACGCCAGGGCGGAAGAGACTTTTGGTACGAACCTCCGTATATGAACCTCCGTACAGTACTTCTAAATGGATATACGGAGGGAAATTGCAGCTAATAGGTGGGTGGAATGAAAAAAAACATGTCATGGGTAGATGAAGCTATCGTCCGGACGTAGATGTCGAATTAATAATTTTACATGTGCGTCCGGACGATAGCTTCATCGACCCATGGCATGTGCTTTTTTATTCCACCCATCCATTGGTTGCAATTTCCCTCCGCATACCTATCTCGAAGTGCAGTACGGAGGTTTGTGCCTAAAGTCTCGTACGCCCTGGCGCGGAATTTACAGGCAGCAATCGGCGGACGCGACTTTCGGTAAGAACCTCCGTACAGCATCTACAATGGTTCTGATCTTCGCAACAAAAATCTGTTACCGGTCTGTAACGGTACGAACAAGCTCGATCCTCGTCCACCAGCGCCGGTATTGTCCCCCGGACCCCGTCAGGGCATTCACGAACCGCGACGTACGCGGTCCCCACTGGTACGCCACGTTTTTAGGTATTTCCATCTTCAGGGTTTGATCCTATCTAATGGCAAGCTTCGTACCTTGGACGTAGCATGTGTGTACGCGCATCTGCTGTCCAAGCATGCTGCGCCCAGGGTACGTACGTACCGAGCCTGCCGACACTACGAGCCCTTGACGTACACCACCACGCAAGGCGGTCATCGCGGATGGGAGCAAGGGTACTTCGACCAACTCGGCCACCGAAGACGATCCGAACCGACGTACACGGAGGGCAGCGGCGATTTTAGCAACTCTGAGCAGCACTATGGAGGTTCGTACCAAAATTCTCGTCTGCACTGGCGCGGACTTCGGCAGCGGTCGGTGTACGGGGCTCATGGTACGCAGCTCCGTACAGCACTTCGAGATGGATTGGTTGTATTAATCCGGATATACCGGAAGGAATTTTAGCCGATGAACGGTGTGGATTTATTATTCGGCCATGCCATGGGTAGGTGAAGCTATCGTCCGGACGTAAATGTATAATTTTTAATTCGACATTTGCGTCCAGACGATAGCTTCATATCCCCACATATGTTGTTAATTCTAAGGTATGTTGTCCAGTTACCCCATAATCTCGAACATCTCGAACCCTGGTGGCCGCTTTGGGAGCTGTTGCACCGGGCCTGTTACCAGCCCGTCAGCCCCCCGCCGGAACGCGATACCCGTCAACTTCGAAGTAACATGCGAGGCTCCAGACGCGCGAGGTGTGAGGTGCACATTCCCAGGACTCTTCCTTTCTTTCAAGCTCAAGTCCTCCGGACGTGACGAACCATCTTAACTAACATTTACACCAGCCAATCCACAAACTTCTCCCACAACGTCTCCGGCTCCTTCGTCTCCACCTTCTTCTCCGCCGGCGGCAGGCGTCCCGACCAGAGATCGATATTCTTCGCCCGCACAAACGTCGTCTTATGCCACAGCTTCCAGCACACAATCGGCACGACGAAAATCGGTATCCCGACATACGACGCCACGAAATCGGCCGCGTTCCAGTTGCCCTTGAGGAACACCGGGAAGCCCGCGACCAGCGTGATGATGACGCTGCCGACGAAGCCGTACCACGCCGCGTACGGCTGCCACGGTGCCCGCCAGGGGAGCGTCTCCCGCGGCACGCCTTGCACCGCCATCGCGCGGTGGAAGCGGATGTAGCAGAAGCAGAGCGTCGCCCACGCGATGAGCCCGGCGACGGTGCTGAGGTTGAGGAGCCAGGTGAAGGCTTGGGAGGCGCCGCCGGAGCCGAGGCCTGGAGGGTGGATGATGGGTTAGTGGGTGGGTTTGACGGGAGGAGTGATGGGAGGGGAAGGGTGGAGGGGCAGGCAGGGGCTAGACAGAGGAGTTTGAGAGTGGGAGAAGGCTTACTGAGGTAGGCAAGCGGGCCGAAGAGCCAGGCGACGATGACGGCGACGTAGGGCACGCCGTGCTTGGTGGTGCGGCCGAAGACCTGGGGGAGCTGATGGTCCGTTGTCATGGCCACAATCATGCGACTTCCTACCCAGCAATAGGCATTCTATCGAGTAAATAAGGTTAGCTGGGTGCTCGGAAAGTTTGGGGGGTGGAGGGGAGGCGGTTGGGGTTGGGGGTTGGGGGGTGTCATACGCCAGCGGACCACGCCGAGACCAGGATACAGGCGTTGACGATCGACGGCAGCGCCTCGATGCCGGCCTGCTTGATCGCGATGACCCAGGGCGCGGAGTTCGCGTTGCCGCTGTCCGACACGAGGTCGGCGTTACGGGGGTCGACGATGAGGCCGATCAGAAAGGCGCCGAGGATGTAGAAAAACCCAATACGGTATGTAACACGGCTAGTCGCCTTCGGGATGGCACGGTGCGGATCCATGGACTCCGCAGCACCGATAACAACAGTCTCAACACCAATGAAGGAGAAAGACGCGTTGACGAAAGCCGACAGAAATCCCAAGAAGTGCCCCGTCGAGCCCGTGATGCCGTTATAGTCAACCCAGGCCCCGGGGTTGTTCCAGTACCGGAAGCCGATGGCCTCGCCCGTCGGCCCGCCGCCGGAGGTGATGACGATGGACACGATGACCAGCCCCAGGAAGCAGAGCACCTTGATGGCGCCGCTGACGACCTCGCTCTCGCCGTAGATGCGGACCGACATCAGGTTTAGCGCCAGGATGAGCACCAGGCTGATGGTGATGACGACGGCGGGCGAGATGTCGGTCCAGAACGACACCAGCACGGCGGCGGCGGAGCATTCGGACGCGATGGCGATGGTGTAGCAGTAGCCGTACGAAATGGCCAGCGAGAAGCCGACGGCCGGGTCGATGAAGCGGGTCGCCCAGTGGGGAAAGGAGCCGGCGGTGGGAATCTGCAAGGACGGGTGAGCGTGCGTTTTCTTCCCCGTGGGGAAACACTTCAGGGAGGAGACAGAGAGAGTGGAGACTTCTACTCACCACTGTCGCCAATTCGCCAATGCTCTGCATCACGCACCACAGCACCGAGCCGATCACCAGGTAGGCAAGCAGCAAGCCGGCCGGACCGGCCTTGGCGTAGGCTGAGCCGGTTCCGATGAACAGACCGGTCCCGATGCCGCTGGAGAAGCCGATCATGGTCACTTGGTAGTTACGCAGCCGGCGCTGGGTGCCGCCATGGCCGCCGACGTTGAGCTGCGGCTCTTGGATCGAGGCCTCCTTGTTCTGGTAGTCGGGGAAGGGCTCCTTCTCGACATCCTTGACTGAGGTGGCGTCCGTCTGTACTCCCATCTTTTGTTAATCGACAACTTTTAACCTGGTTGGGATCAGGGAGGGGGTGGAGGATGGGAGGAGAGGATCGTGGAACCAAGGAAAAAAAGTCCGAGGTCGTAATGCTCTCTTTTGACATCTTTTGCTCTATACTGACGAGCGCGGCTCCAAGGTCGTTTCAAGTTAGATTGTGAAATTTTTCTTACAGTCAACGGTTACTGTAGCTGGTCAAGCGGCGCAGCACGTCATGCCGAGCCCCGCTTATTTGGGAGACCTGACCAATAGGTATGCCTGCCGAAGCGGTTTCCCGCCTTTAACGCTGAGAGGCCGTGCGTGGGCCGACGCCGGAGCGACCGACTCTGCTGTTCTTGCCCCAGTGCAGTATAGCCCCCGAGCGATGATGAGTCGTCCATCGCCACCTGAAGAATCTCGCTTTTCGCAACCACGCCATCAGCTCATTCTATGATCCGTGACTGGCCGTATTCAGTCCGGATGTCGTGTACTGAGGAAACGCCAAGATATCGAATGTACCACCTTATGCCGGGCTGCTTGAAGACAGCTGCAGCGGCACAGTGCAAGGAAGATTATTCTCAACGGCGTGACAGAGAAAAAAAGGGATGCAGCGCATGAGCATATGTACATTTTCGAACCATTACCTCCCACCGTTGCTCTGCTGTGCGACGGTCGATTATGCACCACCTTCCCGTTCCAGCAAAGATGAACCGACAGATCATGTCGTGCAGCCAGAGGCGGGGCAACGTCGCCCAACTGCAAGGTACCATCTGTCCAACCTGCCAGACTGACCCTCTTTGTTCTAAGCCCTCGTATCTGGAACCGACTCACTCTTCGAGGTCGACGTCTCGCGCCTCCAGTCCCGCTGGAGCCTGCACTTGTTGCCATCCGTTCGACGGCCCCAGAATCGTCCATGGCGATAGGAATAAAGATAACCCTCCACACACCACCGTCGCCGGGTTGCTGCGGCGTGCGGAGGTTCTGATTGGCTGTTGGTCGCATGCAAACAATCCATCAGCCTCGAAAGCAGACGAACCGCAGACCAACTCACAAGGCTTTTTTTTTTTCAAGCCCCCCGCCTCTTCCTCCCTCTTGCCCTCCCCCTCCCTTTCGCC
>JAUJDW010000177.1:0-51503 GCA_030512325.1 Lasiodiplodia hormozganensis | reverse complement strand
AGGGGGAGGGGGAGGGGGAGAAGGAGGGGGATGATGAGACGGACGATAGCGAGTACGGTGGGGATGATCGCAAGACTGCTGGTAGGAGGCCGCCTGCCAAAAAGGCCCCTGCCGCTAAGAAGGCTCCTGCTGCTAAGAAGGCTCCCGCTGCTAAGAAGAAGCCGAAGACTGCCGCCAAAAGCAGCAAGTCGACTGCCAAAAAGACTATAAAGTCTGCTACCAAGGCTAAAGAGACGACGACGAGCACTCGGAAAACGCGCCAGGGAACGTCGAAGCGCGGCAAGGCGGTTGTCGTTGAGTCTGACGACGACGAGGAAGTCCAGCCAAAGCGCCGTAAGACGGGTGGCGGCCGCAAGTAGGCTGCTCAGTCTCTCACATCGGTCTGTGGAATGCTTCCCGGCACAGTGCCATGTCGGCAGCAAGTACCATTTTTGGCCACCAATTTCATATCCCTGTATTTCCCTCTTTGATAATCCCTGAGTTATTTCTGGAGAAGGTATTTTAGAAGATATTTCTGATTCTACGAGGCGTTTTCGATTTATCTTTCCAGTTTTCCAGGCGATTTGAGAAATCTCCTACTCCCCTTTGATTTTAATTTATCAGGCGTATGTAGAGAAGTTTTGGAAACGGAAATTTGACAGGTAATAATTTCTGAGAAATTTAAAACACAATCGATCAATATATTGGGCATTACTTCGCAGACGGGAGGCTGCAGTTACACGCAGGAGAGTTTAGGCACTTACAAACTTCTCTTCATTCTTGTGGGACAGACAAGAGACGCGGGGGCACATAGCACTGCGGCTCCGGAGAAAGAAAAAAAAAGGGCTTGGAGGATGGAAGCATGCTTGTGGCCGATTTCATGTGCGGCGTTGAGGATGACGATCTTGGTGACGAGGTGGAGAATGATCCCGAAAGCGAAGACGTTGCAACAGTCACCCAGGCAGGGCATTAACCTTTGTCATTTCCTTCAAACATGAACCCCATATTCTCAGCCACCCTCTTAGATTAGGTATGTACCCTGTTGTTAGGAATGCTCGCCCTTCTCCTTTATCGCCTCTAAGCTCTCCAATACACTTCTCCCGCCATTGACGTGGGAGAGAACGAGAAAGCATCGACAGCGACAGTACTGATGATGGCCAATAGAATCCTCCAGTGTCGCCGGGAGGAGGGTGAAGAAACAGTTGCGTGGATGAAGAAAGCGGGGCGGATAATCATGGTGTGGGCTGCGTTGGCGTTGCTGAAGTAGTTTGGAAACCCTAATTTAGACGAGAAAGTAGACGATTTACGCTGTAGGATTGACTATGATGCACTTGTAGTAAAGGCTAAGAGGAGTTGCGTTACGAGGTTTCTTCTTTACCTTTGGAAATAAGTAAAATGTCAGTTTCGATAAGAAGTGGTAAGAGAGCGTACGATACTTCAAGTAGTCAGAAGGTAGCAAATTCGTCTTGTCACCAAGTTTTAATCATTCTTGCACAGCACAAGTTTGAACAGAGAAAAATCGGCTTTTTGGATGTGATTTAGAGGAGGGCCACGTAGCTCATCAACCAGTGTTTTAACGCCGCAACTCCCAAAGCCGAATGTACACCGCGAAACGAGGAAAAGTGAAGCCCCTCAAGTATCGAAAGAACCTCAGCACAGGCAGATTGAGCCAAGTTCCCTCTTACAAAGCCAACCGCTCATGGAGATTCCACCCAATTATGAACCCACAAAATCAAGAACCTTTTTCTTTTTGGAAATCACGAAAAACTTAGTCGCTGCGCGCGTAGACAGCGCAGACCATGGCGTGGTCTCTCTCGAAAGGCTCGAGGGTGAGCTGCTCCTTGGGCTTCATCCTCTCCTCACGCATCTTCTGCACCTCACGGGCGAAGACGGCCTCGGGAGCGGCCGTGGAATCGATACAGTTGGCCTTGACCGAGATGACAACACCACCGCCGTTCTTGAGGAACAGGTGGGCGTTCATGCCGACAATACGGGCCTGGTCGGGCTGGGCAACATCGGCAAAGATGCAGTCAACCATCGAGACAAGCATGCGGTACTTGAGCGGGTGACGGGCGTCCTCGACAATGGGGATGACGTTGGTGCGGTGGGTGGCCATGTTGACAAGGTCACGACCCGAACGGTGGGAGAACTCGACGGCGTAGACAGTGCCTAGAAATGTCAGCATTGCCAAAAAGAATGTCGGGTTGCGAGAAGAGCCTACCGGTAGGGCCAACGATATCAGCGACGTGAGAAACGGAGGTACCGGAGGCGGCACCAAGGTAGAGAACCTTGCTACCAGGCTTCATGTAGATGTCTGTTTCTGATCAGCCGCTGCGTTTGTCTCCAATGTCTGCGAGGAAGCTTACTCTCCATGCCACCAAGGATACCGGCAGCCAACTTCGAACGGAAGGGGTTCCAGACACGGTACTCGGTAGTGGTAGCGGGGGCGGGCTCGCCGTCCTCGGTGGGAGCGGCAGCGCCGGCGTTGGGGACCTGAATGCGCTTCTCGCCATAGACGCTCTCGCCAGGCGTCAGGTTCTTGGTGACCAAAAGATCCTCCTTGCCGCGAGCAACGAAGACACCGGCGTGCCTGTGGGGCTCGATGATGACCTTGGCACCGCCTGTGGTATCACACAAGATAGTCAGCTACCCATACGAAGCTCAGAGGCGTACAGAAACAGGAAAACTCACCAGCCGCACCGGGCTTGCCGCCCCTGCCACCACCACGGCCTCCGCGACCAGCACCGCCGCGGGGAGCACCACGACCCCTCGGGGCACCACCGCGGCCGCCACGGCCGCCGCCCCTACCGCCGAAACCGCCACGGTCACCACCACCGAAGCCGCCTGTTGAAAATCCAAAGTCAGCGATGTGCTGGAGATGAAGGACCCCGCCTTGCGAAAAATGCGCGCGAAGCACAGGATGTCATCTGGAGCTTAGGGGAAGCGCAGCAGACGTCCTTGCGTTTCGCGCAGCGCGATTGGGAAAGAGGAAGGAAGTGAGAATTACCACGACCACCGCGGCCACCGCCTCTGGGCGCACCACGACCACCGCCGCCGCCACCACGACCACCGCGAGGAGTGAAGGCCATTGTAGATATTGTTGTTGAAAGAGGACGTTCGGGGGAGTCTGGAATGAGCGACGAGCAGCGACGCTGGGTTGTTGCTGGGTGACAGTCGACGCTGCGGTGGGCGAGCTTCGGGTTCGAAAAAAGTTCGTCTGCAGAAGCTGCACTGCCAATGGCCGGCCGCGCGCTCGCTTACGGCCGGGTGGTGGCCCGTGCGCCGCCCACGCGCGGCGGGCGAAAATGCGATGCGAAGGTCGAACCTCACTCCTCTTCCGCCCAGCGAGACGACACGACCACCCCGACAACACACCAGGACCCTCCGTCAATCTCCCTCACGATGGTACGAGCACGCCGCCTGCCCCCGATGCGCTGCCATTGCAGCCGCTGCCCGCCCGCCGAGCTCCTTGTTGCAGCGCACCCCCGGTGCTGCCAAAATTTCGAAGGCACAGCTGGCTGACGCACGCCTGCTGCATCTAGGTCCGCTACGCTGCCACCGACATTGAGTCCGCTAAGAGCGCTCGCGCTCGCGGCTCCTACCTCCGCGTCTCCTTCAAGAACACCCGGGAGACCGCCCAGGCCATCAACGGCTGGAAGCTTGAGCGCGCCCTCAAGTACCTCGAGAACGTCCAGGAGAAGTCCGAGGCCGTTCCCATGAGGCGGTACGCCGGTTCCACCGGCCGCTGCGCACAGGGTGAGTTGCCTCGTCGCCTTTGGAGAAACGGATGCTTGGATTGTCGTCATTTTGAGATGGACATGAATGGGCGGATCTGCAATTCTCGGAAGGCACAAACGTGTAGCATTGGCTGAGACGTGCGATTCTACAGGCAAGCAGTTCGGTGTCTCCAAGGCCCGCTGGCCCGTCAAGTCCGCCAAGTTCCTCCTCGACCTCCTCAAGAACGCCGAGGCCAACGCCGACACCAAGGGCCTTGACACCAGCAACCTCGTCGTCAAGCACATCCAGGTCAACCAGGCTCCCAAGCAGCGGAGACGCACCTACCGTGCACACGGTCGCGTATGTTGCCCAACGACCTGCCCAAGACGGTGTCAGCTAACAACGCCAACAGATCAACCCTTACATGTCCAACCCCTGCCACATCGAGCTCATCCTCACCGAGGGCGAGGAGGTCGTCCAGAAGGGTCCCCAGGTCGCTGACCGTGAGGTCGCGAGGCTGAACTCGAGGCAGCGTGGCCAGCGTGTCCGCCAGGCCATCACTTCCGCTTAAATGGGAATTTCGACGCTTGGGGGATAACTGGCTTCTGACGGAGAAAAAATGGGGGTTTTATGGGGGCCTTGCCGGTGTTTCGACAGGACTGCTTTTGAGAGGTCGGATGGATGCGTGGGCGACATTCTGCTCAGTTTCTAAAACCCCCAGATCGGGTCTCTTAACACACGATATCATGTTGTCTAAAAAATCGATTCGACCGATGAGGCTCCCACAGGCGTGTAGACAAGCATGCACCGCGATGTGACGTCACACTGTGTGTGATTTCAATCGTGTCTTTCTTTGCGTTCAGCCTGAGCACTCCAAAACTACTACAATGCGACATCTCTTTTGTTTGATCAAACTTGCGCTTCCCTGATGGTATCATAATTCACATGATCTCGGCCCTGGCCTATAAGTTCCCTGGATGCTATAGATTGACCGAAGGAGATGGAATCGATCCTGATCGGCAAGCTCTCTAAAAAGTGGTCTATCCATTTTGGTCCAAACAAGGTATCCTCCCGTCGCTTGAATATCCCAACACAACGCTTTCCTCCCTGGATCCCGAGGTTATCTATTGCCTTGAACATTTTTGTTCTCGTATTTATCCTCTCTTCTGGCACTGGAAAACTTCAATATCCGAAAAAATCTCACAGCTTCGAAGAATCAGCAGCCGCGCTGGTCGTAGGCACCGGCTCGCCAGTGTTCAGCTTATCGTTGAAGGCATTGGGATCCGTCAGGAACGCCTCATCGCCAGAGAATTTCCTGTGCAACGACAAAAGATTAGCACGCACCACTTCGGATAATAACCAGGACCGTTCCCGCCTCTCCCCCCCCTTTCCCGGAAAGAAGAGTACTCACCATCCTCTCTCCTCGCCGTTAGTCAAGAAGCTGCAATCGCCATTGATGACGCAATCCCAGCCGCCGGCCACGCCCCTGCCCTCCCTCCAACTGACGCGCGGGATATCGTGCGGACGCTCCGCGCTCCACTCGCCGGCCTCCTTCTCCTCCTTGCGCACCCTCTCGCCGTCCTCCTCCTTCGTTATGCGGCGGTCGAACCGCGTCAGCGCGCAGGTGAAGCACTTGAAGTCCTCCTCACCCTCGTCGGGCGGCATGCGGCCGGTCAGCGCGCGGCCGATGGCGATCATGCTGGCGGCGTGGGTGCAGATGAGCAGCGCGCGCGGCGCGCGCGGGTCGGCGTCGAGCGCGGCGACGACGCGCGACAGCGTGTAGGCGATGCGGTCGTGCAGGTCTGGGATCGACTCGCCGTTGGTCGACGGCACCAGCACCGGCGCGTAGCCGTCGTCGAGCTGGCCGGGGAAGTGCGTGTGCAGCACGGCCAGCGGCGCCGGGGACGGGTGGTCGAAGCGGGCGAGGCCGTAGAATTCGCTGTGTTGCGGTAAAAAAGCGCGAGGTGTTAGCGATCGGCCATTGTCTATCATACAGGGACGGAGAAGGTGGTGGGAGTGTGCGGGAGGGTGTTCTTCTCTTTCCCTCTGTCGCGAAAGGGCCACGACTACAACACTTACCCAAGACCATTCTCGACGCGGATCTTCTGGCCGCTTAGCCTGCCATCGGGCGCGAACAGTCGCTCACTCGCGGGCTTGAGCGTTTGCAGGCAGCGGTAGAAGGGGCTCGAGTAGACGACGTCGATGGGCGGATCGAGAGATAGCAGTTTGTCCGCCAGTTGCGCGGCCTGCTGCTCGCCGTAGCTGGCCAGCGCCGGGTCCGAAGGGATGCCCGTCGGGGTTGACGACAGCGTCGTGCTCTTGTACTCGCCCGTGTTCGGGTCCACCACCCAGTTCATGCGGAACTACAAAGCGCGCCGAAAGAAGAGGAGCGTCGCGTTAGCCATGGTTGATTCTTGTACTACGTCGCCATTCGTGTATGCGTGCGGCAGCATCTTGCGTGGGGCGGTGAGGTGTTGCGGGATCTCCGTGAAGCATGGAGAAGGAGGGGAGTCATGGACGAGGCTCTCCGATTAACTTGCGCATCGCTCGCGCGCGGGGTAAGATCTCAGATGGGATGCAGGGAATGTGATCGAGGTATGCGCTTTCGAATTTGTCGCACTAAAACTTACGCCATGCCTGACCACGTATATCGTCTCGAGAACCATTGTGTTGTGTGTGTACCGTACAAAGGAGGTAGGTTCGTGACAATGGCGAGAGCTGGAGCGGGATGCTGTCGGAATAGGTTGCGCACAGGGCTGCTCCTGCCTCGGTTCAAGAACAGTCAACTGACGTCGAGAGAATGGGAATGTCTTGAGACAACACGAGGCTGCACGATGATAAATCGCCCCAAGCTTAGACACCCGCACAGATTCTGCCTTGAACGAGTTTATCTCTAGCCTTGACGTCACTTAGGAGGAACACTTCACGAAGATCATTTTAAAGTGGGACCGATGTTCGGCGAAAAGTTCGTTGCATTTTTTTCTGCACCTTAGTGGCAGAGCGTAGTCTACTCCGCAAATGCAACTGCAATGTCACGCGCCGTACATGTCATGAAAACTTTTTATTTCAACCTCCGTGGATATTTCCAAACCCCGACAGTGCCCTGACAGAACCCGCTTTCTAGTAGAAGAAACCAAGGATCTTGCCAGCGACGTGCTTCCTCCTGGCCTCCTCGTCTGCAGACCAATCAGTAATTGGACAAAGAAAATTAGAGTTGGATAACTTACGGTCCATGATACCAGCGGAGGTGGTGAGGACGATGCAGCCGAACTGACGCGAGGGGAGGAGCTTGACGACCCACTTCTCGAGGTCCTTGAGCTGGACGTTGTAGCGGGGAGAGATGACACCGGTCTTGTTGAGACGGCCGTTGAGCTGGACAACGATCTTGCCGTTGCGGTGGTCATCGACCTCCTCGAACTCGCCAATGTAGCCTAAAACACAATTCAATCAGCATGTTGCGGAAGATTAAACGTTGGAAATCACAGAAAAATCAGAAAACGTGTAAGATCTTCGCAGAGTTTGATCTTTCGGACACTTAAAGCCCAAAGGTTGTGGTGCAATGCAAACCATTAGGTAGTTATATGCCCGAGCAGGGGAGGGGGTTGTAAACTGCGAAGACCGACGGAGGAAAGCCGCGACGTACCGTGCTTCTGCATGACGTGCAGGAACTTGATGATGACCTTGGAGCTGGGCCTGATCAGGACCTGGCGCTTGCCGGCCTTCTCGGCGTTGTTGATGGCGTTGAGCGCATCGTTGAGGACGGAGGTCTTGACCATTTTGGCGATTGGTACGAGATTCTCAAGTGGCTACGGGGCGGACTGAGGTATCTGCAACCGGGGATGAAGTTAGCCTTCAAGAGCCATAGAGCGCAAAGAGTGCCCTCAGGTAGCAGGACCAAGAGGGTTCTTCAGCTCGCGTCGCGAAGGAGGAAGCGTATCACCGCGCGACCGCTGCACATGGTGTTGGCGGACCGCGATGATTGCCTCCACCAGGCTACCTGAAGGGCACTCGGCAGAATTCGTTCGTCATGACATACCTCGAGGAGGGCGGGGCGTCGGTGTCGTGTCGTAGCTGGTGGTCGGAGGTCGCGTCGCGAAGTTGGCTGAGGTGTTGCTGGAATTTCTGGGTGCGGCTCGTCTATGCTTCCAAAAGCGGCTAGCGCCTCAGCCCTTCGACTCGCCCGCCTTCTTATCTTATCGAGGCTCTGCCGAATCGCGTGCCGTCGGACCGCGGCACCCTTGGTGATGTCAGAAGCGGCAGCTGCGGAGGTGATCCGGTCTCCTGTTACATTCCAAACACCTTTGCTCATTGCTACGCCTCTTACTTTGGATTAGCACCATGTCTACAGAAGCTTGCTGTACCTGCGCCGCGCTCCTCTCTTCCATTCCTCCCACGTATGACGAGAAGACTGAGAAGCCGTCTCAGTATGAGCGCCGGCTTGAATGCTGCGGCCGCGCCATATGTGCACGATGCATAACGGACAACACGCGGTTCGCCACCTATTGTCCTTTCTGCCAGATCTCCACGACGCCGTCTCCTCTGCCCCAAGGGTTGCGCGATCCTCCGGCATACTCACCGCCACCGTCGCCGAGACCTCGCCACGCCACCTTAGCCCGCGTAGATACTCATGAGCGACCGCCGCCGTATGAAGGCCACCAGCCGGTCCAGCCGCCTGCGGGGAAGGCTAAGGACGAGCCGGCGCCAGACGTGCTCCACTTTGTCGATCCTGATACTGATACCATCACGAACTTATCGCTGAGATATGGCGTGCCCGCCGCCGCCCTCAGGAAAACCAACAACGTTTTTTCCGACCACCTCTTACATGGCAGGCGAACAATCTTGATCCCCGGTGAATACTATAAGGGAGGCGTGAGCTTGAGTCCCCGGCCGGTAGAAGGCGAAGAGGAGGAGGCCCGGAAGGTCAAGGTGCGCAAGTGGATGGTTACTTGCAAAGTGGCCGAGTAAGCCTTCCAGTTGCGACTCCAAATACGGGCATGTGAAAGCACGGTACAGCTGATTCGCTCGGATCAACAGGTACGATATCGCGTTACTGTACCTCAAGCAAGCCGACTACGATTTAGACGCCGCCATAGAGGCGTATAAGGATGATGAGCGGTGGGAACAAGAACATCCCTTAGAGGGCAGCTCATCCGGAAAGACCAAATCGCGGATTGGACGCAGCAGGTGGTCGGCTGGCGGGAGTCTGACGGGCCAGCTGTAGGTTGTCCAGAGGACGGAAGCGACAATCTGGGGTGCGTTTCAGAGCTGCATATCATCACATGGAGCAGGATGGCGTTTGGCGCTTCGACAATAGCATGGAAACGTACAGTGTAAGATGTTATCAGCGCTAAGCAACTGAGGGGAGCTTACTGTGTAGTAGGTGAGCTCCCCTCAAACTATGCGAATCAGAACATCCGTGAGCAATGACGCATTGCGCGGCCCTTCTGCTCATAGTTGCGATCTGCCCAAGCCCTTCAGCATCCCATAAATGACCGCTTCGGTTCACTTTAGCAATCGCTTGGCATGTTAACCCTTCGAGCAGCCCAGTGCACAGACCTCCTTCTACAGCCGTTGACTGTTAAGCGCCGGACTCCACCACAAATGCATCCAGCGAATCACAAGCCGGGGCCTCCTGCAGCAGCAATCTCACAAGCGCCCTGCCTTCAGCCAGCCGACCACACCACAGGCTACGAATAGCTCATGCTGCACTACCCAGGCACCTCCAGGCGAATCACAGTCGTTTCCCCCCTGCCTCTCGCTAAGAACACCCATGCGCGAGTTTTGATTGAAGCTTGACCAGAACGCCCTAGATGAACCTTTTGGCGCCCGCCCGCCCAGTGCGAAGCTTGTCGCTGTGGATCTCCCCTCCACCAACCCAGAAATAGCAGCCTGGCCCGGTCGCAGGGCTGGCTCCCGTTCGTCTCTATGGTTGGCGCAAATGCAGGTGCTTGCCCTCCATCCCGGCCATGCCGACTCCCGGAATAGGCGCCGTGTGGTGCATGCACCCGAGTAGGCGGGGTGTGTTGCTAAGATCAGATTCGCCCAAATCATCGCCCTTCTATTAAACGTCGATGGCCGCGCTGCCCCGTTGGTTCAGCGAGCTGCCCTCCCATTCTCAACGTGGAGCAACGAGAGGTCCTCTCCCTTAACCCGTGTTTCTATTTCCCTTTCCCGTCTGGAGTCTGGACTTCGACCAAACACCTCATCGCGACGACGGGTTCCCGTGGATTTTAATTGATACCCTTCTATTATACCCCATTTTCCACAGTACCTTTCTTCCTGTGCTTTCGCATTCCCATACACCAAAATGTTGCCCACGCACATCAGAATAGCACAGCTGTCCCTCGCGGGCCTGAGCTTCATCTTCGGCGTCTGCATCATGGGCACCGCCGGCCACGCCCTCGCCGTCTACAACGACCAGTACTCGACGAACCCGTGGTGGCTACCGCTCTGGAACGGACACTTCGACGTGCGCGGCACCAACACGCTCGTCGGCGCCGGCGCGGTCATCACCTTCTTCAACCTCCTCTTCCTCGTCCTCTGCTTCCTCCCCAAGGTAAGCCCAAGAAAAAGAAACACATCTAGGAACAGGAGGGCTAACGGGATCACTTTCACAGCTCAACCTCACCGAACGCACCACCGCGCGCGCATTCATCACCCTCGGCCTGATCTTCCCGACCATGGTCGTGGCGTTCGGCTGCTTCATCTACGCCGCGGTGCTGAACAAGAACTCACCCGAGGTCGAGACGATCCAGACGTGGACGTGCAAGTTCAAGGGCAAGCGCCCGGCCAACACCAGCACCAGCGTGCCCAGCAGCATCTCGAACCACGAGTTCGGCCGGCTGTGCGCTGAGAGCGTGAGTACACCCCTGTTTCCCCTCACCGTCCTCCTGAAGAAGAGCAGTTGGCTGATGTGAGATGTGGACAACAGAAATTCTCCCTGTACACGACGCTCGTCGTCTTCCTGCTGCAGGGCTTCATGCTCGTCGTCGCCGTCTTCGGCTGGTGCATCGAGAAGTGGTACGCGCGCAAGCAGCGTAAGCAGGGCAAGCTCGACGACGGCAGCGTCGAGATGAACGGCAGCCACCACGACAAGGAGCTGCCCGTCAGCGTCCACTCGGCCGGGTCGATCACGCCGCCGCCGCCGAGGTACTAGAGGGTCGTGGTAGGAGTTTGAGTTGGAAGATGACGAAGGAGAAAAAGGAAAGTGAAGGGGGCTGGGAAAGAAAAAGGCTTGAATGGTTAGATGGCAGGTTTGGTGTTACGGTTCGGAGCACATGCACGACGATGCTGGCGTTAATGCCGGGTTAGGGTAGGAAATGGCTCCGGGGTGGAGATGGACCGGGTCGGGTTTGCGGTCCATGTGGTTTCTTTTCTCCTTGCTGATGGGACTTTTTTTTTCTTTTCTGTCCCATCTTTCTGTTCCCATATTTTTCTTTCGCATTACCTTATTGGGACAGGACTTTGCCATTTATGGGGGTTGTGTATGATGTCCTTCGGACAGACGAAGGGATATGGCGTGTTACGGGGGTTCTTACTTATGATATCACGGCGAAGAATGAAGTCTCAGACATGTCGCAAATATGGTATATTCAAAGATTCACACCGAAGCTGGTTAAGTGATGCAGTGTACAGCAAAAGAACCAAGACTCCTCATGATCGTTAATGCAGAGGGAATGAAATGATAATGCAAAAAAAGATGATTAAATGCCTAGGTTAAGACTATTGAGAGAAGTGCATAGTTAAGAGCCAGCGCCGGGGTATCGAAGTCCTTCGCCAATGTGAAAATAGTAGAAAGGGTATCAGTCGTCATGGGGGGGAAGGGATGAGGTCATGGTCGTTCGGAAGGAGAGGCCGTCTTGGCCCCACCCTTTCCTTTTTCCGTCTCGTATTGGTAGCGTTCCCTAGAATTCGTCCACGCGTCGCATAGAAAGACGTCATTGTCTCATCAGAGCTTCGCCGTGCCGAGTTCCGAGAGGCGGCAGTAGTCTCAGGCGCTTAGACGTAGGAACGGCGGCCAAAGCGGCTGCGCGAGGTGCCGTCGGGGCGCGTCTTCTTGTGGAAGACCCAAGCGCCGAGCAGGGTGCTGGCGAGCCAGAAGCACGCGGCGATGAAGGCAAAGGCCTCGTTAGCCTTCCACTTGTCGCACCAGCCGCCGCGGTACAGGCCGCCCCAGTGGAAGACACCGCCGCAATTGGCGTCGTGGATGTATTCGACCAGAGCACCGAATGCGGCGAACCAAGCCAGGCTGAGGATGAAGTCAAACGGATACTGATAGCAGGTTAGAAGGGTGATGTGAGGTAGGTCGACGCGTCACTCACATGGAAAAAGGTGAAAGTAAAGGGAATCATCCAGATCAGCGAGGTGATGACGGAGACGCAGGCGATGACAATGATGTAGATGGTGCGTCCACGGGGGCCGCCGCTACCATGACGAATCTCATGGAGGAACCAGGCCGACAAGCCCAAACAGACCTTGATGGACGTCAGCAAGAGGCGCAGTTAGGCTAGGATGGCAAGTGACATACGGCAGCGCAGACGAACTGGCCGAAGCGCAGGAAGATGGAGACCAGACGGGAGAGAATCATGGTGTCACGTCTGACGAGGTAGCTGGGGATTTGGAAGGTGAGCAACAGCTGTGAGCTGAGAGATGGCGAACAATTGGAGGAGCAGCGAGGTGATCTTATATGCGCCTTGGAAACGAACGTCACCAGCGTCAAGGCTCGTCACAGGGCAGCACACGTAAACAAGCATCTGGGTAGAGCTCCAGGCGCGTCGACGTCGGTGACACACGTCGCCCAAGGCGCAGACAAGCTCGGGATGACCTCACACGGGAGCGCGGCACAGCGGCAATTGGCCGGCGCGGAAATGAACCAGACGGCACAATTGGTGGTGCGCAGAAGCCGGGGCAAGCAAGGACGACGACTTGGTTTTTCCAAGTTGTGTCAGCTGATTCAAGGGATGATCCCCGCTCCAGATCGATGAAAGTGAAGAATCACATCGCGCTGGCTGGCACTAGAGGGGCCGTACCGCAGCTTCGGCGTTAAGCAGCGCCCCAAAAGGAGCACGCGGACGAGGAAGGCGCTGGAAGAGTCGCAGAGACCCCGGGCTGTGGCAGGGCGATGTCGCAGCAGCGCAGCAGGTTTTGGCAACGATCCGCAGGCAGACACGTTATCCCGGCCTTTCGGGCACGTCTCGGGCGCGCGCGCGTCTCACGACCAGCGCAGGCAATGGGTGCTTGATGAGGTTTGGATGCTGACGGCGCACGCGGGCGTGCTGACAGAGCACTGGAGCGCGCCTGAGGGGTGTGGTCGTGATTAGGGTGTTCGTCGGAAGATCCACCGCTGCACGGCGTGCCTGGGCCTTTCGCTTGCATCCTTACTCAGCGGCAGATCTGCTGTTCAACAGGACGGCACAGCAGCTCCTCCTTCACCCCGCAAAAGCTTGTCGGCCAACTCTGGGTCCGCCGGCGTATGACTGCACCCTGCCCATCGTGACAGCCTCGTCCCACCGCGCTCGCCGGAAGCCGCTCCGCCTGCGCGTCCGCATTCGTCACGACAGAACCGCTCGTCGCTGGAGCACGAGGGCGCTCAACTCCGGGAACGTCCTCTCGCCGTCGAGCGCTTGCCTCCTCCGTGCCTCCCGGGCTGCCGCATCTGTCTAGACTTCCATAGGGGCTGCCTCAGCCCTACAATGTCGGTCCGTGCCTGGCGTGGCTGTGCTAATCCCCCAAGGCAACAGGAGAGAGTATAAGCCAGCGCAGCAGCTTCGTGTACGACCCTCCACGTAACCCTCACTCGCACTCATTTACGCGGACTGCCCAGCACAGAGCCGCTTCCGTTCGCTGTCCACCGCGTCTACACCGCTCCGCCTGTCATGGCTCTCGCTATGGCAACCACGCTGGTGCCTCTCCTGCCCGCTAACTGGACCCTTTCGGCGTGGACCCTGGCCTTGGCGGTTGCCCTTTCGCTGCCGCTGCTTCTATACTTCCAGAAACGTCGCGCCGCAAAGCCAGAGCCCTTTTTCAACTTCACCGGCCTGCCGGCTGAGATCCGCAACATGGTCTACGAGGAGATGGTGGACCCTGACTGCAACCCCTCCTTTCCAACAGAGGCCATGCGCGCGCCGCGCCCCTTGAGCATGGCGTCCTGGATCCCGCACCGCAAGAAGCCCAACTACCCGAAATATGGCATCCTACTGGCCAGCCGCCAGCTTCACCGGGAGTTCATGGACGTGCTCTGCAAAAGCGCAACCTTCACCCTGAATGTCGATCGTTCGAATGAGCAGAGCGCGAATTTGTGGCCGCTGAGTCGCGACAGCGTCACTAAGGTGCGCAGCTGCGAGATCCGCATCATTGCAACATCCAACATGCTCGGCTCGCGAGATCCGCGCTCGATGCCTCGCGACTGGGGATTGAGGGACCGCGTGTCCAGGAGTCTGAGCGCAATGAAACGAGTCGAGAAGCTCAGGCTCCATGTGCACGCGGTGCCAGACCGCATGTGGAACCCGCTATGGCTGTGGAGTCAGGTGTCGCAACAGTTCAAAGACTTAGCAGAGCCGCGCTTCACCGCCATCACTTTTGGGCTCGAGTCCTGGACGCTGGGGGAGAACTGCCTGAAGAGGGACGCCGACGGGCGGTGGAAATGGACGTGTCCGGCGAATCATGTGGTGACGGATGACCCTGAGGGCTGGCAGCCGATCCGCGAGTTCTGCGCGGCGCTGTATCTCGAGTGTCGTGAGTGTCAGCAGCAGCGCGCGGAGTCAGCGGGCACGGCTTAAGGCGAGGAGGTGGAGTGTGCACGCTTAGAGAGTCAGGGCCCGTCAGCCAGGGCGCCTCATGTCAGCGCTTGGCCAGATTACACGAGCGGGCGGATGACTCGCATAGTCGAGGGTTTGGAGGGCAGAGTAGCACACAAACGAATAACGGCAGTCAATGATCATTTCCGAGGAGGGAGGGCCGGTAGGCCCGGCAGGCCCGACCGTTGAGCTGATAAACTCTGTTGCGAGTCGCCACCACAGGGGGGCTCCGCGGGAGCCGTGAGAGATATTGCAATAGCTGGCAGCAGCAGTGCGGCTCGGGCTCAGCGGCGGCCATGCTCGGTTGGGCATGGATCAGGGCTCAGCAGTCGGATGCTCTGCAGTGGCCTGGGCCTGCATGCGAACAGAGACGTTCCAAGCCACGCCCACTGCGAGCCGTAGTGCGGGCGACGGCGCGATGGCGCTGCGGTACTGCTTGGCGGCCAGCCGGAAGTCCGCAGCGAACGGCCTCCCTCGCCAACCGCCCCGGCCACCAGCCTAGGCCCCAACGACAGATATGTGCGAGCCCGACCGCTGTGGCGCTGCAGTGCTGCTCCATCACCGTTTTCTGCACAAAACAAACGCTCCATGCCCTCCCCCGGCCACGGTTCTGTCGCCGCCGTGCTGCTGTCCAACTCGTACAAACACCCCTAAAACATGGGGTACCAGCAGCCCGAGCCCGCTGCTCAGCCCGTCGCCGCCTGCACCGACAGCAGCCGTGCGAGAGAGCTGTACAAGTACTTCCAGCCGCCGAACACCGTCTCAGTCGCGCGCTCCGCCACCCCGGACACGGTCCTCACTGCGCATTGCCAGCTCATCGCCTGGCGATTGGACATCCAGCGCGCCATCATCAGCCTAATTGACCGCGAGACGCAGTACTTTGTCGCCGAGAGCACCAAAACACTCGAACTCGCCAACAGCGATGAATCCGAGGATCCGGACGATGCAGTCTGGGCCGTTGTATGCTTCCGACTCTTCCATGTTTTCCGTATTGTACCTGGCTGACCTATTGTGGAACCCTCAGTGCAAGAGCGTACCCAAGCGAGGTCGCTTATGCGAGCAGACGCTGGAACAGACCCCAAGCTCTGATGGCTCGCCTGCGTGCTTTGAGGTGACAGATCTGTCCAAAGATGCCCAGTACAGTTCGTTGCCATTCGTGGCGGGCGAGCCGCACTTCAGGTGAACACATGCGTTGGATCCGAGCTGAGTCTTGACCACTGACAAATTTTGTTACAGATACTACGTGGGTGTGCCGTTGAGGACCAAGAAGGGCATTGCAATTGGCTCTCTCTTCGCCATGGACATCAAACCGCGTGAGCCGCTCAGTGCTTCTGCCAGGAAATGTAGGTTCTCCATCAATCTTCGCTTTTTTGTACGTTGACCTTTCGGCCGGAGTGGAACGCACTACCAGGTGCGGTGGGGCTGAGTTTTCCGTTCGGCTTGCGTCGGAGACGGCTCCGCACAGTATTCCTAAGAGGGCTAGCGCCCTTTCTCAGATGCCGCTTGGCAATGCCGGCGCCGCCAGCATGCTTGTATTATGGTACTAACTTCTTTTGACAGTTCTTACAATCATGGCAAGTAACGTAATGGAGCATCTCGAGCTCATGAAGGAGAAGGAGGACCGGAAACGCGCCGTCAACATGAACATGTGCCTCGCAGCCTTCGTGGACCCCGAGCATCCGCTTCGCAAACGCAAACGCCCAGTCAACCACCACAGGAACCGGAGTCTCAAGCATACCACCTTTGCCGAGTACAAGGCCGCACGGAGTGTCAAGGGAGAGGAACATAGCGAATCAATTGCGAGCCCGAAATTGCCCGGGACACCAAAATCCACTAGGAGTAGCCGTCGGAGCATTGGTTCCAGAAACGCAGATCCCGCCAATTCCAGTGACGAGTCCGAGACCGAGACGACCTCCAGAGTTTGTGATAATGACCACCCGGAAACGTTTGAGCGGGCATCGAAAGGCTTGATGGATTCCTTGTCGTTGAAAGGTGGTGGAGGTGTTGTTTTCATGAGCACCACGGCTGGCCTCCGTCCCGAAGGCGCTCCCCATCACTCGGTGAATCCTTCCGTGGATGATTTGAAAGAAAGTGCTGCGCAGCATCGCGTGTCATTCGGCAGTCATTTAACCGACCATTCTATGGATAACGCACCGTCTTGGGGGGATTCCAGCCATTCCGTGGACATCCTGGCCCATACGGCTTCGCCCGCAATACATGAAGATGACCAAGATGGGAACCCAGAAGAATTCACACCACTTTCGCCTGAAGATTTAGCAAAGATGATCCGGCGTCATCCTCGAGGAAAACTCTACAGTTTTGGAGATGATGGTCTAAGCCAGGGCTCCTCAGGAGAAGAATCACTCACGACGGAATACTCGCCGACTTCGACTGGGACAAGACGGAGACTGCCATCGAGAAGCGAGGCCGTCATTATTGCCCGGCACTTCCCAGGAGCTCGCCAGGTCATTTTCGTTCCCCTCTGGGACGTCCAGATTGAATCGTGGGTCGCTTGCTTCGTTTACAACACCTCGGATTTCAGGACTTTTGGCCACAACCCCGATTTCCTCCACTGTATAGCTTTCTGCAGCTGCGTTATGACCGAAGTCGCCCGGCTTGCGACTATGGCTTCGGACCAGCAGAAGAGCGATTTCATCGGATCCATTTCACACGAACTCCGCTCGCCCCTCCACGGTATCCTGGCATCCTGCGAATTCCTAGAAGACACGGAATGTTCTTCGTACCAGAAATCCTTGGTATCGACGGCCGATAGCTGTGCGCGGACACTTTTGGATACCATTAACATGGTTCTGGACTACTCTAAGATCAACTCGTTTGAAAGGAATATTCGGAAAGCAAGGAAATCGCGCAAGGATGGGGGTGCTCAAAATGCGTTGCATCCGATAATGCAGCAACCGACTCTCAACATCTATGACGCCGTGGACCTCGCAGCCATAACGGAGGAAGTCGTTGCAGGCGTGGCGTTAGGCCACGTTTTCCGGGACATCACAACCTTTGAGAATGCGGATGACAAACTCCAAGGGGCGCCCAATCGGAACCTGGGTACACTGGAAGATGGAGTATCATACAAGGCAACACGACCAGCTGTGGAGATTATCATGAACATCGAGGCACGCAGGTGGGATTTTATTACGCAGCCAGGAGCTGTCCGGCGTATTGTCATGAACCTTTTCGGAAACGCAATCAAGTACACCAGGAATGGATTCATCCGGGTGAGCCTCAGCGCCAAGGATATCAAGGATACGCCATCTCAAAACACCAACGGCACTCAAGATCTTCCCGCCACCAGCATCGTTACCCTTACGATATCGGATTCGGGGCAAGGTATCTCACCTGAGTATCTCAGGACCAAGCTCTTCACGCCCTTCGCGCAGGAGAATCCCATTAACCCAGGAACTGGGCTTGGTTTGTCTCTCGTGCGGTCCATCGTTGACATGCTCAACGGCGAGATCAACATCAGAAGCGCGCTTGGCGTTGGCACCGACGTGGTGGTGACGCTACCAATGGTCAAGGGTGGTGGTGGCAGCAGTAGCACCAACTCGACCACCACGCCCGCGTCAGTTCCCGCCTCGTCCGCGGGCACGGCGAGCACCGGAACTAGTGGCACCCACCGACCCATCCAGTCTTGTCTGAACTCCGTTAGGCTGGCCGCGTCCGGAATGACGGCGGCGATGTTCAGGCCACCAGATTACGAGAAACTTACGAGCCCTCTTACCACCCGTGCGTTGGAACTCGAGAAGGCCTCGCTTGAATGCTTCCTCAAGGACTGGTACGGCTTTTCGGATGTCTTCAATTGGTGTCCTGAGACTCGACCCGACCTCATCACGGTCGACGAAGTTGACCTGCCGTATCTTCTCGAGCTCTGCCCATGCTTGAGGGGTAACTTGTCAAGTGGCCCTATGCTCCTCGTCATTCGCGCCGGTACTGGCAAATGCTCTGCCACAGACGAACTTATGAAGCACGTAAACCTGGAGTATTTGCCCAGGCCTGTTGGTCCATACAAGCTGGCCAAGGCGCTGCAGAACGTCATGGACAAGCGAGCTAAAAAGATCAGCCCTAGCAGCATCGCGGATTCTGTCGTCTCGCCGGAGACCACTGAGGACATTTTCGTTGATGAGGTGGTGACTCGCGTCGAGCAAATAACGTTGAAGACGAACCACAACGGCGCACCAGAAACCTTGAGCGTCCTCCATCAAGGCGACATCCTCGGTAACGACGAGAGCATGAACGCCCACATGGCAATGGACACACTGCCTTCTCCCAACGCCATCCCGCCGGTAGAGCTGAACGGAGAGTTTCCATTCCCAGACCCAGCACCAGCACCCGCACCACCCCGAGGCGATGGAACAACATCTCCTTCCTTCGCCCCACCACCACCACATGAAGAGCGACCCCACTTCGAGCACAGCCGCACAATGTCCTGGACGCCGCAGGAACGACTTCAGAACGAAGCGCCCCCGGCCTCGCCAATGAGCTCTCAAGGCGTCGCGGTGACGAGCAACGACAACAAGAATCACTTGTCCGACCTCGTCCGCAAACCCTCACTAGCCCCCAGCCCTTTCGCCGACTCTGCCACGGTCCCTACCATTGTCAACAGACCCTCCTCCGTCGACACGGCCGGCACCGTCACGCCCAACCGCCACAAGAGCGTCAGCAGCCGCCGCAGCTCCAAGACGCCCACGCCCGGCCACCCCGGCGGCGCACGCACGCCGCGCCTGCTGCTCGTCGACGACAACGCCGTCAACCTGCGTCTACTCCAAACGTTCATGCGCAAGCGCGCGTACACGGCCGTGCACTCTGCGGCGGACGGCGCGGAGGCGGTGGCCGTGTTCGAGTCGATGCTGTTCGGTAACGACGACACGAACACGAACACGAACGGTCAGAATGGCGACTACAAGCACCATATCCCCGCCCCACCCGACATCATCTTCATGGACATCAGCATGCCCATCATGAACGGCTTCGAGGCGACCCGGCGCATCCGCGCGCTGGAAGCGGAGTTTGCGGCGCAGTGCTCGTCGCAGCCGCACCTGCGTCCGCCGCCTTCCTTGATCGTCGCGCTGACGGGGTTGGCGAGCGGTCGCGATCAGAGCGAGGCGTTTACGAGTGGGTTTGACCTCTACATGACGAAGCCTGTTAGTTTCCGTGAGGTGGGGAGGCTGTTGGATAATTGGGTTGCGAATGGGGGCGTGGGGGAGGGGAGGGAGAGCGGTGCGGTCGTCGTGGTGCAGGAGGATGGGGTGGGGCCCGTGGGGATGGTGGCGGGGCAGGGGCAGCTGGGGAGGAAGGCGTCGGTGCCGTTTGGGCCGGTGGTGGGGGAGGTTTTGTGAGTGGATCGAATGAGGAGAGGGGAGGGAGAGGGGAAGGAGTCAATGATTGATTGATTGAAGATTGGGGTAGGCGTTGGAGTACTTTTTTCTGTGGGTTGGTTGGTTGGTTGGTGGGCGGGAACATGGGATATACCAAGGAGAAACGTATTGCGGAATTTTTTTTTTATTTTTGTTTAATGCTTAGGAATGGTCGGTCGGTCTGCATGGTAGGAATTTGGGGGGAAGGCAGGAATAGTTTAGCCTGGAAGTTGCGCTTTCTCTCTCGAAAAAGAGAGATCGAATGAAGCAACAGAATGATGATTTTTCTCAGCCGCAACACAAGCACTGCTACAAAACTTCTGGAAAATTGTGCGTTCTAGCCTGAAGATCCTTGTTGAGTATTATTGATCTACTGCGTAGGGTACCAAAGTTCTTTGAAAAAATTACGGTGGATTCAGTATCCCTTTCGGCCTTGTTTGTAGGTTCATTCTATTTCCCACGCACAAGACGGGATGGTGGCTGTATGGGGATAATTCAATTCTACCAGTTTTATCCACTCGGTAGCTATGTGTGTGTGAGGTATGGACGGGTGCAACAACCGGACGGAAAGTCGGCATAGAATGTAGCTTCCCGCCCCCTCCTCCTGTACCACCTTAGCTCAAGCTGCAGCATCCCGCATTAAAGACCGCACACGTATACCGTGGCTCAGCTCCCATTGTCTCCAGCGATCGAGAGCGCCCCACCGCCTTATGGCACCGCACTATTGGAGCCTGCTCAGCGTTCAATCCGGTAGCCCCGTAAATTTAGACAGTACCACTGGATGATTTTAGCCCAATCGACTATTTTACTATTTGAACCTTGACTATGAGTGACGCCTATATGTTCTCAATATTTGCCTCTACCCTCCAGTATTATGATTTCCAACCTCTGACGGCCGTCCTTCGAGATGCTTTTTGGCACGATTGGCATCAGGGCCGTGGCCTTTGCGGCGCTTCTGACGGCCGCTCCCGTAGCTCTGGCCGATAAACCAAACTTGCTACCCGTCGTCGACCCAGGTTACGAGCTTTACCGCGCCGCGGAATACAATGTAAGGCGGTAGTCTCGATACTTGTTTCTAAAAACGAGAAAAGCAGTTGTCTCTGACAGTTTCTCGACTCCCCTTAGAAAGCTGGAGATGATTACACCTTCTCCAACACCAGGTATGCTGCCCCGCCTCTCGGAAACTCACGCTTCCGGACCCTTGTAATAAATCGCAGGAGGATGAACAATGGCACCCTTTGCCCGCCATGCCCGCCATGCCCTCAAGCCAGAACGACCTGGTTCGGCGGCAACCTCGCCGGCTTGCTCAAACGCAGTTCCAACACCAACAACAACACCCCCACGAAATCCATCATCTCCACCCGCGGCATCATCTTCATCACCCTCATCTACTGCCTCGCCGCCTTCGCCTTCCTCCTTGCTGAGAACTCCACCGCCAACGCCGGCGGCCTCCACAACCAACACCTCGCCCCTGCGCTGGAAACAATCGCACATCCACCTCGTCGGAGGCGGCGGCGGTTCAACCATACACCACGTCACCGCTTACGCCGACCCTTCTTCCTCCGACCCAACATCCCACACCAAACCCACCTACCCCATCTCCCACGGCCTCCTGACGACGAGCCCGCGCGTCCCGCTCTTGGCGGGGGGTTCGTGCCGCCGAAGCTGGAGACGGAGGAGGAGCAGTTTGTGGGGGTGGGGTATTTGAAGGCGGCGTTCGGAAGTGATGGTGAGGAGGAGGGGAAGGAAAAGGGCGGCGGCGGCAACGACACTGGTCTCGTTGACTTGGTTGCCGACGAGATATATCCGCCTGTTTACAATGGCTCTAATGCCCTGTACGCGGATGTTCGGGAACCGGCGGCACTGCTCTTGAGTAGTGAGGTGCTCATCGATTGCAATGCGTACGCGGCATTGAATGCTGCGTTTGCTTCTGCGAAGGATGCAGATGATGAGCTCGCATGCGCTTATCTCTTTGATGTGCTGCCGACGTCGAATGGACAGGATCTGCCGTATATCTTCGACGTTCCGGGTCAAATCGACTGAGCGTGGAGTGAACGCAACTGTGGCAGAGGTGCTGTAGGACTGTATAGTAAGCTTTGCGGCGAGCGGCATGCCGAAGAGCGGTGAAGACGGGCTGCCGAAGTTTGAGAGCTACGTGATAAAGAGAGCAAAAGCTATGAAGTTGGGGACGAACAAGTTTGAAATGGTGGACGATCCGGCAGCGAATGAGAGGTGCAAGCTGTGGATTCTGGCTTCGCAGAAATCAGCTTCAACATGAGTTGAATGCATCCGAAAGAAGCAAGCATGTCATGCTTTAGAGATATGTGCACAATTCAATAACTTCAGTGTAGAGCTAAAACAGCTTTGAATAATTTGCTTGTACGATCAATCAATAGGCATACATTGCTGTTTGCCGACCCGGTAATGTTGTGCAAGCCTACGAGCAACAAATAAGAGGGCGTAGTGGAGAAAAATCAGAAATAGACACGATATTTCTCTCAAGCACTGAAGATGTTACACATGGCCCAACAAGTGCCGCCTGCGCTTTTACCTAACATCTGTGCTCGCAAATGATTCCTCGACTCGCATCATTTTGTATACAATCTCCGATAGCTGCAGAGTTCGATTTGTTCGTATTGACCCTCACAATTGGTAATCTCGTTTAGAGCACTAACCCGCAAAGCGTTAGCACTGACCCACCACACACCAGCGAAAAAGAAATGCAAAACGTACAACAGCCGGGATTCCCCAATGGTCACCCACTTGAGTACTAATCGGCCGGTTCGCAGCTTAAGTACGGCTGAGCGGACGGGAAGCCCTGCATTCTGCGACCTATGGTCGTACGTGAAATAGCTAATTGTCAATTGTACTTATATCAAAAAAAAAAAGCCATTTCTCTCACTTCCCGTCTGGGAAAAAACATGGTTGCTGTCCTTCTTCCTATGAACTTTGAGGGTTTCAGGTGCACGCAGACTAGGCCTGCAGCTCACCTTATCACTTGGTACGAGGTTCAGCCTCGTCTGCTCTTTCGCGTACGAGGTCTTGTCCTCGGCCACAAACCGTGCACCGGTGGGCCCACCCCTGCGCAAGAAATTTTGTTCCTTGCTTTATCTCCCTCGGCCAGCTTGAGCATATACTCGTTGTACTCGGTGGTGGTCAAGCAGGATGCAGGGCTTCAAGTGAGTAATTACAAACAGTTCAAGCTTTTCTCGGTATCGATTTGTAGGTAAAATGGAGGCGGTTTGACTTGCTTAAGCTTCTTGGCATTTCAGACTTGTTTATCAAGATGAGATAGTTATCTATATAGTTTTAGTGTCGGGCGGAATAACTACTCAAGACCACGCTATCTAAATCTCACGATCTTCATATTGTCTATATAAGGCCTCTTAAAACACTAATTTAGCGTGATTTTTCGCTGGAATCTTACTTCTTATAGCATTTGAAAGCAACGTATTATTCTGGCGGTGTGTTTTATACTATAATTTTACTTGAACTACTTACTTTTTAGGGGTCTAAACTTGAATTGCAAATCAGCCACCAAATTGAGGCAAGTAACGGCGAAAATCTGCTTGAATTGGGAGTTTGTTTCAAATTGAGTTTTCGATTTACTTACTGGAAGCCCTGGCAGGATGTGTGTGTGTGTACACTGACGGCCTGAGCGCCCTCCTGGTCGAAGCCGAAAGATGTGATGTCAATTGGCCGCCACGCGCCTGTTTCCTCGTAGGTACCAGCGCCTTAGTCCTCTTGATGGGCCAAATGAACTGTCCATTTTCTCAGATTAGATCGTCAACTGAGCCCAGACTCCTCAATGGTCGAACTACAGCCAGCCCTTTGGTTGGGCTCTCGATCGCTTTGACGACGTCCTCAAGACTCTTTGGAAGTCTTCGGATCTTTCGTATTCTTCAACCGAACCCACAATGCTCTCCGGAGCCATGTCCAAGGCATATTGGAGCTCTTACAGAGTCATTGGCTGTGCTACAAGCCTGGCCATTGGAAAAGTCGCATGGCTGAAAGCTGTCCGCCGGTGGCGTCAAGACGTTCGTATCCGCCAACCTGGTTCAACTGAATGCTGCAGGTATATCCTCATTCCCCCACGATGGTAAGGGGCATGCGAAGATTAAAGCTTTTCATGTGTCGATCTGCATCTCTTAATGGAATAGGAGCATTGTTACGGATCCTGCTGAAAGAGGGATACAAAGACAATAGTATAAAGAAAGATTAAAACTAATTATTATTATCGAACAATACTTTGCTTCCAGAAGTATAGAATCTCCTCGCAATTCCACCTCGATATAAATCAACCTACACTACAAGAACGACAACTATTAGAGAGCTACCAATCCCACCACACGAACAAGAATGGAACGCCATCCTGACCCGGGAACAGACTTTCTCAACTACCTTCGCGAAGCAAACAGGTCCGCACGCGAAGCAGACAGGTCTGCCAACATGGCTGCAAACACGCTGCCTTCTCGGGCGCAGTACCTCGAGTCGCTGCAGGAACAACGCAACACCGAATGCGGCATCTGCATAGATCCTTTGACCGCGACCGATCGCGTCGTCTCCGCCTGCGGCCACCTCGGGCACACTTTCCACCACCAGTGCCTGCTGGCGTGGCTCTCAGCGAGCGGCGAGAACAGCATGTACCATCGCTCGTTCCCGACCTGCCGCACGGACTTGTACGAGGAGACTCGTGTACGTGTCGACGCGACTGAACGGGGCGACGGGGCTGGCGGCGAGACTGACGACAGGTATCATTCCATCATCCGGGAAAATCGGCGTGAGCGTCAGCGACTTGACGAACTGGATGCATTGAGGGAAGACAACAATCGGCGTTACCGTCAGCACCTTAACGAAGGGGCTATATTGATGCAGTGTTGCAAGATCTCATTCGGAGTCAGCATCAGCCACTCGACTAACAGGATGCTCGGAATCGGGACAACAGTCGGCGTCAGCGTCAGGCACTTGATGAAGAGGATGATATTGCATGGAGGCAAGAGAGGATTTGGCGTCGGAATGATGCAGAAAGGGCAGCCGAGACAGCCCGGAGGCAAGAGAGGTGGAGGCAAGAGATTCTTCGGAGAAGAGAGGCAGAAGAGCCAGCCCGGAGGCAGGAGATGATTCTGCGTCAGCGACTTGACTAAAACAATGACCAAGGCGCGACCGACGAGTAAGAGGCACGCCGGCCGCTGGCTTAATGCATGGAGGATCAACCCAGTCATTCGAACCAGTCTGGGTACCACTGAGCCAGATCCTCTCTGCGCCGAAGGAAAATGCTATGCGAATGAGGAGCCGAGCAAATTGCAATAGGGCAGGATTGGAGGAACGAGAAACAGAGGGCTGGGCAAATTGCAACAAAGGAGAGTTGGAGGAACGAACACGCAAGGTAGAAACAATGAACGAATCATGACAAGGTAAGCACAAAACAATAGAGTGATTTAGCAAGTGATGAGCAAAGGAGCTCCCTCTTTTGATCTCCCGCATGGGTACCTACTGAGGGGGTATGCGAGCTTGCAGGGCTTTCCATGCTGATTGGCTAATTTGATGTATGGCTGCAGATGCCCAATGCCGACAAAATGGCAAACAATACAGAGCCGAGAGCATATACAAGGGATCGCCCACCGTGAGGCGCTCTGCACGACTAACTTTCCCCCTGCAAACTGACCCGCTTCATCCTCTCTTGCGACCTCAACCTTCCCGCTCTCGTTCTTCCCACGAGATTTTCAAGAAGTATCGTCATCATGACTGCTGCCTGTACCGCCTTTTTATCAGGTCTAGCCGGGATGGAATCTTCCACCTTTCTGACTCAACGCGTTCAGCCCACCACTGTGCTCCAGGCTCGCCACCATGCTGCCTAGAGTTTATGAAACCTGTACGATGCGGGGACACTCCAATGAAAACCTTCGCAGGGTGCCATGTGCTTCCCCCACTCAGCTTGCGTTCGGCGGGGGGACGGCGGGCGCTGCTGGGAGAGGGATGGATGCAGTGGCGTCATCCACCATGCAGGGTGATAATTTGCTCATAATGATCATCAGCGCTTTGGAGAGGTTGATGCAGAAATGGCTTGCACGAGGCTGAGGGCTCTGGGCCTCTCAACTCAATGCGATCCACGTGGATTTATTCTGTGTCACCACCCCAACGCCATCGCTCTCAGCTCTGATACCGTCTTCAGCCGCGTCACCAGCCTTTTCGGCGTCAGCAGTGATGCTATGCCAAAGTAGAACCTTTCTACGGTGCTGTGTGTATTGTCACGGTCGAGTGAAGTTGAACTCGGTAGTTGACGTTTGGCTAAATTATGCTTTGCAGCGTTGCGCACATTATGTGCTGTAAGCACCGTCATGTATGTAAAGCTGAGTCGTAAGCGGGATGCGCAATGCGGTAGGTCTGCCTCAATATCAGAGCAAAAGCTGACAAGCTGTGTGGAGCGCCGCGGGGAAGCATCCGAGTGGGCAAGGGCGAATCAGGGGCCCAATTACAGTGTAGAGCTCCGCTGTAGGCTTATTTGTCAGATAAAGAGGCAATAGGTGGCACCACCATGTTCCCTGTGAGTGCTTACGGAGTCCGTCCTACCACAGAGCATACGATTGGAAAGGTAAGAGCGAGTGGCCAAATTTCGCGATTAACGTACGTTTCTGCGAATTAAAATCCTGGCTGAGGCTATCGGGTCGTATTAGCTCTTACTGCCCTGTCCATTATTGTTTCTTCTCGCCTATTGGCCCTCGTAAGAGAATCCTGGCCAAGTAGCTGACGCCAATAGGACCAGTGATTCCTCTTCTCATATTTTTTAGCTCCAATCGTGTCTGCTTTGAGCGGTGCACAGCTGGCACATGCATTTCACATCAGAAAGAATACTGGCTCAATCTCCCACTTCCAGGAATCCGCAAGGCTGAATTAATTACGATCGGGAAGTGGCTCGCTGCTTAGATGGCCCGTGAAACCATCATTATGATATAAAGAAGTCGCTTCTTGTGCACACTCGGAAGAAGCCCTTGTTCTATACGTCGCTTACTCCATGAGAAACAACGTTCAGTGTATTGGAGCGACTACTCTCTACCTTCGATTGACTCGCTGAACCTCCGAACCATGTCAAATTATCCCGGGCAGAGAAGCTCACCGGAAGCTTCGAGCCACACACCAACCACAGGCACCAGAAACCCCCAAAGGTCACTGGTCCTCTACGTTTCGCTCGTTCTCGGCATCTCTTGGTTGGCACCTATGACTTTTCTGCTCTATGCCAACCTCAGTGAACGCGATATCGGAGCCGCAGCCTGGTGTCCTCCGGGATCATGCGCCATCATCAGCTACATCTGGGGAACAGGTGATACCACGGATTCATTGCGTGTAAAGCGCGACAAGGCGAACCACAACCTTATTGGTGCGCTTCAATTTGCGGCAAAGGCCCTTGAAGTCTGGTTTGTTTACGTTGCTACAAGCCTGGTGTATCTTATGGCCTGCAAGCTGGATAATAGGGAAGGAGGTATGTCGCGATACTAGCCGACAAAAAACGAAATTACTAACTAAGCTTTTTAGGGCTTCCTATGGGATACATGCTCAAATATCTCGATTATGCGGACCTTCGCACGTTATTCAATCTGGTTTTTTACCGAATTCCTCGACCGGCACGTAACGAAACACCAACCGGGATAGTCACTCGCTCCCGCTCCCAGAATCTGCACTTTTTCACAGCGCTGGCTGTTTTGATGTGCATAATCGCAAACCTTATGGGTCCCTCGACGGCTGTCCTTATGATACCAACTCTTCAAGACCGTGAAACACCGAAGATAGCTGTCGAACACTTTGATCGGCTCCTTTCTGAGCGCCCACCGGCAGGACCCGATGCCATCCCTGGATGCACGGCGACCGAACTCCGTCGCAAAAACTACAGCTGCTCACGAATACACCACGGAAGTGACCTCAACGCACTTATTACATCCAATACTATGGAGTTGAACAAGTGGTACGACGACGTCTTGTTGGCCGAAAAAGCGAACGTAACAGGAAAAGACTGGAACCTTGGGAGCCCAGAAGTCGCGGTCGAAGGGATCCTACCGTTCAAATTCAACACAAGTGAATCGTATGGCCTGTGGGCATTGAGCCGACAAACGCTCCGGTCATTGTCTCTAGATTTGAACGGACTTGCGAGTGTGCTTGTGGGCGACGCTGTCACAAACCGGACATATACCGAGCGTTATCAGCCTTACAACAACTCATACTCGATTACCCTACAGCATCAAGGCCCGGTGATCATCGTGGACGCATTATCCTCATATTGCAATCTGAGTACGATCATTGTCGACAAGCAGCGCAGCATTTCGTGCTATCTCGGCTACGACTACGTCAAGCTCAACGAGACGGTGTGTTTCCGAACTGGACGAGGATGGAACAAAACAAACGCAATCGAGACGTTCAATGTCATTAATGCAGAGAATGACACAGATCAAACCTTGATCCGATTGTATTGGTCAGACCGGTCGATATACCTCGAAAACGGAACTTCTAATCCGTGTTTCCGAAATGACACCGCTCCCGAACATTGTAACTACGACACACTTTTCGACCCAGTTGATTCCGCCAAGGACTCGTTCATAATAGAAGTTTCTTTACCCCGATCGCAGGGCTTTGATGTTTACGTGGGCACGTTCTTTCTTTCATACAGCTTTGCTACATACACGTTTGACGCAACTACATTATTCCCTGATCTTTCCATTGTTACAGTTCCCAGTATCTCACACCCAGGTGTGACCTTTCCAATGGTTCTTCACCCGGCCTGGGCTCTCGCTGCGTGGGGCGTGAATCCAGGCGAAGAAATAACGACTGCTCGACAAACAGCAAATCTGCTCCATCAGTTGCTGCAACCAATATCGGAGGATGATCATCACATCGTCTATCTTGACTTAGTGATCCAGTACACCATGCTACAGGCCTCGACCCTCGTACCGTTCAAGAGTAACATGACCGAACCTCATCGCATCAAGCATGACTCTCTGGAAGGCGAGCATCCGCTCTTCTGCATCAACATCAAGCGGCAAGTTTGGGGCTGGGGGTTGAACAGTCGAACTTCTTACCTCGGCGTTGTTGTAGGCATTCTTGGATGCCTGACCGTAATCGCGCGCACATATCTCCTGCTCAAAACACGCGAGCGGGAGCCGACCAGCACTGAAATCTTGGAGGGCAAGTTTCAGTACAACCGCTAGGGGGAATTAAGCGACGCACAAGCAAAATTGGACATTGTTGGGGTGACATACAGGATCAGGTGAGAGAAACTTCTGGGCACAATCTTTCAACATGTATCCCGCGAGCCGTATGGGCAGCCTCTTGTTGGCACTTTCCTTTTTCTATTATTATTGGTTCTATTTAGTTTATATTAGGTATTATATTGCAAACAGCACGCCTAGATGAGAACAACAGCTTTGGCGTTCGCCTGATCCCAGTCCTCCCCCTCCATCAAGCCGTTCACGAATGCCGGTCCAACGACACCACACCTGCCAGATCCGTCCGTAGCCTTCCATAATAGCATTGGCACTGGTACTCCACGCACGAGCGCTATCTCGTCTCCCTCAGACATCGTGTCTGGTCTCGAGCCTATGAACCCGCGTGACGAAATAAACAGATTCCTCCGAGCCGTGGCCAACCTCGCACAGCATTTTTTGAAGTATTCGTGAGCTTTGGAGCTTTCAGTCAGCGTCTGAATAGCGCCTTCAATGGTAGCCCCATTACTGCAATCCGACTCGGCTGTGATTGCGCTACCAAGCCTCAACAAGTAGTCGCCCAGCAGTCTGCTGGCAGACTCGTAATGCAAGCCCTACATCTCTGTTTACCACATTCATCTAACATCACTTCACGCATACCGCTTTGAGTTTCAAGCGCTTTCGACACTAGACACTTTGTATAGTCGCATGCATTTTCTTCTGTCTAAAGTCGAAGATCACTTGCCTCTGCCTTTTCAGTGGGGAATCAAACGTGGTAATTATGAACTCGGGTTGGGAGAATTGTTTTTGTCCTCTAATTGTCGGTTAAGGCGAGTTTGCCCAATCTATGAATTATTAGACATGAGTGCACGTCGTGGGTATCAGACCTACGTACCTGGATGACGACCAGCCATATACCAATGCCGGTCAACATTGCTGATTGCAGAAGACGAGATTAGCATGTCTTAATGGATCACATGACTTTCTGCCTGGACCATTTGAAGGTCTCATAGGAATGACCATAACCGAGAGCTTCAATCTGGATAGGTAATTGAAGTCAGGGGCTTACCTGCAACCACGTCTCGATGTGAGCCGCCCAAGACTTTCACGACCCAGCTAAGCAAAGCGCTGGAGATCAACGACCAGAAGATGGCTATCCAGAAGAAGAATTGTTCGAAGGTTGGTGAAAACTCGCTGTTGGTCGCAATGATGCCCACCCCGTAGAAAAGAATAAGAGCAGCAACGGCGAGGTAGAGGACGATCTTCCAGGTACGGGCGATTCGGTAGTTGAGCTCCGTTTCTCCACTGACCTGGTACTTCAAGGACCCCCTCTGCCGCTCTTCAACAGTCTTCGTGCGCCGTGTCCACATATGAAGGCCTTCGAGGCCGATGCCCATGAAGTCCTTGTGTCATGGTCAGAATACAGAAGCGTCGGAGGTCAGCACTGAGGGAAATCTACCTTTATATGCTTCAAATGGTACTTTGAGAGTTTTGTCCCGTCGGGCTTGTTGATCGGGTCGACAATGTTACTTGCGCTGTGTCCCCATTTCTTGCTGAGCATCAACCAATTACCCTGATGGTAAGTGTTGATGGGGTCCTTGGATTCGAAGTGCACAATGCTCAGCCCGCGCGATGCGGCATACTCGGGGTCTTCCATACGAAGACGCTTTGCTTCGCTCTCCACCATGGCATCTGCCCAGAAGCAAGCCTGGTAAGCAAGCAGATCGCCGGGTCCTGCGCGCCAGAGCGATGCTACCTACCCATATCCTTGAGGAGCTCGATCGCCCTGCTGATCTTGTCTTCGTTGTGTTCCATGCGTGGTATGTCTCTCTCCAACTCTAGCAGAGAGGAGCTGACGTGTTCGAAGCATCTCCGCCGAAGATTTACGAGGCTGGGAATGAAGATGGGCGCATTGGCGTTCTGATCCAGCTGGGAAATCTTGTTGAAGTCCTCTGCAGATTGGCGGGTGTAGCTAGCGAATAGCGGCGTGCCGCTCAGTGGACCTCCATGGCCCTTGGCGACCTGATGAGGCTCTATTCGAGTCAGCGAGAGCTCTGACTACAGAGAGTATCCCAAAACACACCTCTGCCACTCTCAGCGGCATTGACGGGGGTGAGTGGGATCCGCTCGTCCGAGGGCAGTCTGCCTCGACGGAACAGAGCGTCCATCCCGAGACTGAGAAACTGTGAGGGAAGAGTGTTCTTGGCAAGTGTGCTGTCAGATTTGAGCTTCACTTTGCATGGGAGTGTAATGCGCTGTCTAACTACGTGGATTTTCTCTCAAAGACCAGTCTTTTGACCCCGTAAACGTTTCAGCCTCATCGGATAGAAAGGCATTTCCTGCTGTGCGGCGTAAGCAGCCACGAGATAACTGGTTTGACAGAATAGGAAGTTGGCCCGCTGACAAAGATTTGCAGGGTTCGTAGTCGCTCGGGTGATATGGGATGCAGGATGTGATTCGACCCTTTAAGTAGGCGCCAGCGCCCCCAACCTGCTGTGTAACCACAGACCTCTCAACGTCGCATAGAAAATCGAGGAAACACTCGAGGCTGCGTCTTTTTGCGCAGACACACACAGATCTTCGAAAGCTGACGCACAACAACTATCGGCCCCCCGCATCACATCCTGCATTTTCTTGTGATCACACTTGAGTAGCAACATGTGGCTTCTTCATTACTCTTTTTTCTTAGCACTCGTTACCTGGCTGTGCGTCCGCCGTTGGCGCGCATCACGCGAAGAAGCTGTAGGGGACTTCACCTACCTCTCAGACCTCCTGAATCTAACCAATTGAACAGAAAGAAGTCGCTTTCGGTGCCAGCAAAGGCTGCTCCAGCCCCCGCACACTGCTCTCAGACTGGCCACTCGGCCTCGATCTGATCGTGGGCGCCTTCCAAGCCGCCAAACAGGGCCGCATACTGCAATACTTCGACACGCTCGTCAGCCGTACCGGCCACACTTTCGAGCAGCGGCTCCTCGGCGTCTCAGGCATCGACACCATCGACCCCGCCAACATCGAAGCCATCCTATCCACCCAATTCAAAGGTACCTGAATCCTCCTCCTCCTCCTCCTCCTCCTGAAAATCTTACCCCCTTCCACCATCCGCCACAGCCGGTGCCGTGTGTGCCGAGCGCCAAGCAAGCACCCGCATCCAAATTGATCCAATACGCTCTAATCTATTGCTGACTCCTCCCGCCCCGAATTTCGCTACCCTATAGAATTCAGCCTCGGCGTGCGGCGCGCCACCTTCTTCCCGCTGCTCGGCGACGGCATCTTCACGCAGGACGGCCGCGCCTGGAAGCACTCGCGCGAGCTGCTGCGCCCGCAGTTCACGGCCAACCGCGCCGAGAAATTCGCACAGATACAGCGCGCCGTCGAGGATCTGATTGCTTTGATCCCGGGCGATGGTAACAAGGCTGTCGATCTGCAGCCGCTGTTCTTCCGCTTCACGCTTGACACGACGACGTTTTTGTTGTTTGGTGAGTCGATTGGGTCGCTGCGCGGGGGTGCGGAGGAGGGGGCGGAGGGGGCGGTAGCGAGTGAAGAGACGAGGTTTGCGGAGGCGTTTACGGTTGCGCAGGACTACTTGGCGCAGAGGGGGAGGCTGGGCGATGTGTATTGGTTGATTGGTGGTCCCAGGTTTTGGAACGCGTGTCGGACGGTGCATGCGTTTGTTGATTCGATGGTGAGGGATCGCTTGCGGGATGCTGAGGAGGAGAAAAAAGAAAGCTTTACGAACTCGGACAAGAAGTATGTGTTCCTCGACGCGCTGTTGGAGCAGACGCGCGATGTCTTTACGTTGAGGTCGCAGCTCTTAAATGTGCTGTTGGCGGGAAGGGACACGACTGCTTGTTGTCTGTCTTGGACTTTGTGAGTGGATGCCCTTGATAAACTTTTGCGGCTCCGGTGAAATATGCTGACGAGGGACTGCCTGGGTAGCCGTCTTTTGGCCCGTCATCCTGATGTTCTCGCCAAATTACGCGCAGAGATCGAGCATGAGGTTGGCTCAGCCATACCACAGCAGAACGACATCAAACGGATGACCTATCTCAGCTACGTGGTCAAAGAAGGTAAGTCTCTAATAACCCCCCTCCCCACAGTGAAAGCTCACATCTCCCACAGTGCTTCGACTCTACCCTTCAGTTCCGGTGAACTCGCGCACAGCGCTCTGCACGACGACCCTTCCCCGAGGCGGCGGTGAAGACGGTCTTTCGCCCATCCTGATCCGACGCGGGACCGCCGTGGGCTATTGTCCTTACTTGATGCACCGCCGCACAGACCTGTACGGCGAAGATGCCCATCACTTTCGACCGGAGCGCTGGGAAGATGGACTGGAGCGGAGGGTGGGATGGGGCTATGTGCCGTTCAATGGAGGGCCGAGGGTGTGTTTGGGTCGTAAGTTTCCATGTTCACTTTATCGTATTTTTGCTTTAAATGGAGGAAAGCACTAACATCTCTTGCCAGAGGATTTTGCGCTATTGGAAGCTTCATATGCTATCATACGGCTGCTTCAAGTCTTTCCGCATATTGCCCCTTGCGATGACGATGAGGCATTGTGCGGACCGGGCAGCACTGATAAGCAACAGAATGCTCCGGGGAGCGAGAGACAGCTTCTTACATTAGTGCTGTCTTGCGCAGATGGATGCTGGGTGAAGGCATCCCGTGGAGAAGGAGAACGGAATTGATTGAAGAAGTATCATTGAGCTGTGCCTTCTGTAATATACTGAAATAAAGGGTGAATGAGTGTGAACTACATTATCAAATTGTCTGAAGCTGTCACAGAAAACGTGAAGAGAAATCGTGAAAAAGAAAGTCGCCTCCATTGTCAGTTTAGTTCCTCCAACGGTTCCTGTATCATTGATCCAAGATGCGGGGGAGGGTCATCACGACAGAATATCATCACAGTTCCGTCCACAAGATCTTGGTCAATTTTGCTCTGATCTAGAATACAGATCCTAGATTCTGAGCTATGGATTGTCTGAGCTTGTCGAAGGTAGTTGGCGTCCTCGTCCGTAACAACCATGACTGTACGAGGACCAGCATGCATCCCAGCAGCGGCGATTTGCAGATCTGGCCTTGATCCTGCGCGTATGAGGGCAACGCCATGGTGTATGGAAAATCCGTCAGTCAGTGAGGTCAACTCTTGATGGCCAATATGCGCGAGATTGACAGGACCTGTCTGTGATGGCGACCAGTGGTATCCTGATAGTCTCCTCTTGCCCAGAAGCCCGCGGAGCACCTCGAAAGGATTAAACTCCAGAGCAACATCTCCATGCATCCAAGCACAAAGGAAACAGGCAAGTTCTCCATTTTCGCTGGTATCAGGTTCCACTGTGAAGATGAGTGGCTTCTCGTGCGGGGCTTTGACGGGGATCTGTTTCCTGGCATCGATTTTCTGATGAGGCCGCCGGAAAACCTTGCTTCCTGCAAGCACGAGACCTGTGGACCGATCCCTTGGGATTAGGGGGACGGAACCCCGATGTAGTGTGAAGAGTCCCTTTTCCACGCCGTAGACGGCAAGACCCTCCGGATGTGAAAGGACATTGATGAGAATGGTAGTTTGAGGGCATACAAGTCCTAACACTCTCCCATCACTGGGCCATATGGGAGTGAACGAGGGTGGCATGCCGCCCCAGATACGTGCAGCTACCATGACTACGAGACTGGTAGTAAGGCCAGCGCTCACTGCAGTTACCGCGAGCCCGATGACATCATCACAATCTAATACGTTCCAAGCATAGCTTGTGAGTGGAGCCGAAGATTCTGTTGCCAATTTCCCAATGGAGCCTATGAATATGGCGAGAATGATGAGATCTAAAGCCGGACGGAGACGATACTGGGGGTAATCATCGTAGGTCGAAGCGGCAAGAACTTTGTGAAATACAGACCCTGCTGCCTTCGCCAGCTCATGGCGTGTATCTCCTCGGGGCGCTCCGAAATGCTGACTGGCTCTGGAGGATAGTGTTGACGGGATCTCCCTGTCTCGGAGCGAGTCCGGATCGATTTGAAACAAAAGACCTGAGAGCTCCGGATCCATTGGCAGTCGAGAGAACCAGGAACATGAGCTTCCAACTTTGAGGCCCTCCTGCCAAAATGCAAGGACTTCTTCAGAGGTGTTCGTACATCCAAGTTGTTGTGCGACAAAGAAGGACAGCTCTGAAGTTCCGCCAAGCACCGGGAGTATTCCCCCGTATTCTGTTCGTGCTTGGAACGTTCCGTGGCTCCGAAGAGAGTGTAAGTGGTTTGCTATCTCCTCTGGTGGTTCCATAAGCCAAAGATTGACTTCAAGTGCTCCCTTGGGCCGGCAAGCGCTTTCCTCCATCATAGGCAACATTACTGAGTGGGTTTCATCGATCATACATCGGACATGTACGTTGGCTCCATTGGCAGAAGCGGCAAGTGCGATCATTGCTGCACCTGCGGAGAGCGTATGAAAAGAAAGTTGGTGCTTTCCGGTGGCTGCTAACTGCGAAGGAGAGTGGAGTAGGTGATATAGGAATCGGGCCTGCTCCTGCTGTGCAGGCTTTGTTACGGACTTGAGGAATTTGCTGCTGCCGACCAGAGTAACGAGTTGGGTCATCAGCCTTCGGGTTTTGTTGAGCTGTGAAGAGTCGGCGTCCGCATCGATGACCCCATTTACGAACGTTTGTAGAATTTGCCTTAGCGAATGGGGCAACCCGCCCTCTCCGAGCTCTTCAGAGGTTGCGCGACCGACAATAGAGTATTTTCCTCGCATAAGACTTTGGAGGTAATCGACGATGTCAACCGTGGATTCTACGTGGCGCAACACAAGGACCATCAGCGTGGCAATGCCACTGACCGAACGTAATACTACGTTCGATAGTGTGTTTTTTACATTATACTTCTGTTGTTGACCTGCAAGAATTGTCCCAGAGCGGTCGAAGCTGACGGTTTCGAGGTACTTGGGAACATCTCGAACGTGGAGTCCGAATTTGTTGGCCACCATTTCGATGCTGTCAGCATCTGTCGAGCGAGAGATAACGGATCCGACCCATCTTCCAATCACAACTGATGAAGCGAGTTCGTTCACTCCAAATTGCTTCTGGACAACGTCACTCACGGAGGTCCACGCAAGTGTCATTTCGAAGGTGTCGAGTTCAAAAAAAAAAAAAAAGAAAAAGGCAAAGAAGATGAAGAATGAGAAGGGAAAGGCAGACAGAGGATAAATATTGACAGGGCTCTCACATGTCTGAGCCCGATTGCTGCTGCCTAATTACCACAGCGTCATATTCGCATAAAGTGAGTGAATGTCATTGGTAGAATGTCATTGGTCTGCAAGGCTGTGTCGTTTGCCCCCTAATAGCCGACCATCACATGCGCAATTCATCGACAAAGCCATTGGCTCTAGAAGCTCAAAGCCTCGTCTTGGCACACGACGCAGCGCATCAAGCCTCGCGATGTTGCGGTCAGTACGTAGGTGCGCAACATCTTGGTGGCTGTATCAATCGGTGGGCGGCTGGGCCTAGATATTCATGATCATTCGCCTCATGCTGTGGAGATTCGCCAGAAGATGTTAAGAGCCTGTAGCCTACAGTATCGCCCTATCTGCCGGCAGATAGAACACAATCACGGGGAATATTTGCTTCACACATTCGCCCGAAACCAGGTGCGTGGCTGTCAAGAATCTGCATTATATCTTGTACGATTGCATACATTCTATTTTCTAAAGGTCAATGTCTATAATTTGCTTTGGGGTCAAGGTAAATTAACATTGTGAGTTGCCGCATGTTTCTGTGACCTTTGGAATAAGTGCATATGTTATTGGATAATATTGGGGGAGCGGAAGGAAAGTCTCGCTTTCTGCAACCTATAGTCTTATGGAAAACAAAAAGTTGAAAATGCTGGGTTATAAAGCATGCATTTAATTGAAGGGGGGCTTTTTCGCTTTGATATCTACAGCGCTGACACACACTTTCGCTTCAGCGGTAATGAGACTCGGAAGACAAGGAATACAACAGCACGGAAGCTAATATAGCAGGGGTACCATGCAGGCATGCTCGTCGAACGACCGGGGTGCCACACGATAAGCTCGCAGGGCCGGCAGCAGCTCCGCTGGGCCCGGACACCATCATCCGGATCCTCGCAAAAGAAATGCTGCGCGGAAAACAACAGACCTCCCCTCTCCAAACCCGCCTTCGTGCAACAGACTCTGGCAATCCTCCCCACCACCTCCCACCATGACCACCACCACCCCAACAACCCCCAACCTACACATCGCCATCCTCGGCGCCGGCATCGGCGGCCTCGCCCTCGCCATCAGCCTGTCCAAACACTCCCCCAACAACCTCACCCTCACCCTCTACGAGTCCTCCCCCGCCTTCTCCGCGCTCGGCGCGGGCATCGGCTTCGGCCCCAACACGCTCTCGGCCATCGCGCTCATCGACGCGCGCTTCCGGGAGCAGTACGAGCGCGCCGCGACGGCCAACGCGCGGGCGGAGTTCGCGCACAGCATCTACGACGCGTTGTACGCGGAGCCAGGGTTTGGCGAGAAGCGAGGGTGGACGCGCGGGTTGGTCGGGGCGCCGTATTTTGTTAGGAGTAGTGCGCATAGGAGGGATTTGTTGGAGATTATGGCCGGGTTGGTGCCGGGGGAGGTGGTGAGGTTTGGGAAGAGGGCGGTTGAGGTGGTGGAGGAGGAGGTGGTGGAGGAGGTCGGGGGGAGGAAGAAGAAGAAGAAGGTTGTTGTGAGGTTTGAGGATGGGGAGGTGGGGGTGTTTGATGCGGTGGTGGGGTGTGATGGGGTGAAGGGGATGACGAGGCAGGCGGTGCTGGGGGACGTTGCGCCGGAGGAGGTGCCGCCGACGTACTGCGGGATGTACGTCTACCGCGGCATCATTCCCATGGACGAGGCGAAGGAGATTCTGGGAGAGCATGCGGGCGATGCGAAGTGGTTCATGGCGGAAGGAAAGGGCCTCGTCATCTACCCCATCTCCAAGGGCAAGGAGGAGAACTTCGTCTTCTTCGTCAAGGACGACGAGCCGTGGACGCGAGGGGACTCGGCGGTGCCGTGCACGACGGAGGAGATGAGGGCCGACTTGCCCGAGTTCGACCACCGGCTTCTGAAGATTCTGGACTGGGCCATGCCGCTGCGGTGGCCGACGTGGCACCATCCCGAAACCTCGACTTACTACAAAGGGCGGCTCTGTTTGCTCGGAGACGTTGCTCACGCAATGAGCCCGCATCAAGCTGCCGGCGCTGGCCAGGCGTTGGAGGATGCTGTTGTTCTCGCCCACCTGCTGGCTTTGGTCAAGACCCCGGAGGAACTGGAGCCTGCTTTTCAGGTGTACGATGCGATTCGCCGACCACGAGCACAGAAAGTTGTGACGACGAGCCTTGCGGCCGGGATCATCAAGCTCTGGCTTGACCCTGAGTTAGGCAGTGATATGGAGAAGATCGTGGAAAACGGCAATGAGAGTTTGCACTGGATATGGCAGCACGATATCTCGGCAGATCTCAGGGAAGCAGAGGACCAGTTCTACAGACTAGTAGGACATGGTAGGACTGAACCCATCGAAGTCACTATGTCAAAGATGTGAAAACATCCAAGGCGAGTGGGTTGACAAGCTTGTAACTGAACCATTTGAGAATTGCCAGTAGCACTCCGGCATTCAAAACCTCTATCGGTACAAGCGTCATCTAACGCCATCGCCGAGTCCTTGCAGCCTGTAGAGATAAACGCTTATCTCTCTTTTAACCGCGTTGAATTGTTTCAGCTGCATGCCAGCCTGGCTTTTCTACAAAAGCGTGCCGCGGGACATGCTATTCCGGCAGAAGAGCAGGGATGCAACGATGCATCAAATTTCCCGATAGGTCAGACTCTCGGCAAACCACCATATCGAGAAGGAGGGTATAACTACAAACCCTACCGTACAACCATGCTCAAATGCGAAAATCCCTGTCAACTCATGTATCTCAACGTAGATCTGGTCCATCTCTAGCAATCACCACTGCATGTAAGCTAGACGTGATTTACGGGCGTTGTTTTCTACATCATTTTATTCGCCTCGGAGTTTCCGAGTTCGTTCATACATTTCTAAGAACCGCCTCAAGCGCCAATATTTCCAATTGGCACTTTTGACTTGGAGTTAACCTGTCAATTCATCAGCGACTCTCTGCTTCCAGTCCCCAACTGTGCGCCTCAGTTCTGCAACCTGTACTGCAACATGGCCGAAGTCACGAAGCCCGCCTCACAGGAAGACTCAACCATGGCGAAGAGCGAGACAGTCGTAGATGTCGTGGAACACAACCCCGCTCTCGACCGGAAGCTACTCCGGAAGCGAGACATGGTGTTGATTCCGATCACGGGCATGCTGTACACGCTCCTCTTCCTGGACCGCACCAACATCGCGAACGCGCGGGCGCTGGGCATCGGGTCGCCCGACGGCCTGGAGGGCGCGCTGGACATGCCGGCGAACGGGTACAACGTCGCCTTGTGCATCTTCTACATCCCCTTCGTGCTGGCCGAGATCCCCGCCAACCTTGTGCTGAACTGGAACCGTTTTCCTCCAAGGTACTTGCTCGGGGGGCAGATGCTGCTGCTAGGTCCGTCAGCTCCGCCAGCCATGTCCGCTCAGCATTGACCGCGCCGACAGGAATACTAGGCATGTGCCAGGGCCTGACGCAGAGCTACGGCGGGCTGCTGGCCGTGCGGTTCCTGATGGGCGTATTCGAAGCGTCGCTGCCGGCCGGCGCGACCTACCTCATCTCCGTCTACTACACGAAGCGCGAGGCAACGCTGCGGTTCGCCTGGTTCTTCAACTTCGCCCTCGCCGGGCCCCTCTTCTCTGGGCTGCTCGCGTACGCGATCCAGAAGAACGTCGACGGCGCCGGCGGCTACCAAGGCTGGCGCTGGGTCTTCATCATCGAAGGACGTACGTCAGCATCCGCCCTCCAACCCCACGCCCACCACCCACACACCCCATCTAACCACCACCATGCCCCAGTAATGACAATCCTCACCTCCCTCCCCGTCCTCCTCCTAACCCCGAACCTCCCGCACGCCGCGCAATCCTGGTTCCTCCGCCCCCACGAGCGCGACCGCCTCCTCGCGCACCTCAGCGCCTCTTCCTCACCCTCCCCCTCCTCTCCCTCCCCCCCCTCTTCCGCCATCCCCCTCCGCAAAATCCTCCTCGACTGGCGCATCCACACCCCAACCCTCATCTTCTTCTGCACCGACATGACCGCGGCGTCCATCGCCTCTTTCGCGCCGACCATCGTCGCCGAGCTCGGCCTCGCCTCTTCCCACACCGTCGCCCAGCTCCTCACCATGCCCATCTGGGCCACCGGCATCGTGTTTACCTTCGTGCTGACGGGGCTGGCCGCGCGGTGGGACTGCCGCACGCCGTTCCTCCTCCTCGCCATCGCCTCGCAGCTGGGCGGGTGGTCGATCCTGCGCGCGCCGGGCGCCACCGCCGCGGGGTTGCGCTACGCCGCCCTCTTCCTCCTGGCCGCAGGCACGGTCCCGCAGATGGCGCTGCTGCTGAGCTGGCTGTCGGCGAACCTGCGCGGCGGGCGGCAGGTCGCGGTCGGGACGGCGTGGATGACCGGGTTCGGGAATTGCGCGAACTTCGTGGCGGCGAATGTGTTTATCAAGGGCGAGGCGCCGCGGTACGTGACGGGTGCGACGACGGGGTTGGTTTTTACGGTGGGCGGGTTCGTGCTTGTGGTGGGTTTCGCGGCGGCGTTGGTGAGGGCGAATAGGAAGCGTGAGACGGAGCGGGCGAGGCTGGTGGGTGAGGAGAGGGAAGCGTTTGATGAGGTGCATTTTCGTTATGCGCTGTGAGCTATGTGCAAAGCGCTGTTGTTGTTGTTATTGTACATATCTTCATTTGCTTTCGCGAAATGCACTGCGGTCAATGGGGTTCAACATCTTTGGATTTCTGGAATATGGGATTTTTGCATTTTCTACCAGGGCTCGAGACTAAAGGTAGAAAGAGAACTTCAATATCCAAGTTCTGGTATGAATTACCATGCGTCAGCCGTAAGCATCCGAGTCTCCACATTCAGACAATGGAGTTATGCGGTCTGATCGCATAGAGGAATTCAGATACTCTTCCAAATGGATCGGAGTTCAGAAAAGTCCAGCATAAATTCACATCACTGTTCAACAACATTCTCACGTCCACGGCATGGCCGATGAGACAAGACTCACCTCTGGCTAGACGTTCCTGTAGATAGTAAGCTTTCAACACGAGAGCATCTCACATGGCTGAAATTCAGCAGAGCAAAACATGTGCCACACAGCCGAGTGACACGACCGAAGTGGCGGGGCAGACGAAGCTACCCAACACCCTTTTCGGGACGGGAGAGGTTTGTTCGGTAAAGTCGATTTGAGCTATTACGCCGAAACGATCTTTACCCAGCCACCACGCTGAGATAGAAGGTCTGTTCGGTAAAGTATCTAAACTTCACCCAGCCACCACGCTGAACTCCTTTTTTTGTGCGTCTCCCTCCAATTGTGTCCTTTACGCGACGAGCTGGATGACACCACCAGCCTCCTTGATCTTACGCTCGGCCTCGGCGCTGACGTAGCGGGCCTTGACGACGATGGGGACGTTGGGGAGGCGGCCCTTGCCGAGGAGCTTGGCGTAGCCGAAGGTGAGGAGGTCGACGACGGGCGCCTTGTCGGCCGACTTGGCGCTGAGGTACTCATCGCGCTTCTCGGCGGGGACGAGGGTCCAGAGCTAGACGGCGTGAGTAAAAAAAAAAAAAAGAAAGGCATGGGTTGATATGCGTACCTTGTCGAGGTTGATGACGGGCTTGTAGAACTGGCTCTGGACCTTGTGGAAGTACCTCATACCGACCTTACCGACTGCCAATGCGTGAGTTCAAATTTTTCAAGAGGTAAGGTGAGCTGGCGCTTACAGTAACCGGGGTGGTACTTGTCCATGTTTGTTCTGTGGTGGTGCTGACCACTGTTCGATACCATCAGCGTGTGCTTTGGAGGGAGTTATGGGCTGGAGTTGACTTACCCAGCGAGACCACGACCACCGGGGTGCTTCCTGTGCTTGCCAATGCGACCGTGACCGGCCGAGACGTGGCCGCGGTGCTTCCTGGTCTTGCTCAACCTCGTAGGCATTTTTGCGGGTGGCGAGGCGGTGAGGTGGTGAGGGAGGAGTTGTCGTCGTTGAAGAGTCGTTGGTTGAGCGGGAAGACGAAGTTTTGTTGTGGGCAAGCGAGCTACGGAACTACGTTTTGCCGTCTTGGCGCGCCGAAGAAAGCACGGACCTCTGCTTTCGCCGCGTCCGAAATTCCTGGCCGGGAAGCCGCTGTCATTTCTCATCTGCTCTGACTATCCGCAATGCAGCAAATCGCCTAGACGCATTTACCTGTCCTACAGGCAAGGCGACTCATCCCCACAACTTGCAAGGCATCATTGCCCGGACCACCTCCAGCTGAACCTGCGCAGGTGGAATGTGTATCCGCTCCGAAGAAGTCCCGCGGATGACATCCGCATGTGTCGACCAATGAGAATGAGCTTTAATATCGACCTTCACGAGACAAGGATTTGTAGCTCTAGATGATGGAGATTAGATTCAAGCTTGTGATCTCAAATTATACTTGTCGTCGCCCAGCGAAGTCACAAATGTTACAAAGGCGTGGTCCGCCAGCTACCAATTAAGCCGAAAAATTAATTAATTTCGATCTCCAAAGCAATGAGACAACTGATCATCTTCTTCAAAAAATTTTAGAGTCGACGAGGAGGTAGTTTAGGAAAGCAAAACCAAATAAACAGGCATAACAGAAGACATGCGAAGATGATGGGCTGCAAGACTTGCACTCCCTTTGCCTGCGCTATCGCCCCCACAGCAAAAGGCACAATAGATGCCCCGGATGATCCAATTGCTGAGCAGATGCCGACGGCAGGAACTTGCAATGACTTCGGGAGAAGAGTGGTAAGGCAGACAATAACGCCCGGAAACAGCGGGCCAAGGAAGAACCCTAAGACATTCGTTAATACAGGAGCCTTTGCAGATTCGATGAAGCTTACCCAAGAACGCTGCGCTGATAGCTGATGCAATGAAGTTTGGTATCAGCCAGAATAAGAGCTGCATGACGATCGAGAGGCCCAGATAGCATGATACAGCGAGCTTAACGCTTTTGAAAAGCCTTGCTGTTGCGAAGCCCAGAATGAACCTGCCCACAGTGAGGCCGGCCCAAAATCCGCTCGAAGCGATTCCAGAGGCAAATGCGGTGCCGTGTCGAGTCTTGGTCAGAAAAGTCACCATCCACCCTCCCATCGCTACTTCCGAGCCAACGTAGGAAAGAAGAAAGGCGCTTCCGAGAAACACAACTTTCTGTCTGAGGCAGAGGGCTGTTTGGCTGCGTTTGATCGAAATGAGGCACCGCGAAAATAAGTTTCGTCTCTGCTCGGGTGAGGGAGCTGGTTGCTGAAGATGCTGGCGAGGCCGGATTTCGTTCTTCTCTCGGTAAGACCGTCCGCCTTGGTTCGCAAACGTGCAAAGAGAGAAAGCCATGTCAAGAGCGGCCAGGCCCAGCAAGAGGTAGTAGATCATGTACCACTGCCAGTTCCGTTTCGTGAAAAGACTGCTTGCAACCGAGGGCATGATGGTGGCGCCGGCTCCGTAAAAGCCGTGGAGTAGTCCGAGGAGCTCGTTTGGGTTCTGCATGCCGCCGACGTAGGAGTTCCACGCCGCCTGTTTTGTCCCGCTTCCCAGTCCGACCAGGATGTACACGACCACCAGCGCGGGGAACGGAGGATGTATGCTCGCGATGGCGTAGGCTACGATGTGGCAGGAGCCGCCGATTAGTGCAATACCACGTTGGCCGAAACGGTCATGGATGGAGTGATTTGCGAGCGTGCTGGTGATGAAGCCTGCAACTGGCGAAAGAAAGAGCAGGGAGACAGTTGTGTAATTGAGACGGTAGAATGACTCGAGCTGCATCTCCATCAGCAGAAGGACTTTTCCGAAAAGCGGCAAAGGCATACCCGTGGAATGAGAACCTGGAATCGTCAGCGAAATGTGCAGTTCAGCTACTCGAGGACACTTACGCCGTATAAGCTGTCGTTGGCCCCGAGAAGAATGAAACACCAATATGTGGCGGCTATGCGGAGCGTATGTGAAATGGACGAATTCCAACGCCCTGCTGCGTCTCGATGGGAAGAATCGCTACAATTTTGTAAAGATCCATGTTCTCCTTGGGCTGTGTGTTGGCTTTCTGGTTGTTTTTCGTTGCCCAAATCCATTTTGAGGCTACAATATGCTGTAGTCGGTCATCCGATAGAAAGGGAACCTGAACGAAAGGAATCCGTATTTTAAGGAGGGTGCGTAAGTGACATAGACATTCATTCTCTTGGCTGGTGACCATACAGGTGGAACTTCGGCTACAAGGATTTAGCGCCATGCAATGAGAAATGTCAATATGCCACGCGGATCCACAACGCAGATTTTAGTGCGGGGTTTCCGCTCTTCCGCCTCGTTTCCACCACCACAAGGAAAGCCCACCACTGTGGAACCACAACTGCAAAGTTTCGGGGCTTGTGCTGACTTTTTCCTATGGTAAAATGAGTTTCCCTCGCAAGCGTGTTTCTATTGCCTGTAATTTCTGTCGTCACCGGTCAGTTCAGTAAATCTTGACACCGCACCACCCGTAGGCTTACAAGTGCAAATCAGGAAGCGGAAGTGTGATGGCCAGAAGCCAAGTTGTGGACTTTGCTCTGAAGCTGGTGCTGAATGCGAATATCAAGAGGCCACTCCAGACCGGTGAGAATGGATGACGATGAGTTGGAATATGACCACTGATCTGTGCTACATCAGTTGCGAGTCAGACAAAACTCAGGAAGCGCTACTACGCCGTATCAGCGAGCTTGAAGATCTGCTAAAGAAGCAAAACGACTTACTCAGCCAAAGCCAATGCGTTGATGAGATTCCGCCTCACCGACACCCGCCGGCCCGCTTCCCCCTGCACAGTCCCATCTCTACAGCGGAGCACGCACCCACAGCCCAATCGCGGTCGCGCTCTACCACTGCTGCCGGGCCTACCTTGCATTTTCCATCAGGCTCGCCGGGCCACACGCCTGGGTCGGCCTTCTCGGGATCTGATCCGACACTTATCGCCGGCGGGACAGTTGCCGATAACGACCATGATACACCGCTGACTATCCCTTTAGGGCACCAAACAGCAACAGCCAGTCTATTTGCCCTTCCAAAGATACAGAACCTGATAGGCGAGTACCCACCGGACTTCTTCTACCAAATTGAGTCCCAGCGGTGCCTGGATATGTTCTCCGTGCAGCCTCTTCCGGACTTCTTGGCTACTTTGGATGTCTCCCGAAGCACCGCCGATCTGTTAATTGCGGGATTCTTCTCCCGCATTTATCCCAGCCTTCCTGTTGTCACTCGGGAGTTTCTCTACTCAACCTACGATGAGGTCATGAGTACCAACCCTTGCCCGGATGTGAGCACAGCCCTGATACTGGTCGTGCTGGCATTGGGCAGTTTGGTTGTTGCTTCCGATGACATGTCATCCACTAGCTTGGCATATTTCTCTGCCGCTTATGAAATTCTGACGGTGCAGTGGCCGAAGTCTTTTGAACCAGATTTAGCGCTGCCGTCTGCATTGGTGTATGGGTCCGTATACCTATCGTACATGGTCATGCCTCTCCAATCCTGGAGATTGGTACATATGGCATCGACGAGTTTGCAGTTGCACAGCATGCAGTAAGCTTTCGTACGTGATATCAAAAAACGTTTAGTCTGACCAATCAAGGATGCAGGGAAAATCAACATCACAGGATGAGGAAGACTGCCTTGGCCGGCTCTGTTGGGCCTGTTTCTTGCTTGAATGGTGGGGTTTTCCTCTTCCTCATGGATGCTGTAGCTTACTAACGCGGTAATCTGTGCAGTGACAGCCTTGCTGAATTCCACCTCCCTCGGAGCGGTATCGAGGTCTTGATTGATGGCATGCCGTTCCCACACTTCAGTGAACAGGACGAGCGCGATAGCCTTGCATTCTTGGCCGTTTGTTCAATGAGGCGGTTGCTTAACAGGATCCATAGCACTGTATATGCCAACCCGACGGGTAGACGTTCCACTGATCCCACACCATCCCCGATGTCTCCGGCCGGCCCGGGAGTTAACGTAATGGAGAAAGTGTGTGCAGAACTCGCGCACCAACTAGAGACTTGGTACAACTCTCTGCCGGATGCGATCCGACCTGACCTGCAAACCCATATCCCTCGAGACATCCTGGACGGTTGGTTGCGTCTGCGCTATTGGTCCGCCCGCCACATTATTTTCCGACCATGCGTCGTTCATGTCACCATGTTGCCAGAGAACGAGAAAGTCACACCGCTCAGCATCCTCGAAGACTGCCAAGTTTGTATCGAGAGCTGCCAAAACTTCCTTGTGACTGCAGGATTCTTGCTCAAAGAGCGGACACAATACACATGGATGATTATACAATCGTATGTTGAAACGTGTAGCCGTTACATTGTGTTGTATCTAATGTTCAACGTTGTAGATCTTTGGCGTGCGCGCTGGTTCTTACGAATGCGTCTGCAAGTCCGCGTCTCAGGCACCTGGTGTCGAACATCACCGAGGTACTGGGAAGTTTGATTGATTCGATGGAAAGATGGACGACGCCAGACTCCAGTGCTGACGCAGCTGTATGCATACTGCAGACTATGCGGCAGAAACAACGTCTCAAACGGCTCTACCGTTGAGAATGCCATCACATATCTGAGTGGAGTCCTGCGTCAGCTGCACATAGAATTTTGCTTTCTTGAATTTGAACCCTCAATTTCTGCAGAAGTGCCTCTGACGCGCTGGCTTGCATGTTTTGAGTACAGAATTCGGTGATATGACGCCGCAGAGATATGCATAATATGGCTTTGCAGATGGACGGGTTAAGGTGCGGGTAGGCGGATAACCAGTTCCGCTTACCCGCTCTCTTGCCTCTCATCCTGGTCACGCAGACCCCGCAAACACATGGAGTTGCGGAGCCAAGTTGGAAGCCCTTGCCTTTTCGGTCTTCTCCTGAGACAGAAAAATTCCATGGGTTACTGGTCAAACTCACTGCGGCATGCAACACCACGTCTGGAACATCGGACCGAGATAAGATGTAGTCCCCAGAAGTGAGCGGACAAAATTGTTCCGTGGTTCAAATGAGTGATTTGTATTGGCGTAAACCTTCCAAGAGCAAGACATAGGTCCTGCCTTTGCATCTCTGTTGTCGTCCCAAGCTGTATGAGCCACCACCATTCTCCTCAAAGGGATAAGCCTTTTGGGAGCCTTGGCGACAGCAGGTCGGCAGGACCATGTGAATCTGACATAGCCAGTCCATCTTGTACCGCGCATAAGAAACACCCCTGCCTTCGTATCAGCCGTGCGGCTCAGCCCATTCCATGGACACAATATGCAAACAGTGGCTGCAGAGTGGAAAGAGAACCTCACACTGGGTTGCCTGAAATCACAAACGCAAATGTCAAGTCTACTCCATCGCGTTACATGCAATCTCGAAATGTTGTACGGTTGCATGGTCGGGAGAGGAAGCTGAGATGAAACATGTTCTGAATCTTCTTGCTCAAGTTGTGCAAGGGGTTTCCATATTTTACTCTGATACGGAACAAGATCGGCCAAATGTCATTCGCGCACGTGTCTTGGATCCTGGCATGCAGGGTCTTCTCCAGCAAGTTAATGACTTCCGCAAAGATCGTCATCGCGTCCTATTCAAGACTCAGAACACACACAGCCTCCACCATTGGACGTCGCACGTAGCAGTCGCAGAAGCGATGTAGACATTTTGATATAGAAGAATATATTGATGTAACCAATTGCCTGGGCTTTGCTCTCGTCAGCCTAACAAAAGGGATGCAAACGGACTTGTAGAGACTGAGGTACCTCCGTGAGACCAACCATTCGTCCCTCATACCGTTGGGCTTGGCGAGAAATTGTCTCGGACTGCTTAATTTGTTCTTGTTTCAGGCTCCAAAACAGTGGCGCATCGCAGCATCACGGCAAGCTCTAAGCCGTACGTAACCTACACCGCGCATTGCTCTGCGTGCTCGAAACGGCAACCTCGGGATGATTTATTCCTGATTCGGAAAGCTTGCGGGAGAGCTAAGGAATGCAAACTGATCTGTTGCCTTACCTGACCAACGTGAGGGAGTGAGGTAACAACGAGTCCGCCAAGTATACCCTGCAAGAATATAAAGTCGACGTGAAGGACCTTCAATGAGGCCAGCACACCAACCAAGTCCTTCGCTACAGTGGCCACCATGAGTCTCATCCGTTCGCTTTGCTTCCTGAGCTTCTCGCTCGAGGTCTTCGGCGCCACCTGCTTCACGAGCCAGGAGCGCCTCCCCGGCGACCCGTGCGGAACCGATATCGCGGCTGCTCTGACTTCAGAGGATCGGGTTGGATGTTTCTGCGCTGGAAACTGGGACGCCGGTGACGACCAGCAGCTTGAGCGTAGCACCAACCATGGCTGTAAGAAACTCTTTTCATCACTTCAGGAATTGTTGTTTACTGATTCTGCCGTAGCCGTGGTGTACAGCATCGAGCGAACCGACAACACCGTGCCTCTCAGGTACTGTGAAGAGGCCTTCAACAACATCATTGATGAGTGCATCCTGGACGGAAACACCTGGGGTGGTGTGTTCAGCTTCGATGGGGAGGTCTACAACATCTCCAACACTGTTTACCCTGACAACCCATTACTCCCCACCGATCAAGGAGGTCCTATTGGACCCCTCAAACGGGAGCCCCAGGAGTTCTCTATTTTGCCCATCTCGACGCATACAGAGACGACCACATCGTGCACAGAAACCACGACAATTACCACGGAGCTCACCACGGAAAGTACCATCACGGGAACTATCACGGAAACATCGCCGGGAACTTCCACGGAAACTTCTACGGAGACTTTCACGTCAACTTCAACGTCTGTGTCTACGTCAACGACAGTGTCGTCGCAATTCCGAATTGGAACCTGGACGGAGACCTGGTCTGAAAGCTGTTCGGAAAGCACACCCACGCCGGACGTGTCGACATCGATCATTATGTCAACAACAACGGACACGTTTCCAACGACGGTTACATCGATAGACGTCGTGCCGACGACGGAAACTGTTGCGACCACAGAAGTTGTCCCAACTACGGAGATTGATACAACCACGGAAATTGTCCCAACGACGGTTGTTTCGGTCACGACGAATGTGTCAACGGTCACGGATACATTCACAACGACGGAAGTGGTGCCAACTACCGTTACGTTCACGACGACCAATGTATCGACAACTACAGACACGTTGACCGTGACGGACACTGTGCCGACTACGATTGTCTCGGTGACTACAGATGTATCGACCGTGACAGACACTGAGACCACGACCGAGACGACGACGGAAGTATCTGAAACGACTGTCACAGTGACAAACGTAGATGTGTCGACGACAACGGACACGTCTATTCCGTCAACAGTTCTAACAGAAACGTCAACGGATACAATTACCTTTGACGTTGGGTCCCGTCTTCCTGGAACGCTTTCCGCAACGCCTACCGATACTGCCCTTCTTCCCACATTCACTTCAGGCTACCAAGACTCCTTCACGATGTCGTTCCAATCGGGTTTCCGGACCATACCGTCGGGAGTCTCCGAAACAACTTCGATTTTCGAGACATCAACTCCAGTTATCGAGACGTCAACTTCAGTTTACGAGACATCGACTCCGGTGTACGGGGAGCCACCGTACCAGCCCTCTGCTCCTGTCTATGGACCTCCACCGTACTAGGTCCCAGAACCATCGATTGGAATTGATTGGGCATCAAATGCGGCGGTTCAACAACACTCAACCGCCCATTAATCGACCTTTCCGTCATCGGAAGCAGCCTCAACCCCCTTATCTAACTGATCTAGACGTGCTGCGCCTTTTCTGCTCGACAGTGCCAGGTACACCTCTGTATCACCAGGTTCGCACACCGTTGGGGAACTGCCATGTGCGTGCCCTCACAGCATCCATACCATCGATCCTTTCAAATCGACTACACCGTCCCAGAGTATCATAACACCGGAGTGGAAGCCCGTGAAGTTACCGTTCATTTCATTTTGTCATCCGAGCGACATCCAACTCCGGCAGCTCTGCTGGTCCAAGACTTGAATGGCACTTAGGAGAAACAGTTTACCCAATGCGTATTTTCCTTTGCTGTCTTGCCTTCTCTTCACTTCTCACTCTCCCTTTTTCCCTGCTTCTACTCCATTGGTTTGTACGCGGTAATGGTGGCGGTCGGAAAAAAGTTATACAGAGCAAATTTACATAAACTCTGGTACCATCTCTTTCCCCCAAACATTACTGATGAGTGACTGGTTGTTCTTGATCGATAGAATTCTACAGCCCATGCATATGAGCCGCCATTGCCTACACTATGAACGTCTTCAAATGGCCAGCCAATTACACCACGGCCTCTTCTTCCTCAGGTAAAGCTTCCTATGTGATACAACTCTTTAAGCAGCATCGCAAATTCATTACTTGTCACTTTGAACTCATGTTCCCACTCGTCTGCTTGAACTCCCCCATCATGCATCTCCAGAAACACATGAGTGCGACCTTGTTAATCGCTGTCTATGGAAAAGACCACAAAACTCGACATACCAGGTCTCCCTTGTCATTCTTCTGTGGGAAAAAGCAGATCCCTGCAGCGGCCGTTCTACTCCCTAAATTGTTTCGAAGCCATTCGCGGTAGGATTTTAGCGCTGATCCTGAAGGGGCTGCTGCCTGTTGCTACCCCCCACAACCCTCGATCCATCACAATTCATTGAGTCACCAGATCCGCACACACACACACCCTCCGAAATCCACCACACAAAGAGGCGGCGCCTCGTCAGCCCCGCATCTCCGAACAACCATCCAACACATCCCGCGCACGCACAGCAACCACAACCACCCCTCCACCCACACGAACCCAACGACTGAAATGCCACCCGCCAGCCTCTCCCGCACCACGCACCTCCCCCTCCCCTTCCCCCTCTGGCTCTTCGACCCCGACCAACCCGCCTGGCCCCGCAAACGCGCCGCCATCCCGCCCGGCTCACGTCCAGCCAGGCTGACCGGGTGGTACACCTGGCCGTGGGAATACGGCACCGACGTGCGGCGCGTCGACGACGCGCTACCACACGGCGTTACCGGTCCCGCGTCGCGCCACACCGGGCAGCCGGGGCCGGGGTCAGCGCAGCAGGTGCTGAGCCAGCTGCGGTATGATGACCGGTTCGAGCGGGGAACGTTTCGGGTGGTGTATGAGGCGGGAGGAGCGGGGGCAGCGGGGGAGGGGGTGAGGGATTTAGAGGAGTGGGTGTGGGAGGTGGGCGCGGGTGAGGAGGGGTACGTTGCGCCGAGGCGGGTTGTGCGGGTTGAGCGGAGGTGGGATGGGGTGCCGGTTTGGGAGCGGGGGAGGGCGGGGGTGGATGTTTTGGGTGGT
>JAUJDW010000176.1:0-51763 GCA_030512325.1 Lasiodiplodia hormozganensis | reverse complement strand
GGGGGTGATGATTTTGATTTTGGTGGGGGAAGAAGGGGGTTTGGTGTTGGGAGCAGAGGGTGAGGGGGAGGGGAGTGAGGGTAGCGTGAGGTGCGAGGGGAGATTGCGGGCGATTTCCCACGAGGGGTTTATGGGGAATTCGTCGAGGAAGGGCTAAGGTTTTTGTGGAAACCGGGTTGGTTACGAGGTTAGCTGTGTGGGTCGGGTTGGATTGGGTTGAGGAGTGAGTGGAAGGATGTTGGTGGGGACGAAGGTTTTTGACTAGGGGGTGTTGATTTGATGTTGGGGAGGGGTGGGAGAGAGCGTAGTCGGCGCAGCAAGTATTGAAAGCGAGCGTGCGTTGATGCGAGAGTAGTAGGTATCAACGCCGATTTCCGGCCCGGACCGGCATCTCGCCCCACTTAAGCTACCGATGCGGTGTTTTGTGCAGTACTCGGGGAGAGGGGTCGTAGGTGCCAACAGATTTGAGCCATTGCGACGAGCATCCAGGCTCGTTCAATGGGTAGCTGAAGCAATTGTCCGGGCGTAAAGGCAGATTGAGAATCATACAAGAACGCCCAAACGATAGCTTCCACTTCTCACTCGACTCTTTCTTCTGGCACGCACGACGAAGGGTTCAGGAGAGGAATGACGCGTTGGAAATGATGAGAAATTGCAGTGGGAACGAGCGGGGAATAAGCAGACGCCGGGATCTGACCAATGCCAGCGCCGGGAGACACAAATTCAAGATCGGAGATACGAGACGAAGTATGTGAACTTACGCCAAATCCGGTGACGAGCACAGTGACGTCCCGCTCGGACGGTTCGGCACTTGGGACATCGGGGCGTGCGGCATCGGCATTCGAAGCTCGAATATCTCCCATGGTGGCGCAGGGTGGCGGAAGCAGGCGAGATGCAGTGAGCACTCAGGTGGGGAGGTTGGCCGATGCACACTCGTACGAAGGCAGCGATCTGCAATATCCGGAAGCTTCGACAAAGCTTGACGGGGGTTTAGGGAGCGGGAAAGGCACAGAAGCTTCCTGGGGCCGTGAATGGGGCGTGGATGGGTCGTCGATGGAGCTTCGGGGCGAGTTCGGCACAGTCTCGTGGGGTGTTGCGTGTGCAGGTGGCTCAGACCGAGCAATCTTGAATGACCGTGGGCTGCTCAGAGTAGCGACCGGATGAGAAGCTGAGGCTGAAGCTGAAGAAGGGTTGAGGAAGTTTGCTGGATGCACGGCGGACGATACCCCGCGTCATTAGCTGAGCGCGGCCATCATCCCACCGTTACGTCCGGGCGTCAGTCTGCCAATGAGAAGGCCTGATTCGGGGCGGCGGAGCTTGCTCCATTGGCAGCGGCACGATAGACTACCGGACTTCTCAACAATGATGCTTCAAGACAAGTTGCACGGTAGCGGGATAGGTTTCAGGCCGCCACAACGCCGCAATGTGGCTCTGAAAGACCATCACGTGCGGATCGGCGGGTTGGGCCACTGCGGCTCGCCGGAGCAGGTGCGGGATCCGACGCATCATCGCCCACACCCTAGCTATCATCGTGCCCACCCCGACGACTGCAGCTTCGCACGACGCACTCCCCACTTGCCACTCCCGCGCAGAGCCGGCCTGCAGCTCACCCACATTCATTATGTGAATTTCTGCATGCGCGTCGCGACCGGCCGAGGTGGGCTTCGGAGAGCGAGCGCGCCCTCGACTCGGCGTCATAGTGCAGGGAGCTCGCCTCCGTACCCCATACCCGCGGCCCTCATCCGACGAAATCTACCAACCACAGCATTGGCAAAGGCACTGACCGAGCTTCATCCTTTTCGCTCCTCGTACGAAGCTTCTGTATATAACTTAGCATTGTCGCCTGGGAGCTCTCCTTTTCAACACCAGAGATACCCCGCATCTTCTCCATACCCCTCCCTTTTTCCCCTCAACTCCCGCGAACTTTCCCGCGCCTCTTCCGCTTCTCTCCTCTTTTTCCTTCCTTCCTGCCACTTCCGACACTCCAGAGCTCCGCCATGTCCACCGAACGCAATTTCAACATCGCCGTCGTCGGCGGCGGCATTGCCGGCGTCACCCTCACCATCGGCCTGGTGCGCCAAAACATCCCCGTCACCCTCTACGAATCCGCCCAAGCCTTTGGCGAGATAGGCGCAGGCGTTGCCATCGGCGCCAATGCTGCGCGCGCCATGTCGCTGATCGCCCCCGAGGTGCGGTCGGGCTTCGAGAAGGTCGCCACCTTCAACCTGTGGGACAGCAAGAAGCACATCTGGTTCGACTTCCGGCGCGGCATGGGCCACGGCGGCAGCGACGCCAACGCGAACCAGGGCGAGCTGATCTCGTCGGTGCCGGGACCCTCGGGCCAGGCCGCCGTGCATCGCGCACACTTCCTCGACGCCATGGTCGACCTGGTGCCGGATAACGTCGCGAAGTTCGGAAAGAGGTTGGACCGTATTGAGACGCTGCCCGATGGCAACGTGAAGCTGCATTTCCTGGACGGCACAGAGGCCGTGCACAGCGCCGTCATTGGTTGCGATGGCATCAAGAGCCGCACCCGTCAGATCCTCCTCGGCGACGACCACCCCGCCGCAAAGGCCCGCTTCAGCGGCAAGTACGCGTACAGAGGCCTGATTCCCATGGACAAGGCCGCCGAGCTGCTGGGCGACGAGCTGGCTCGCAACAGCCAAATGTACCTGGGTTACCACGGCCACGTGCTGACATTCCCTATCGAGCACGGTGCCACTATGAACGGTATGTTTTTTCCCCTGAAAAAAGATCAGCAATACACAGGAGACACAACATACTGACGATCAATCCTCGCAACAGTCGTCGCCTTCGCCAGCAGCAAAACCTGGGACGAGCCCAACTGGGTCGTGCCGACGACCAAGGAGGCGCTGCTCAACGACTTCGCCGGCTGGTCCAAGCACGTGCGCGACATCATGTCGCTGATGCAAAAGACGGACATCTGGGCCCTGTTCGAGCACCCGCCCGCTCCGTACTACACGCGCGACCGCATCTGCGTCATCGGCGACGCCGCCCACGCCACCACGCCGCACCAGGGCTCCGGCGCCGGCATGGCCGTCGAGGACGCCTGGCTCATGGCAGCCCTGCTGGCCGACGTGAAAGACGCCAAGGACGTCCAGGCCGCTTTCAACGCCTTCGAGAAGGTGCGCATCGACCGCACTCACAGGCTCGTCACCACGAGCAACGAGGCCGGCCGCCTGTACGATTTCGAGCTGCCTGGCTGCGAGGACGATGTGAAGAAGATTGCCGCGAACTTGCAGACGCGGATGAGCTGGATTTGGAACGAGGATTTGGAGAAGGAGCTTGTGGATGCGAGGAAGGTCTTCAAGGAGGAGGTTAGCAAGGCGAGTTTGTAGATGTGTTGTGCGATATCCTGTTTTTGTATAGAAACTTTGGTAATGTTTTGAAGGTTATGAATCATCATCGCTCTGGTGTGTTGGGAGTGAGTGAGGGAAAAAAGGGTAGATTGATAGGAAAGAAGAGTGCGAAGAGAACAGATGAAGAATAGATAAAGTGAGACAAAGCAAAGATCCGGGTGGAACGATATCGTGGCTCCGTGAGCGCATCTGGCGAATGAGGTTGAGGCTGGTGGATACGGTGCCTGACTCTGTGATACCCAGTTTTGTCATGATCCTACATATGCAGGGTACTCGTGTTCGGCACACTCCGAGATGTCCCTGCTCAAATCGGGCAGGTGGTAGTGTGATCTGAATAAAGTGCTTGTGACCTGGTTTGCTGGCCTTTGTCCTGAGAGTCTACTTAAGCAATGAACGTACTACGACTGCACTATTTCTCCGTCGTTGCGCTTCCTCTGGTCAACGGCAGCGAGGAATCTGAGTTCGGAACTTTCAGAGACGTCTTTCACTTTTTGGTCGCCTTTTCGGCCTTTAGCTATGGCAAAAGTGGGGAAGTGAGATTAAAGCCTACCTCCAGATTCAATCGAAATGCGAATACTTTGTATGGTCCAATGCGACGTTTCTTCGTTATTCCATGATGAAGATGCGCAGCATTAGGGCCCGAAAGCACTCTCCGCCCTCGAGACTTCTTAGTTCATTATCCAAGACCAACGCCTCCTCTCGAAACACAGAATGTCCGTTTTTACAAATACGTCCAGCCGCCGCGCCGAAAGTAAATGATGCGGGGGATCCAGTTCTTCCCCCTTTTAGAAGGATGGCCATCTTTTTGTTGGGGAATGTTTAGTTCGAGAAGCGTTTATGCGCTTATGTAGTGAACTCTACTAAATCTCCCATCTTCATAATCGACCCCGACGTGTGCAGACCAGCACGTCTTGAGCCCGGATACATGGTCAGGAAGTCACGCTTCCGTGCTCGAATCTACTTCAAATGCACCGCGTGCTTCATATAAAGCTATTGTTGTGTCATTCTACCAAGCAGTTCATTCACACAGAAGCATCTATTCTGACCAGGCCGAATAATCGCAGTACCAAACTTTCGTGGCGAAGGCTGCCGCCCCGAACCTTTACGATTCCCCACGTAGAGACACATCGATGCTACAGAGGGAGTGCTTATCGTTATCCATAGCTGGCAGTCGTCAAAATGATCAATTTTTTGCAATGATAGACTGCAAGCACCACCGATTCCAGTCTGCTAAGATGTACATGGTTAGGTACTCTCATTAAACATCATCATTCTTCAACATGGATGAATGGATAAAATTAGAGAAGGTGAGACGTCGCAGTGCCTGCCGATGCGTAATGAAAGTGTTCGAAAACTGAAAGTTAGCAAAGTGGAGGCGGAGAGCCCACAGAGTGACAAGTTTCCGTTGTACCTCAAACTGAATTTGTTGAGTCACCAATTACAGTGATATTCATTCAACGGTAATTGTGTCCCGTGGGAAGTCTTTTCAAGGTATCCGTCCACCCAGTTACTGACTCAGCGCACATGGCATCCATTTAACTTTGATACCACGTGTACAAAAGTCCGAGATCATACACATACGGGCGTGAGGTCGTATTTATTGACCTCTCATTCTCGCGCTTAGTGGGTCCTGATTCTTGAAACTCAAGTGATAAGATAATACGCTCGTACTCGCCCACTAAGGTCTCTAGAATGGCCCAAGAAACTTCTTCGTCCCGCCCAATAGTCTGCGTCAAGTTGAGTCCGAATTGTCCGCACACGAAAACGCCGAGCCTGCGAAATGAGGCATTAGCACTGTCTTTCCACTCTGAACTACTTCCACGTCCATGGAATAGATGTTTTGACTTACCAATCGTCCCATCCGCATACGCATCAATGATCTGCTGCACAACGCCATACGTGCCTCCCACCAAAAAGAACAGACCCAGTATCACCAAAAACCAATGAAACCAATACCACGCCGCCTTCCTCACCCCTCCTGTTCTCCAATCCCCATTGTCAAACAACCACAACCACCCGGGCAAGGTAATCGCCAACGGCGCGAAGCAAATCGTCCCCGTCAGCGCCAACAGATAGTTGAAAATCGGAATACTCTGCGCAAGCACAAAGCTCAGCGCACCAAGTCCAAACACACACGCCAACCACGTCGCCCAATGCACGAACGTATCCGCCTGAAGGTGCTTCGACCCGCGCAGCAGGCGCACGAACACATACTTCGCCGCGACATGCAAATACAAGCACGCCGACACGACCAAGCCCACCAACCCAACACCATACGCCACCTTCTTCACCGTCGGCCCCGCCGACCCCAGCGACGGACTCGCCACCCACATCCCACACCAGCGATACACGACGAGCGAAAACGCCAAATACGACGCCGTGACAAACCCCATCGCCGCATACAGCGCGCGCTTGAAATCACGCGGCTCGCGCATCTCCGAGATGACCGGCAGGAACGCCGACGTGCCGGCCGACGACACGAAGATGGACGCCGACGCGACCATGCCGGCCGCGAAGCCCGGGTACATGACGGCGTGGTAGCCGAGCTCGTACGGCCCCGTGGCGGGAGCGGCGGCCGGCCGCGAGCGCGTCGTCACGGCGATGACGATGATGAGGACGGCGGTGAAGATGGAGCCGAAGCCGGCCCAGGTTAGCCAGGCGATCTTTTCGAATTTGCGGACCGCGGCGGTGGCGCAGATGACGGCGGTCGCGAGGAAGGCCCACCAGTTGGTGCAGGCGGCGTGCGTGGAGAGCGCGTTGATGCCGGTTGAGACGCCGATGATGCCGGAGCCGGCGCAGAGGATGTAGCTGGGGAAGGTGTGAGCGGTTGAGGTTGGTTGGCGTGGTGGGAGGAAGAGGAATGCTCTTGTTTGGGCTTACGCGATGATGAAGAGAGCGCCGGTGATTTCCTTGCAGACGACGCCGCCGACGTGCTCGGCCATGTCGGCGATGGAATGGCAGTGAGCATGTTTGTTCCTGAAGTTTCCCTGTATGACGGCTGTGTAGGTGTTGAGAGCGCCCCATCCGATGACTGAAAGTGCTCCGCCTACAGCGCCCAGACTGTACATAGCCGTTGGGATGGACAAAACTCCGGTGGCAAAGATGATTTTGAGGAAGATGACGGTTGCTTTGACCTGTATCACTTTCTGTCAGATTCGTGCTATGAGAGCTTGGTTTGCGGGAACCTTACCCAGCCGACGGTTCTGAAATCAACGCCTTCGCCCTTTTTGAAGACTTCGAAGTCATTTTCGACCTCTTTGTCATACGCAATCGCTTCTACATCTCCAACTCCACGGTCAGGTGGCGTTTGCGCAATATCAAGGCTTGATTTCTTCTCCGACATGGTGAAGAACGGGAAGGTTTTCAAAAGAAAAGAAACAGGCCCAATTGCTTCAGGCACAAGGATGAAAGATCAAAGAGAAGACGAAAAGCGGACGCAAGTTAGACTCATGCGGTGACAGCATCGGGGACGTATATAGTACTACAGATCTTGTTCTGGGCCGGAGATAGCAAATGATTGTCCCAGCCTGCAGATAACGGCCCACGGCGCCCAGTGGCCCATCCCACTTTTGGTACCTTGGCTTGGAGGATCAGCCATCAAGGTTACAGGCCAGATGCAAGTTTCCCCTCCTTATCACTGCCAAGGGCCGATTTAATGATTCATGATGATTGGGTTTCACCAGCAATCATTGCTTTTTTCTGTACGCTCTTAGCTAACCAAGGGCGATCTGAAATCGGCCACAATTCCCGGGATAAATGTAGATTACCCCGCCCTGCATTGGCAGCCGTGAGTTGACATTCAAAGTTGTTGCGGGAAGTTTTCTCGCGAAAACTATTTTCCCATTACGAGACGAATTACGGTGATGAAATCAGCTGGTCGTGCAAGATGAGGGGTGCGGGATGCAGGAGGTTGAAATTGGGTTACGAGGGAAGCGGGAATCAGCCGCCACCCACTCTACGCGCCAATACTTTGGGGGCTGTGGCTGGACACTATAATTTGTCGGCACCACAGCACTTCCCTGCTCTCGGAGCCCTCGGAATCTAGGCTAGGTATCTGGTTATCTAGGTGTTCCCCTGCTCCAATGTCTGCCAGCGGATTTCCACAGCTCAATCGTTCTCGTGCACTTGGCTTGCCGGGTGACATTCCAGCGGGGATAGCGGTGCGGAAACAATGGCAACGTCAATCCCCACAAGCAGCAGTGAGTGCTCCACAGAAAGCCGGTTTCACTCAAGTGACCGACAGCGCTTTTCCCTAGACGTCTCGTGATGTAAGAAGTAATTCTATAGCCTTGGCCGCGGGGCACAGAATCCCCGCTGATCGGAAGTATTGCCCGATGGTCCTGATAGGCGCCTCGGCCCGATGACTTTGGCGACAAAATAACGAAGCCAGTTAGGAAGAAGAAACAGCTTGCATAAATAAGCTGAGCTTTTTAGTCTGTGATTTTGTCTGAATTTCTGACCGCTGTGTCCATGGTCGTAGGCCCCGTCAAATCGAGTGACGTCATCGAGCCAGCTTCATGGTCGAGTCTTCCATCATTATCACCTTAGCATGAGCTTGACGGATATTTCACCACAATGCGCTTGGGCAAGAGTAAGATACGCAATTTATTACGTGTCTACCTTCCTAGCTACACCAATCTATCATCTATCATTTGTACAAATTTCCTTGAGCATTTATGATAAACGCTGATATCCACCAGTTCCCACTTCATCCGATTTAAGGTTTTTTGCAGTACATATTGCTCGGCAGCCCGACACGGGAGGAAAGTTGGCATTGCCTTATTGTATGCTACGGCGCTCATGGCCATGCGAAAAGTTAGAAGAGAAAGATCGTAAGGTCGGGCATTGTCAATTGTTTTATAGAAGCCGGTTCGGTGCCATTCTGACTGCAGTCACGCGCAGGAGATGGTAGATACTCGCCATTTCTTGAATTCAGGAGGGATCCGATCAGCTCAGGGATTCTTAGGCGACTGAATACCGGTGGCTGACCCAACGATTGTACTTTTCTAGTACCGGGCACTTTACCTTGTCGTTCGACTAGAGGTAAAGCCGCATAGTAATTGACCACCAAAATGATTCACTCTCTGTTTCACTCCTACAACGATGTCGGCTATCTCGCCTGATTCCACAGACCTGGCTAGGAGACCTTCGTCCCGGAAAAAGATCATCAATAAACCCGACAGCTCGGAACGGCCGAATCCAAGTGTGGAGACTGCCGAGCGTATTTGACAGGCACAGCACGGGATCTTCTCCAGACTTGTCATCCGCACTTCGGAACGCCGCTCGGATCAGGAATCACCGGGACGATTGTAAATTGCAAAAGGAAGCAAACGCCCCGCGCTCACTTCACTATGGCGGGATTAGCCGTTTCACTGTGGACGCATACATAGCAAGCTTGCCCCGCTCTCGGTCCTACAGTCTCTTGCTGTCTTCTCCGCTGTCGTAATAAGTTCCTCGGTTCCGAAATTTAGAAGCTCGAAGATGTCGACAAACGCTCTCGCAGTGGATCCGCACGCCGATACCGCCGGCATTGAAGATGACGACGATCTTGCCAGCGAGACAACCAGCGTGCAATCCAGCATCTACAAGTACCGCTACGAGAACGGACGCCGCTACCACGCCAGCAACAATGATGTCGGCAGCGGATACTGGGGACCGAACGACGAGAAAGCCAGCGAGCACCTCGACATCGCGCACAACCTGTGGCTCAAGACGCTGGACGACAAGCTCACGCTCGCGCCCCTGCCAGAAAAGATCGAGAAGGTCTTAGACGTCGGATGCGGGACGGGCACATGGGCGATGTACGTTCTAATCCGTGCTCTCTTCCTTTCGCTCAATCGCCCTACACACCACAACCACCCTCTTCTCCATCCGCATGATCTTCTTCTAACCCACGCCTCCCCCCAGAGACTTCGCCGAGTCCCACCCCACCACCACCGTCCTCGGCACCGACATCTCCCCCGCCCAAACGCCCCCCTGGGCTCCCCCCAACTGCACCTTCGAGATCAGCGACGCCAACGCCTACCCGTGGCCCTTCGCCGCCGCCACCTTCGACCTCGTGCACGTGCGGTCGCTCTTCGGCTGCGTCGCCGACTGGCCCGCCTTCTACCGCGAGTGCGCGCGCGTGCTCAAGCCCGGCGGCTACGTCGAGCACGTCGAGATGGGCCGGCTGTTCAAGTCGCCTGACAACTCACTACCGGCCGACGCGGCGCTGGTGCAGCTGGACGATTTCGGCAGGCGGGCGTGCGAGGCGATTGGGAAGCCCGGGGATGTGGTGTATCGGATGCGCGGGTGGCTTGAGGAGGAAGGAGCGGGGTGGGAGGATGTGGTGCAGAGGGAGTATGCGTGGCCGACGGGGCCGTGGCCGAGGGACCCGTGGATGAAGGAGGTGGGGAGGTGGAGTCGGTTGCATCTGGTCGAGGGCGTGGAGAATTGGTGCTTGGCGATGCTGACGCGGGTGCTGGGGTTTTCGTATGAGGGGGCGATGGAGTGGATTGAGAGGGTGAAGAGGGAGGTGAGGGATCCGAGGATTCATGCGTATCATGACATGTTTGTTTGTTATGCGCGGAAGCCGGTGGCGGCGCGGTCTGAGTGAGGGAGGGAAGGGAAGGTGGATGGGTGGGTGGTGAAAAAAAAAAAAAGAAGAATGACTGTCGATGAGAAGGGCAAAACTGAACCCCGCTACATGCGGGTTAAGCTCAGAAAGACTCCAAACTTGGGCTGCCCTACATAAACCTTCAGGCTCTCATTTAACCAAGCACCACCTCTTCGAGCGTCACTAGCATGTCATCAGGGCTTGACTTACTGGCTTATATACTGCAATAGCCTGCGAATAATCTAGGAAGAAAATAGGGTCCGCTAATCCACGATTGCTCTTCCCGGGGTGTCAATTACCATTTCCAGTTAGCCGAAACTGAGGCTGCTCAAGGTCAGCGACCGCGTAGATCACTTCTCACCGTAGGTCCAGGGATAGGGCCATATTCCGGATTGCGCAATGGAACCCACCACTCGAACTTGCTCAACTGTGCTCGAACGTCATGTTGAGCTCATCGTGGATGTACGGACGCGGAGTCAAACGCACTAAGATTCTTGGACATTGCTTAGATTTGATCTTCTCAAGCTGGTCCCGAGCAGACCGTAGAATCACCAGGAAGAAAATAGCCAAAAACTCAGTAATAACAGAAATCATTTTTTCCATCCTATCATGAAATGTTTGCGTACTTACTCCATCATTCCCCACTTCCCGTCGTTCAAGTGTACCACGTAACCTCCGGAATCTCATCCAACAGCACCCACCTCCCCAGCTCCCTATTCTTATACGCCACCGGATCATGCAGGGTATGCGTCCTAATATCCCTCCAAAACCGATCCAAGCCGACCTTGGCACTCGTCGCCTTGCTCCCCGTGACCTCAAACACGCCGCTCGTAACCTTCAAGCCCGTATCCGTCGTCACAACCTTAACACTCGCAACCAGCTCCGCGAACTCGCCGCGCTGGCGGGCGGACAACTCGGTGCGGTTGTCGCGGTGGCCGTGAGCGGGGTTGTGATGGTTGTAGGTGGCGTACAGCTTGGAGGCGGCGTGGCCGGCGCGGTCGGCCAGGGCGTCGGCGGCGGCCAGGTGCGCGTGGAAGTTGCCGTAGCGCTCGAGGATGTAGAACTCGTCGAGGGCCGACTCCTTGTTGTCGCCGCCGAACGGCCACGCGCGTGTGTTCTTGCGCGTGTAGGCCGCCGCATGGTCGAGCGCGCCCTGCGCGATGCCGAGGTAGAAGTTGGAGAAGACGAGTTGGATGCTGTTGTGCGTCGTTTTGTTAGCTCGATGTTTCTTTTTGCGAGATAGCTTGAGATGGGGATATGCATACGTCGGCAGCAGCAACGAGGAGAATGGAGTGCCCAAAACCTTCGGATCGGGCTTCCTCGTGGTGCTATCCCAGCCCAGCACATCTGTCCATGGCACCACGACGTTGTCGATTTTGACGCTACCGGACTCGGTCAAGCGCAGGCCAACATTGTCCCAGTTGTACGCGAACTGAATACCCGGCTGCTCCGTGCGAACAACGGTGAACATATGGTCATTAGTGCCCTCCAACACACCCTCCAGCACCGTCAGGTCCGAGATGACGCCACCGGTGTTGAAATTCTTGAAGCCATTGAAGATCAAGTTGTCGCCCGAGGGCGTGGCCTTCAGGTCGTTGTCGCGCGGGTTGACGGCGCCGCCCAGGAACAAATTGTTGCCGACGATGTACTCTTGCAGCGCCTCGGCCTGCTCGGCGGAGCCGACGACGTTGGCGGTGGTGCTCCATAGAAGGTGGTAGCCTAGAAGCATGCCGATCGAGCTGTGAGACAATCGCCCCACCCGTCAGCAAGCGTGTCCCTCTCCAATTCGCGTGTGCCTTGCGCTTCCACCGCGACGGTCCACGTCATTGGGGATCACTCACCCATCGCCCTTGGCGACCTCCCTAATGGCCCGGTAGCCGACCGCCCACGGCTGACCTCCGCCGCCGTACTTCACGGGTCCGAGGAGCTTCAGCAGGCCCGAGTGCTTGAGAAGAGCGACTTCAGCCCGCGGCGTCTTGTTCTCGCGGTCGCGCTTCACGGCGTCCATGGCGAGAACGTCCTTGACCTCTGCCGCACGTTCGATCCATTCTTCGGCGGTGGTGGGGAGCTTCGACCACTTGAAGCGGTATTCTTCGTAGATGGCGGGGTCGGTAGCAGGGGGCGGGATGCCATCTATGTGACCATTGGCGGCCATTGTGAGGATATCGCGTTAGATGAGACGGATATGAAAGAAAACAGCTGATATGAGACGAGATGAAAGCTCAATTGGCAACCAATTGAGGGCCAGCGGGGAGGGAAAACACGGGCAGTTTATGAGAGATGATGAGAGAGAAAAAGTCAAGAAGAAACGCAAGTTAAAGACGCAGACATGGCAGCTATAACTATTCAAGACTGCGGGTCCGGAAGACGCGCTGCAGCGGAGCTGCGCGCAATGTCGCGATTCCACCCAAGCATCGCGAAGCGGGGGTCGTCGATGGTCTGAGCGATCTGCAGGGGGTCAGCGTCGAGTGGCACTGCAGCTTCGTCCTGACTCCCGAAGCTTGCTGTGATAAGCACCGTCGAGAGGAGGGGCAGAGCGGGGGAAACGCGTCCGGATCACGGTTGGGGTTTACGCGCGCTGCATGTCGCAATCTTAGTCGTCCCTGACATCATAGCAGTCGTGCTTGGCACGTGATTTTCTTATCCACCGATGGTAGGTATCACCAAAACTTGAGCCTCACAGGCTCGCGGTGCTACCCCGCTGAGCATTGGCAGGTCAGACTATTGATACCCATCTCGCTCTTGCCCTTCCTCCAGTTTTCGGATCGATGAACCTCCAATCTTGCGGATACTCACGACGCAACCATGCTTAAAACAACAGACTTTGCTGGAAAGCTCAAACTTTCGCCATATCCTACCAGTTTTGCCAATGAATGGGTAAGCTTATTCTGCCGGCTGGGAAGCGAGTCAGACAGCTCTGTGCAACCATTGATCAACAAAACGAGCTACCGGATATCTGAACGGTAACTTCTCAGGCTCTTGATTGATCGCACGACGCCATTGATCAAACCCCAAAGGACAATTTACAATAAATTCGCTCAATTGTATCATCAACTATCCAGGCGAATTTTATACAATGAAAGCCGAAAGCAGAAAGGCAATGAAGCCGATGGTATCCTACGTCGCCTAAGAAACTTCAAATGTATCCTGTCCACAACGCCTTGGATCCGGGATTGGACTTGCTTCTACTATCCAATCGTCCTAGCGCCGATTATGCATCCCTCAAAACAATGCAGCTGAAAATTATTATCCTCCTCCTCTCGTCGCTAATTATGCATTCTTCATAGTCGGGTCTGAGCTTCCCCTCGGTTATCGTTTAACCGATAAACCACAGCTCAACTCCCATGACGTCGAACTTCTCGCCTTCGTCGCTGAGAGGCTCGTTGCCGAATGTAGGGCAGGAGCTGGAGATGCCGTTCTCGAGGTTGTCGTCTAACCAGAGGCCATAATGACCGTCACTGGTTGGAACAGGTCAGCATTACCATTTCCACATAAGGCGGCAAGAACACTTACCCTCCGCCTACACTCAGAAACCCTGTCTCGCAGAACATCATGTAATCGTTCACGCCGCTGTACGGGAATGCTTTGAATCTAATTCTCTCGGGTGTGCTAGCACCACTGCCACCATTGCTCGGAGCATTCGAGTTGGGCGGGCTGAGGTGGTGTTTCGGCTGTGCTATTGTCGTCATGCGCTGGGCGTTTGTGGTATCGGCCGAGGGTGGCGGCGGGAGCGAGGCGAGGCTAGGCAGGCCAGGCAGGACGTGAGCCCGCCACAGGAAGCACTCGCCAGTGCCGAAGAAATGCGGGTTCGGGTGCGGAGCGTCAGTCAGGTATGCGCCAAATACCTAATCGATGTTAGCATTGCTGATTTCCTCGATGTGCTGAATTGGTGGGGGGGTTCGACTTACCCCGCCATCGCCGTCTCTAACAACCAAGACGTAGCCCCCACGCTTCCCTCTGAGCTCCTCGCAATTTTTGTACAGCGTCGCTAAGCTGACGCCGTCCTGCTCCAAACTGTACGCGAGCTTCCACGTTTCCACCAGCTGCAGACGCGGCGGGATCAGCAGCCGGATCTCCTCGGCGAGCTGGCGCGACAGCAGCTTCGAGCGGTCGCTCGTGCCTTCCTTCCAGCCCTCCAGGTTCAAGGGCGACAGCGGCGGCGGCTGGAACGGCGAGGCCTGGCGCCGTGGCGGGGTGTAGACACCAGGCACCCGGCTGGTGTTCGGTTTCAGGCCGCCCATGGAGGCCGACGACAGATCGTTCGACGACGAGGGCTCGGTCGAGATGCGCCGCAGCAGGCCGGAGACGGTGCGCGAGACGGGGTAGGTGAAGAAGGAGCCGGCCGAGTAGCGGTTGGTGTTGTTGGACGAGCTGGAGCGGCCCGCCTGCTGGCGGGAGGGGCGCTGTGGCTCACCACCAACGTCCGACGACGAGATCGGGGCGTAGGCCGACATGTGCTGCTGCGGGGGAGGATGCGGGTGCTTGCGGCGAGGATTGGCCAATCGGTTGTGGGTGGGTGTCGCGTGCTGGTGGCTCCTTCGTGACCGGCCGGGAACGAGCGTGGAGAAGTTGGCGTAGGCAAACAGAGGGTGAGCTGATGTGCTTGTTGCGACCAAGTTTCATAGGCCAAGCCGGCCGACCCCAGAATGTGGCCTGAGCTCCCAGCCACCAAAGACGTAGGGCTGAGTCTGGCCGCGGGCATTCCTTCGCTGCGTGTCGATATTAGTTCCTTTTTTGTTTTCAGCGACCGCCGCAACTAGCCGCGCCGCGCTTGTGTCTCCTACCTCGACCCCGAACTCCCACCGTCTTTATACCTCGCGCAAAGCCGGAGCCAAGCCTCAAGAATTGCCTTTTCCGGACACCTGCACTACGTTACGTAAAGAATCGTGCAGTAGGCTGAGTATTTTGCTGGGCATTACAAACCTCCGATGCCAAGACTCTAGACATGCTTCTCTTCTCAAGTAAAAATCCCGATGAGTTGGCCATTGAAGCTGGGCATTACTAACTTTCCCGCCGTTGGATGGTTTACACGAATCGTTACATAAGCGCATCACTGCGCTCCACTCTGTTATATCAGGGGCAGGCTTCTAGGTCACTGTTCTCGGCTGATTTTTGCCTTTCGTCTCTCAAACTTGGTGGCACGGGGAAGCTTGGCGGATAGGCCTCTCGCCAGAAGTTGCGAACATAAATGTTCTGTGTCCTGATCTCCACGGTCCTATTTCTTAAAATGCCACGAAATCAACACACCCTCATACCATGGGTAGCTGAAGCTATCGTTCGGACGTGAATGTATAATTAATTAGGACAAGGGATAATTTCTTTTCACCTTGGATATGTTGTGAACCAATAATACTAGAATTAGCTACGGCAGCTACTTGCCTGTTGTAAACCCCTCCATAGAAATGAGTGAGTCAGCCACTAGTCCTCCCAATACACGATCCAGCACTCTCTAACAACGCCTACTATACACCCTCCCACCCAGGATGACTGCCGTATTGCATCCCCCGTTCTATCCACTAGAACACCCATTTTATGCCTGCATCTCTCCCACTTGGCCCTCAGTGCCTCCCTGCACCTCTCAGGCATGGCCCTCAGTGTCGCACACATGGCCGTCAGTGCCTCCCTGCACCTCTCAGGCATGGCCCTGAGTGTCTCACACATGGCCGTCAGTGTCTCTCTGCACCTCTCTCGCAAGGCCCTCAGCCTCTCCCTGCACCTCTCCCACTTGGCTTCTAGTTTCTCTCTCAGAGATAGCGACTGGTCATCATCCGAAGACGTTTCTGACCAGAACGACTGAAATTCGGGCGCTCCGTCAGTAATGGGTACCATAGTCTCAGGGCTGCTTGTTGGCTCTGCAGTGTTGCGGCTCTCTGGTGGAGGATTGTTTCCTGCTGGCTCGGAGTTGTTCGGCGGTTGGCTCTCTAGGGATGTGCGATGCGGGTCGTTTTCTGCGGGCCCAGAGTTGCTCGGCGGTTGAGACCTTTCATCGTTGCCGCCTTCCGGTGGCATCCTGGTTTCTGTTTCTTCAGGGTTGCTTTCACCCGGCGTTTGAGCCTCCGTATTATTGCCGCCCTGCGTTGGTGTATCATGTTTTCTTTCTTGAGGATCACTGTCCAGCTTTCGAGGCTCCTCATCCGTGTCGTCCTCCGGCTTGCTGTCATCTACCCCTTCAGGGTCTTTGTTCATTACTCGGAGCTCCGTGTGTCCGGGGATATATTCCGATCGAATATACTCTGATTCTTTAGAATCAGTCGTCGCCGTCTCATAACTGTTCCTTGGTGGCTGGTATCCTTCTATTGCCCCGGGCTTTCTCTCCTGCAGCTGAAAGTCTTTGCCATCATCGTCCCTCGGGGTTAGATTGCCGAGACAGGGGTCTGGTTCCTCTTGAACTGGTTTCTCTTGAACTGGTTCCTCTTGAACTGGTTCCTCTTGCATTGGTTCCTCTTGCATTGGTTCCTCTTGTACTGGGTCTTCCGGCACCGTTCCTTCTGGCAGTGAATGTTCTGGCATTTGATGTTCTGGTTGAGGCTGCCCGGGAAAGTGTTGTTCGGGGGCGAGCTGTGGGCTTACGGGCTTTATGGGTACTGGATGTTGGAGCTCTGGCTGTTTCGACATTGGTAAGGATGATCCTGAGTATTCTGTTTCTCGATATTTTGGCACTGTGACCTTTGCTGAGAATATTAATGACTGGCCGTTGTTGTCCTGGATGTTGATCTAGGAGTCGTGTACCAGGACTGTTGGACCCGCTGGCACGACGGCTCCGAGGCCAACAAACACGGCAGCAACGAGTGGGTGGTACTATACCGCCTCGCACCCGCCAAATAGCACAGCGAAGGCAAGTAGGAGCCCCTAGGCTTCGACCTTAAGCTTGGCAACTGCATGCTTTCGCCGAGAAGCTGCTTGCCGCGTATCTAGAGGCCAAGGTCATCGTGAACGAACGCCCCGTGGATGCATGGCACGACACCAATGCGCTCTATGGTGCCCATCATCCGCGCCTTGACGAAGAGCATCCGCTTGATTTTCAAGATTCATAAGTTCTGGTACCGCGTCTTCTGGCACGAGATTTGGCACCATTTTTATGACGGCAGCTTCGAGCTCAATGCAGAAGACCAAATACGCCGAGCATTATGAGAGAGTGTGCCATCCCATGCCTGCTGACCACCATCTCGTGTCCGCGGATCGCTGTCTCGAGTGGACGGTGACCAATGGCTGGGTGACGTCGCTCGTGATCGTCATCAGCATGATCCGTGATTGGCGAAACTGAAGAAATTGTCGGTCGATAGCAGCCGGATTGTGCAGTGCTATGGAAAGAATGGAAACGACATCCCTGTGGCTGCGGCTTATCGAATCAAGAAGTCCTTATGGAGAGAGGTGCGAAGCGCCCGAACCGTCCTTCCTACTTTGGGCGGGGAATTGCTGTCTTTTCGAATCTGTAGCCCGTCCAAGGTAGAAGCGGCTATCTACACCGAAAGCCAGACGGAGGCTATCAGTCCAGCTGGCCATGCGGCGAGTATGAGTGGAAGGATTTCCGAAGCAAGAGGCAATGAGGACAATCATTACTACGCAGCATTTTCTTGGGGAAAAAAAAAAGAGTGGAAGGGTGATCTTCAATTGACAATGGTATCGTTGTTGATTGATAAAGGCCCTAGGATGAAGGGCCTCGATAGTTTCGAAGTAGCATTTAAGTTGTGCCAACTTCGTTGTCCAAGAACTCGAATTTTTGGCTTCTAGCGGCCATGGTTTGGTGTATAACCTAAACACAGCGTCGCGCGTGTGATTGCGTGCCCCATTCTTCTACCAACGCATATTTTGGCATCTGTCCACTTTCACAGGGACAATGTTTCAGTGGCGCCGTCGTTGGATGTGGACTGCGATAATCAAGAGCCACCTCATGCGGCGGCAGGCTGCTGCAGTTGCTGCATCTCAGTCTGTAGAGTGATGATCTGTGAAATATCAGCACCCGTTTCAACGTTCCAGAATGCGGGCAAGCCAACCTCAATCTTCTTCTTCTCGCTGCGCTCCTGTATCTCGCTGATCTGTCCCTCGATGCGCTTGCTACAGTCGTTGTTAGTCTGGACATTTCCAAACTACGTGATATTGCAACGAATGCTTACATCTCTTTTTCAATAAACTCCAAGCGCCCGCTCACAGCCAAAACGGCCTCGGATTTGTCCTGCTTCAGCAACACGGGGCCCACGAGCTTGTAGATGTTGGCATCGTCGGCGATCTTCTCGAACTCCTAGTAGCGTGGGTGAGCGAAAGGTCGGCATGGCGATTTCGAGGGCGCGAACCTGCTGAACGCCTTTGTTCTCTTGTTGTTGCGACTCGAGTTTCTGGCGACCATCGACAACGCTCTGCAGTTCTGCGAAAGCATTAGCAAGGGCGGTAGCAAACTAAGCGGGGAGACAACGCACCACCCTGGAGCTTCTGGAACTCGTCAGTGAGGTCCTGCAGCTTCTTCTGCTGCTCCGCCATCTCCGCAAGTGGTGTCGAAGCCGATTGAAGGAATGGGTGCGGTGGGAGGGGTTTCGCGGGCGGTGGTGGACGGGGAGAGCCTGGTGCCTTGGCATTCGCGGGGCGGCAGTGACATCGGCCCTGCTGCGTGCCTCTGCGTCCGCTCGCCGCTCCAGCTCAAAGCGCAACAACTCTGCCTTGCTCACCCCATCCGTGCTGTTACGCTTCTCGTCGGTAAATTTTCGCTTCGTCCCCCACTCGGGCCATGACTGACATTCTCAGGCGCGCACTTCTCCCTATCTGCGCTCCAGCTCGCGCCCCAAACGCTGCCCTAGCAACCGCCCGCTGATCGCTCTATAAACGCCGACATCTGCTGCATCACCGCGCAGGCGCCAGAGCCTCGACGACAGCGAACCCTGCACAGCTACTCTGCCAAACCTGGTCACATTTCGTGCCCCCGAGTCTGCGACATCGAAAACGTAGCGCACTTGTAGACGCGTAGCCAACTTTACCAGCTCACAATGAGCGGCACCGACTTCCTCGGCCGCGCTATCGACGTGGTCAAGAAGGCAATCGAGAAGGATACCAATGGCGACTATGAAACTGCCTACCAGCTGTACTACCAGGCTCTCGAGCTGTTCATGCTAGCTCTGAAGTGGGAGAAAAACCCAAAGTCCAAAGAGATGATCCGCGCCAAGGTTGGCGAGTACATGGAACGCGCCGAAAAGCTCAAGAACCACCTCGCCGAGAACGACACCAATAATCGAAAGAAACCCGGTGCGATAGGCGCGAACGGCAAGGTCGCCGGTGGCAGTGGGAAGGGTCAGGGTGGTGGTGACGACGAGGAAGACGCCGATTCCAAGAAGCTGCGCGGTGCGCTCGCCGGCGCTATCTTGTCGGAGAAGCCGAATGTTAGGTGGGAAGATGTTGCTGGCTTGGATCAGGCGAAGGAGGCGCTGAAGGAGGCCGTTATATTACCCATCAAGTTCCCCCACCTGTTCACGGGTAAGAGACAGCCGTGGAAAGGTATCCTGATGTACGGCCCGCCCGGTACCGGTAAGAGTTACTTGGCCAAGGCGGTTGCCACAGAGGCAAACAGCACTTTCTTCAGCGTCAGCAGTAGTGACCTGGTTTCGAAGTGGATGGGAGAGAGTGAACGGTAAGTCCCAATTCCCCCCCCCCTCGCTTTCAATTCTAACTAGTGCATAGTCTCGTCAAGCAATTGTTCAACATGGCAAGGGAGAACAAGCCCTCGATTATCTTCATCGACGAAATTGACGCTCTGTGCGGTCCTCGTGGAGAAGGTGAATCGGAGGCATCAAGACGTATCAAGACGGAACTTCTGGTGCAAATGGACGGTGTTGGCAAGGATTCCAAGGGTGTTCTGATTCTTGGCGCAACAAACATCCCATGGCAGCTCGATGCCGCCATTAGGAGACGTTTCCAGAGGCGTGTCCATATCAGCTTGCCCGATCTTCCTGCAAGAATGAAGATGTTCGAGCTTGCAGTTGGCACTACGCCATGCCACCTGAAGCCCGAGGACTACAGAGAACTTGGCCGACTAAGCGAGGGATACTCGGGTAGCGATATCAGCATCGCCGTGCAGGATGCGCTGATGCAGCCGGTGCGAAAGATTCAAACGGCAACGCACTACAAGAAGGTATGGGCGTGAATTCATGTTCGCGAGTTTTTCTTACTAATCTATTTGGTAGGCCATGGTGGATGGTGAGGAGAAGCTCACCCCTTGCTCGCCGGGCGACGCTGGAGCAATGGAGATGCAATGGACGGAGGTCGAATCTGACCAGCTTCTGGAGCCTCCGCTTATGCTGAAGGACTTCGTCAAGGCCATCAAGAGCTCGAGGCCTACTGTCAGCGGAGAAGATCTCACGAGAAACGCAGAATGGACCAAGGAGTTCGGTAGCGAGGGTAACTAAGAAGGCGGCAGTGAGAATAGTTTTTGTTTTGCGTACATAGCGGCTGGGTGGACATGGGCGTTTTACTGTAGCTACCGGAGAGCATCATATACCAAGTGCACGGGGCAGCGCGAGTCAGGACGTGGACCCTTGCTTGCTGGCATCCTCCTCCGCCGCATCCTCCGCATCCTGTCCCCTTCTGACCCTCACCTGATCGTCTGTTGTTTACTTGCAGTCGCACTGCGGGCTGCTGTGGAATGTTCATCTGCAAACTCCGAGGCTTCCCAGATTGATCCTTCGACAGTCCGTCTTCTTGAGCACAAACGCACGTCAGCTTCCTTTGAGCTCCGCGTCAACCCCGGAAGCTAGCTCCAAAAGCAACAACACCATGTTGTGCAACCTAGCATTGGCAGCTGCCTGCCTGTTCGCCCACCAAGCAAGCTGCCATGATGCAAGCAGCCATCCTTCCGCAGCCGACGCTCCCGCAAAAAGGGTCGCCGTCATAGGTACGCACGCAGCAGCCTAGCTCCGCCCGTCAAGCTCCCCCCGTTACCGTCGAACTGCGCATCGAAAGACGGGGTTGACGGCTGACACCACACCTGCCCGTAGGTGCCGGCGCCGGTGGCTCGTCCGCCGCCTACCATCTGTCCGAGTTCGCGTCGTGGGCCGGCATCCCGACCAACATCACCGTCTTCGAGCGGGCGCCCTACATCGGCGGGCGCTCGACGACCGTCCACGCGTACGATGCGCCCTCCATCCCCGTCGAGCTCGGCGCGACCATCTTCGTCCAGGTCAATACGATCCTGATGGACGCGGTGGCGCGCTTCAACTTATCATCGGATGGCCGCACCGCCATTGTCGACGACGAGGAGGAGGACGATAAAGAGCGGGATTTTCTGGGCGTCTGGGACGGGCATAAATTTGTCTTGACCACCCCTGAGGATATGGGATGGTGGGATAAGGCGCGGATGCTGTGGAAATACGGGCTCGCGCCGATACGCACCATGCAGCTGATGAAGAAGACGGTGGGCGCGTTTCTGGACATGTACCAGGAGCCGCATTTCCCGTGGACTTCATTGTCGGAAAAGGCACATGAGCTAGGACTAGTGGAGGCATCTGCGGCGACAGGGACGGAGTTCCTGAGAAAGAATGGGATTGGGGAAGCTTTTGCACATGATGTGGTGCAGGCAAGGTATTCAATCACGTCAACTTGATATACAAGACAACAGCTAACTAAAGTCTACAGCACCCGCGTCAATTACGCTCAAAACTTACCCCTCGTCAATGGGCTCATCTCCATGGTCTGCATGGCCACCGATGGCGCCATGAGCGTCGACGGCGGCAATTGGCAGATCTTCTCCAACATGGCCACCGTCGCGACCAAGGACATCCGGCTCAACACTTCCGTCTCCGCCATAGCCAAGCAGTCTGATGGTATCTACAAGCTCACACCGAAGGACGCATCCACCAACGAGCTACAAGCATCGGAAGACTTCGACGCCGTCATCCTCGCGGCGCCCTACCAGTTCGCCGACATCGACTTCACGCCGCAGCCCCAGCACGTGCCGGACACCATCCCCTACGTCCAGCTGCACGTCACGCTCTTCACCTCGCCGCACCGCCTCGCAGCGTCAGCCTTCAACCTGCCCCCGGGCTCCCCGGTCCCGCAAGTCATCCTGACGACGCTCGCGCCGGGCGACGTGCCCAACGACGACAGGGACGCGGACCTGCCCAACAAGTCGCACGTCGGCAGCGCCGGCTTCTTCAGCATCAGCACGCTGCGCGCGGTGCGCAACCCCGCCACCGGCCGCCGCGAGTTCCTGTACAAGGTCTTCTCGCCCGCGCCCGTCACCGGCGCCTTCCTGGCCAAGATCCTCGGCGTGCGCACCGACTTCGACGACGGCGAGAGCGACCTCGGCGAGGACGTCGTCGGCCGTCAGGGCGATGTGACGTGGGTGTACCGCAAGGTGTGGCACAGCTACCCTTACGAATTCCCGCGCGTCACGTTCGAGGAGCTGAAGCTGGATGACGGGCTGTGGTACACGAGCGCGATTGAGGGCTTCATCAGCACGATGGAGACGAGTGCGTTGGCTGGGAAGAATGTGGCGAAGCTGGTGGTTGATGGGTGGGTCGGCGGTGGTGAGAAGGGCGAGAAGGGTGCGGATGGCGCGGAGGGTGATGAGGAGGGCGTGAAGGAGCTCTGAGAAGCTTTGGAGAAACCCCCTGAAGGAACAGTATAGCCTCTGAAGGGGTGATGATCATGCTGGGATTAGAGAAGGGGTCTTGACTAGAGCAGAGAATAGGGGATTCGCGAATCGGCTTATTTCATGAGGTGGATGCAGATTGCGGATTTGGGCGGGCAGAGAGTAAGCCGGGTTTGTTGATGATCAATCGCTACGTTACGAATTCTAGAAACACTGGCTCTTCCTTCGCAAGGCGGCCATCACACATGTTCCCCCTTCCATCTTGCCGATCTGTCAGAGAAACATTACCAACCCCTCCTCCAACATCAGCCCTACCCCATATTAAAACCAACACCGCTGACTCGTCTACCGAGATGCGCACAGAAGAACATCGAACCAGTTCCCTTCGTATTCGGCAAGCTAAGAACTGCCGACCCTTCTGACAACGACGATTACAACAACCGTTGTGTCAACCTTCTGGCTGCCTCGCCCCCGCTCCACCACATCATGAATGACTCGTCTGGACGCGTTGGCGTCGCGGCTGTGTGCATTTTATCTCTAACAGAGCCGACTTGCGGTTTTTTTCGCGATTTAATCTGAGCGTAGATTGTTGTTCTCCACATCGTCTGCGACGACGGGGGCTTTGCGTTGGGCATGAAGTCTGCCTTCAGGGTTGGGGCCGGAGAGGAGAGCCGAAGGTCGAGGGAATGGAGGTGGATCGTGCGGCTTAGCTAAGACGGGACAGGGAGGAAGGCAGAATCATGGGTACACGATGGATTGCATAATGTTTTGTACTTCCTATGAACGATGCTGCACTCCTCACTGATGGGTAGTCAAAGCAAACGGCGAGAAGTAGATGTTTCGCATCTGTACAGATGCAACTAGGTCCTTAGATTCAACAACCCACGTCAGCAAGGTGCAACATCTTTAGCAAGGTAAGAGTTGCAATGCTGAGACTTTCTGCGCCTCGCCGAGGGGGAGTAGAGCAAAGAGAAGAGAATGATCGTTCAGGACAACAGAAGAGCAGTTCCCTGCTGTCTTCTCTCCACTCCCCTTTTGCATACGCGTTGCTTCCTCATCCAAATGAACTATTGAGTCAAGTAGCATATTGACCAACTCCTCGTCTACTTCTTCTTCGGCCGCAACATGAGGTGGAGAGTAATACCAAGCCAAGCTAAACCAAGCCACAAGCGTTCCACGGATCTTTCCTTCAAGCAGGCGAACCGTGGCTGCACGATGCATCTAGATCAAACACGTGGCTGTCAGTCCGATCATTATAGCTAAGCCACATAGCCCTCATTCTAGTCCACCTCCCGAAAAAAGTGCGCGTTGCGCGAAGAATCGAGTCAGAAAGGCAGAGGTGGAAGAGGCTGAGGGGGCGGGAACATTCTACGGAGAAATAGCGAAACGACGGCATTTTCCATGAGAGGATGAGGAATCTCCCGAAAAGGAAGGCATTTTGGCGCAAGGCCGGGAAATCATCACAGACTACTGATTTCTCTTCTCGTTCTGAGAGTCGATGAAATGGCGTTGAAAATAGCAGCAAGGAAATAATGGGCGAAAGATGGGTGAGTGGAGAGGGAAAACGGTGTTTTGATGCTCCTGTCGCGCCTAGAGTTAGGAATGCCAGACGGCGTCAATCGTCGGCCGTCGGCAATTGATCCGCTTCGGCAACATCGGCCGGCTTGTGGGCACTTCGCCTTTGGACCGTTGTGAGAAGAAAAGACTTGGCCTACTGTGGAAAGGTAAAACCTTAAAAATTTCCCCGCGGAAAGGAGATAATGGTGTGATGTTTGCCGGTGTCGGACCGTAAAGATGGATGGTGAAGTGGAGACTGGAGAAGGAGAGGAAGAAAATGATGATTTTTGATGTGTTAGTGCGTACAGTAATACTTACGCGTCGTCCTTCCCGCGGGCCGGTCGTTGCAGGCGCGGTTGGATGCGCGCGATTTACCACACGTGGAATGGTTCGCGCAAGCCACCCCGCCGACTTGGCCCGGCGCGTTGCAACTAGTGTCCTAGCAGAATTGAGAGGATGCTTCTTCGTATTGTGCTTCTGTTGTTCGGTCGAAGTGGCTGTACAGATCAGTGATGTACGGAACCAGTACTCCTAAGTAGCGTCGCGACTTGGGTATTGCTTTTTCTGGTATATGCTGCGCCGCAGGGCGGATAATTTGCTCACCTGTGCGGCAAAGCACCTCGATTCTAGAAGCTTGTGTTCGCGCGGGTGGCTTCGGCCAATGATCCGTAATCTAATCAGTCATACGGAGTATTCCACGGGATCCGTTCGGAGAGGCGTTCCGAATTTTGGAGAACGGGAATCGATGAAAGGTAACGGGCCATTTGAGTACCTGTGAGCTTCGAGTATTTTGAGTGCTGGATGAAATGGTGCAGAAGGTGGTTCGACATGCGGTAGGATTCGATAAGGAACTTGGCAGGTTCCTGGGGCGTCATTGGCGGCCGTCAAATTCCAGGCAGAAAAAGACAAGATGAAGTAGTGCGATGTAGATTGTGGCTGCGGCAGATTGAAGGATGCGGCAGGTGTTTGCTGCGGAGACATGTGCCGTGTCTTGCATGATGCAGGGCCGTTGGTTGCTGTACCGCCAAAGGGGGGCTTGCCAGTGCTGAGATCTGTGGACGACAAAGTCTGCGGCTGCAGAAGAGTCTCTATTTGGAAGCTGCTTTGCATATCTCAGTTACGAAATGGACCGATCGGATCTCGCAAGCTGGCAACCGAAGCACCTGGCCATCGTCACACAGGAGCCCCATCTTTCTTGTCATCACACCCCATAGATCTGCAGGAGCTACCTCTCCTACGGTGATATTCCGCTGTGGGGGAGGGGGCCAAAGAAACAGCCGACTCCCAGAGAGACGGCGCGGCCGCTCGGGACAGCAGTTGAACACCACGGCGACGGCCAACCAACCATGGGACGACGAGCAACAAGTACGGCCGAGGACGAGCGAAGATGGTCCGCTCGGATGGGGCCCCTTTTGGATCGGGTGAAGTCTGTCTCGACACAAGCCGAGAAGGCGTTGAACGAAGGGACCGACCTGGTGGTAAACGTGGCGCCCTCGCTGGCCAGACCAGCGACGGAAGATAGCGGCGCGTAGATTTGATGCAAGTCCTAGCGCGAGGGAAGCGGGCCGGGGCTGGCGTTGATTGGGGCAGGAGCCGCGTCAGAAGGAAGAATTGCAGCTGAAGCCGCTGCGTGCGGCTGAGGGGTGGCGCGCATTCGTCTCCGGCGCCGGAGTTTGCATTTTGTCAAGTGCCGCTCTTTCGATCGGCAGCGCTGCCGTGACCGTCAGCCGGTAGCAATGCGGTTGGCGGCCGAAGGCCCTGCTGATCGCTGTGCTACTCGTGACAGCCACGCAGGCAGTGGACTGGGTTGCAGTGGTGTTGGAATGGTGCCGGAGGCAGTCTGCCGCCGGGCTCGGGGAATGACTCGCTTAGGGCAGGCGCAAATCAGTGATTCGCCTCGCCTGCCACGTTCTGTTGCTGCAACCGGCAAAGTGTCGGCCTCAACGTCTTCATTGCGTCTGCGCGCCATCGCCCAGGACCCACCCATGCCTACGCCTCATCACCGCAGGGCTCACCAGCTCGCGCGCCGCCCGCCTGATAGGGCAGGCCCCAAAATGGCGACGCGCTCTCCACAGGCCAATGACGCCTCCGCCAGGGACCATCCGAGCCAGGCCAGCGGTACGCCCGGCCAGGGACCCGCCCCGGAAGCAGCCCTTTAAGCTGCTGTGTCGCTTGGAAATGCTTGCATTGCCTCTCTGTCTTTACGTCCTCGTTCCGTTGGTTGACTCCCGTCTGGCCAAGGGAGTCATGCCGTGAACACAGGCAACAGCTGCCCCTCGCGTTCCACAACCTCATCTCACCACCGTCGTTGCACCAGCATAAACTTTCAGCCCGAGTCAGCTTCATTCACCGCGTCTTGTCTCCAGCCCTCGTCATTCTGTGAGTATGTGCACCGTGGATCCCTATAGACAACACATCTTTTCCGCTTCCGGCACAGCGCCCCAAACTCTCTGCCCAATCCTGTCCTTGCACCGCGCCCGAATATTGATTTTCGTCCTGCGACACCTTTCTGGCCACTGCAAAAAGACCCACACCAATCATCGTCACTGCCCGAAGAGAAGCACGAACTCACGCCGCACAAGCTGCAGTCATCCGGACTTCCCGTGCCCTCTTGTGTCCTCCGCTCTCTCCGCTCTTTGCTCCAGACCTCAGCTCAATACACGCCCCGCTGCGAATTTATCTTCGGGCCTCCCGCTCCCGTTCCCGCCCTTCGCGCCGCCCAGTCAAAGCTTCCCGACCTGAATGCGGAGGTAGACCCGGGGGCTCCGCTTAGTCCCGCCCTTGAACTCATTCGACCAAGCCGTTCCGACTCGGCAAACTTCATCTCACCATGGCCAAGGGAGACCCCAGCCATGCCGAAGTGCTCGTGGAGAGCATATGCTTTTACGTCTTCGCTCTTCTCTTCTTCGTTGGCAGGCTGTAAGTCAATTGGCTTCAAACACTTGGTCATTATCTGACTGGTCCTAGTTGGTCGAGAGCAATTACTACAGGATCCATCAGGAGACTTGCTTGTGGGTCCCTCTCAAGTCCCAAGACAGCCATTACATGCTGACCAAGTCACAGCCGATGACTATGTTATGATCGTGACGTTCCTTTTCTACACTGCACTAATAGTGCTTCTGAATTTCAACATCCGCTTCGCTAGCAACCTCATGCACCCTTCGGAGTTAGAAGCAGTTCTTGCCGATCCCGACGAAGTCAAAAGCCGAATCTTTGGCAGCAAAATCACACTCGCCGTAGAACAGTGCATGATCCACGCGCAATGGGGCACCAAGGCCAGCCTTCTCATCCTCTACCACCGAATGACCCAAGGACTACGCGAGAACCTCTTCAACAAAATCGTCGCCGGTTACGTACTTCTCGGTTATATCGTCATCCAGATCACATTCTTCGGCGTCTGGTGCCGTCCCTTCAGCGAATACTGGTCGATCAATCCAGTGAATGAGCAGTGCTCCAATTACGGCAACTACTGCATCATGATTCTCGTCTTCAACACCTCCTCGGACCTACTACTCATGTTCGTACCCATCCCGCTTATCTGGAAGGCACAGATGAAGCGCAAGAAGAAGATCATGTTGTGTGCCGTCTTCTCGCTCGGTCTCTTCAACATTGTTGCTGCAGTTCTCAACAAGACGTACAACTGGATCCTGCCCGGCTCCCACGTCTACATGATCTGGTATGTGCGCGAAAGCAGTACAGGCATCTACGTCGCCAACGCGACTTGCTGCTGGCCGCTGTTCCGCAAGATCGTCGCCGCCACCGGCCTCAGCGGATCATGGACCAACTCCGCCTCCGGACCCCAGGGCCCCAGCAAATACATGTACGACGAGTACGGCAACAAGACGGCCTTGAACGATGGCACGGGCGCCAAGTCGTCGACGAATCGAAAGAGCACCCTCCGCGGCTCCCAGCACTTCAGCAAACTCCGCTCCGTCCGCGACCGCACCATGCACAGCCTGCATTCAACCAGCACACACACCGGCGGAATCCTGACCGCGCACGGCGGCACAATCCGCCGCGGAAGCCAGGAGGGACGCGATGCCAACGGCAGCCAGGAGGCCATCAACAGCAGCTACGGCGAGCACAGTTCCAGCATGCCCCTCGAGATTTGGCGGCAAGTCGACTACGACATCGAGGCTGGCCAGCTGCGCACACCGAGCATGTACGAGGACAAATACAATACCGAAGGGAAGAGCGATATCGTCATGGGGTTGAGGAGTGATGTCGTAACGACGACAGTGACGGAGGTGAGAGGTGGTCAAGCGGCGAGAGAGAGTGGGCACAGAAGGAAGGAGAGTATGTTTGGTGAAGGAAGTTCGAGCGGAAGCAGTGGTGGGAGGAGTGAGAGTGCGAGTCGTGCGTCTAGTAGATGAGCATGAGCACGGGTTAAAGAATTCTCTTTTGTTTAATTTCTATCTTTGGTCGAAGCGACATGGACACTTTAAGGTGGAAAAATCGGCGTGCTCAGAAAAGGATGGAGAAGCATATTACTTACGATACCCAGGACTTAGAAAACTATTTCCATTTCATTGCAATTCCTGCTTTAACTCACAAGGATGTGAAGATGTTAGTTGATGTTCACAGGCTACTTGGACACTTCAAGGTCTTCTCCCACCCCGAAGGCGCAAGTGGGAACGATCGCCACTCCACCCTGCAGGTATCCGATAGCCCTGCAAACACACGTACTTACCCTTGCTGCAGCTGGGCCTGACCCAAGCACTCGGATCTCGCCTTCGTATCGCATTTTGTATACCCCTGTTGCAGATCAGACTGTGCTGGGTCTCCTCTGCATCTCACCGCTTTGCCTACAGCAAATACATGCAGGAACAACTTTGTTAATTTTTTGTTTAATAATTTCGTTTTTATCAGAAATAGGCTTTCCTGATAGTTGATCTCTTTGGCTGTCGACTTCGAATCGAGCGGAGGCAGTGCGCTGTATTCAGGGGTGGCGTGAGATGATTGGACTGCCGTTCTTGTTGACGAGCTGAGCTTGATCTAACCTGCCCTTTGCTTCAGCTTTGCTCACTGTGATATGGATTCCTAAAGGGTTATATTGTGAGGTAGGGGTGGCATGGGTAAGTGATGGTATCGAACAAGGGCTGTATTGACCGTTTGTGCAGTGGGATTCGTGGGATTAATAGTATTGGCCCTCATGTTTCCACATCGCTGTTGTTCTTCGTTTTTTCTTGATGTCATTGAATATTCTCCGCTCGTAAAACTAGGTCCATGGTGTTGAATCAGCAACTTTCTTATCCCATTCTTTCTGCGCCAGGACTTTCTACACAAAATACCCCCCACATTTTGATTGCCTTCCTGATTTCTTCTATTCTCTCACATGTCACGGTAAACCAGAAAATGCATAGCCCGCGATACCATCGCCTGCTCCCGCCCATTCGCTCTGTATCATCATGCGTGCCCATGGTCACCTCTGAACCCTTCACATGTCAGACCTCAAAAGCATGTGCTTAACACATATCAAGAAGGTGCCCGCTGTGAATACACTTGCCTTTCAATGGCCATTTGCCCCATGCGGACTAGCAAGGTGGTCACGGTGGCGTGCTTCCTGCACTCTCTGCATTCACATGTGACTTCTGTGCATTCACGAGCGGCCACGAGCGGCCACATGTCGCCATGTGGCTTCTCTTCTCAACACCATGACCCCTGAGACTGCCCAATCAGGACGGCACATGCCGACAGATGACTGCCACCCTGACCACCCTGCGTCAAAGGGTCTTTCACATGCGTGCAAATTCTGCCGGCCACCCACCCAAACGGTCACGGTCGCCCAGGAGCTCCTACCTCGTTCCGTCGTCACCCTGGTGGCGGAGCTCGTGCCTCTGTCCGGACACCACCCTCCTCCTACCTATATAAACCCTCCCATGGTACGACCCAAACGACTCCTTTTCTCTTCAGCTCTCTTTGCCTTTTGGCTTAGATCAAGTGTAGTATCTGTTCTTTTTAGTTTAATCTCTAGAACGCCCCTACGGGGGTATTTCTTTTGATTAAACTAGTTTTTGGAACCCGGCCAAGTGGCCGCTGGGCTCCGCCTAACGTCACTGACCACAGTGTCGCTCGTATTGCACTGCCTCGAGCTGACGCGAACCCTCTTTTCGTTATGTTTCCTTCACCTTGAGTGGAGGCATGAGGAAGAGAAAGGCTACACACCACGAGGAAGACGGATGGCCTGAAGCTGGCTCACCATGATGTCTAAAGCTAAGTCGCCGTGATGTGTGAAGCCGGTTCACCGTGATGGCGTTCACTGAACAGACTGGCATGGGTATTGATGGTCGAAAGGACATGCGGAACCCATCAGACTTCAGTCATGAGCGAACAAACATTGAAATAAGCTCCACATCTTGGCGCGAGAAGCATAGTAGCAACGGTACCGAGCACGTAGGACCCACAGGTCAAGTCATAGGCACCGCTATCTGACGTCCAGGAATCTTTCTGATTCAGTTTGCCTTCACTCAAGGGCAATTCTTGTCCGGCGGGTCTATTCTACCCACCCGGATATGTACACCCACCACGTAGTCTACTTCCCTCAATCCGCCCAATTCCACCACGCCCCATCAGTCAAGCAAGAAAAGAAGCATCCACCCTAGTTGGACTCCCTGGGCGTAGCAGCGAAGTACGGCCGCACAAACCTATCACGCAATCAAGTCAGCATATCTCCCCGATTCTTGACCAGGCCCTTCCCCGCTGCAATTCCATCGCCCTCCAATTCAATGACCACGCACCTGTCGCTATTGAAGACCTTGGTCTCGGCACCGAGCAGCTCCTTCTCGCGGGCCTGGTTGGCGAGGTGTCTCCGGACCTGGTCCCTGTCCTCCTCGGCCTGCAGCAGCGGGATCAGGTGGATGCGGCTCCACATCTTCTCGCGGGCGAGCTCACTATACACCACACGGAACAACGCCAAAAAGTCAGCCAACTTTACTCTCATCCACAGTTCCACCAATTCCCTCCACAACCCCGAATTCCGTCGTCCTTCGTCCATTGGGTGCGTGCGTGCGTTGCGCGGGGGAGGGGAACAAATTCGGGGATGGGCGTGGCGTACTTGTGCTCCCGGATGCCCTGGCCGATGCGCCAGAAGCCGTAGGTCATGATGCCGCCCATGATGGCGAGGTAGGCGGCCGGGCGGAAGCCGCGGGCGGGCAGGTTGCGCTTGTACTGGACGGGCTCGTAGCCGCCGACGGGCGGCATGTCCTGAGGCATTGCGGCGGGTGGGGTCGATCGCGTGTGGCGACGGGTTCGGGAGAGCGGTCGTGCGGCTTCGTCGCCTTTTGGGTCGTTGCGGTGGTGGCGGGTGTTGGTGGTTGTTGTATGATGAGGGTGGTGGTTTGGCCCGTAATGCGGATTGCCTGCGCCGTGAGAGGTTGGCCGAAGCTTGCAGCGTGCCTTTGTCGGGAGAACGTCGGCGGAAATTTGGCTGCTGGAGCATGGACCCGATTCCGTTGCACTTTTTTGGTCTGGACGTCACACACCACTTCGCCGTGCAAAACCCATTCTCTTTGGACGGACAAGAAATTTTTCAATTGCGACGACAAACATGGCCGACGACGAGAGACCAGCGAAGATGCAGAAGCGGGATCACAGCCCGCAGACCGAAGAGGCTGCCTTCGCGCAAACCGCTCAGCCTACCGCCGCCAATGGCTCAGAAGACACCACCACCACGGCCACCGCCCAGCCCGACTCCGCGCAGACTGGCGCCACGAACGATAACGATGATGCCATGAGCGTGGACGACAACGCAGGCGACAATGCCGAAGCCTCGACCACCGCCGCCGCTTCCTCCGACCAGCCCGCCAAACCAGGCCCGCCGCCCGGCATGACCAAGTCGGCGTGGAAGAAGATGAAGCGACAGCAAGAATGGGAGGCCGGGCGCGACGCCCGCAAGGCGCAGCGCAAGGAAAAGAACAAGGCGCGCAAGGAGCGCAAGCGTCAGGCGCACGCCAATGGCGAGGACAACAACGGAGGGACTCTCGACCACCCGCACAAGGACCAGCGCGAGGCGCAGCAGAAGCTTCGCAACCAGAAGGCTGTGCAGCTGCCTATCACTTTCATATTCGATTGCAGCTTTGACGAGCTCATGATGGATAAGGAGATGAAGAGTTTGGGGCAGCAGATTATAAGGAGTTACTCGGATAACAGGAATGCGCCGTACCGCGCGCACCTGTGTATCTCGAGCTTTGGTGGAAGCTTGAAGGAGAGGTTCGACGGGCTATTGAACCAGCATTACAAGTCGTGGAAAGGTTTCAGGGTATTTGAGGAGGATTTCGTCGAGGTTGCAGAGAAGGCGAAGGATTGGATGAAGGATTTGAAGGAGGGTGGTCGCCTGGCTGGGACGCTGGCTGAGATCGCCGCTCGCGAAAAGAAGAATGCTGCGGAAGCGGGCGAGAGTGCGGAGGTGGCACCGAACAATGATAAGGAGGGAGAGATTGTGTATCTGTCGTCCGAGGGAACCGAGACCCTCAACGAGCTGAAGCCATACAGCACCTACATCATCGGTGGCCTGGTTGACAAGAACAGGTACAAAGGTATCTGCCACAAGCGTGCCACTGAGCGAGGCATCAAGACTGCGAAGCTCCCCATTGGCGAATTCCTGCAGATGAACAGCCGCAGCGTGTTGGCAACGAATCACGTCAACGAGATCATGCTACAGTGGCTTGCTTGTGGCGATTGGGGCGAAGCCTTCATGAAGGTTATCCCGAAGAGGAAAGGAGGCCAGTTGAGGAGTACGGGCGAAGAAGATGACGAAGAGAATGACCAGGAGAATGCGGAAACCGAGACTGGTGAAGCCGCAACTGCGGAGGAGGCGATAGACAATACCCACGCTGAAGCAGGTTCTAGCACAGCGGCAGCTGAGACAGCAGCCAACCAAGCCCCGGAGGCCGCAGAAGCTAAGGCTGAATGATTGCGAATCTAGTAAGCGGTCCTGTAATATCATTCGATTGACATGAATCATGCATGTTCCATTCAGCTCATTGCCTTCTTTATTGCATGCGAGAACACGTGGAAATCTTCGATTAGACCAATGACAAGGGACCCGCCAGGCTGAACTGCGCCTCGAGGCTGCCTAGCGTGGCTATGTTGAGTGTTGCGACCGGGGCGTGTGTATGAGCTTTACCCCGCGCTAACAATCCTCAGCCTTGTTCTTCTCATACCTCTTTTCCCCCAACATGAACTCCCGTGCCATTGCTCTTCCACTCTGGAAGCATGGCGGAGATTGTCGGTATCGTTGCAGGAGCTGTGCAATTCCTTGATGTTGGCTCCCGCGTCCTCATCAACTTGTCACGCTTCTGTTCGGATCTTCAGCATGTCCCTCGCAAGATCAAGCGAGTTCGCCAACAACTTGAGCAGACTCTTCGACTCGTGGAGTCGATAAAGTCCGACGTCGAAGCACCAAATACCGGTCCTGGCACGTCACTTTCCGGAATCATATCGCAGCCGCAGGCTGACATTGCAAAAAGCCTCAAAGATGCGGCGGTACAAGTGATGGAGCTACAAGTCTTGTTGGACAAGATCGCGCCCACAGGCAATGGATTCATCGAGAAGACATGGAGAGCTGTGGTTGCAATGCAAAAAGAGGAAGATATTCTTCGCAAATGCAGCGACATTGAAAAGCCGGCTGGCCTCCTTCAGGCTTGGATGCAGCACCAGAGTCTTCTGCTCATCAGAGATGACATGTAAGTAGGCTACCGAAGGAGGCTTTATTTTTATAACACTGACAATGATCAGACTTGTCGATAAAGACAATGCCACAAAGATATCGTTAGTCGATCAAAAACTGGGCACTGTACAACAGAGCCTCGACGACATGCCTAAGGCGGTCGAGGGTATTGTTCAGACCTCGCAAGATACGGTCCTCCGAGAAATCAGTACAAACAGAGATCATCTCGAAAGGAATACACGACGGCTTGAGGAAAATCTCGACGTCCTCAAGCACGACGTTCTTCAGGGGGTCACAACAGCGAAGACGAGCACGCACAGGTTGCTGCAATCACTGAAAGGGGATATCGTTGATGAGATAGTGCTGGACCGAACGAGCCGGTCCTCTGAGAGTCAGGCCTTGCACTCGCAATTGGCTTCGATGCAACAAATGATGAACCAGCTACTAGTATGTCAAAACAAACACGAGATTCTCAGTCTCTCAATTAACACAGTACAAGATCCAAAACACCAGCCAGCGTCTGCTGTCTAAGCCCTCCTACTTAAAAGACATTGAAGTCAGCACAAAGAACGCTTCATCTCGGTTGTCATACTCTGGTAGCTCGTTTATTCGAAGTCGCCCAGGAACTGGTACCCTCTGCATGTGTAAGGCCCGGAGAAGCCAATCTCACAAAACCTGGAGAAATTTCCGATTTCGATACGATCCGACTCTGGAGCATGGCGCCAGTTGCCCGCTTCATCTTAAATCGAACACTTCTTGGACTATCGGTGTCCGTGCCGCCCTGCCCGCTCTGTGGGCTTACTGCATTGACATAGCACTTCAAATTGATTTCGGTGCTGGTGGTTTGGCAGTGCGTCCCAGCATTCGACGAGCAGCGAGAATCGTCGAAGGTCGGACATCTCCAGTTTTTTGTGCGTTGAATAAACTGCATTCGTATCTCTCTTTCTCATCAGTCTCAAGCATGCAAGATCCTAATATGGGGTTGCAGTGGCGGAATGTTCTGGAAAGATTCAGGGCCCATATGTGGCAGATATTTCGTGATGGTAGAGCTACAGCATTTGACCAGGCCGACACAGGAAACACAGTTCTGTGGGTAAGTGTCCATAAGCAGTACCGGCTTCGTACTTTGCTAATCACAGTGCAGAAATTTATTGTTGTTGTCTTGCTCAGCCGGAAATTTCTTAACCGTTTTCGTTTATATGATCTAGTCATCACGATTATCGACCTCTTTTTTGAAGGCGGTGCAGAAGGTGATCCAAATGGGTGGGCTGCCTATGGACCCTGCTTGCGGTAATGGTGCATGCTGATCTCCAAGCAACAGTTTTTTCCGACGCCGCTCAACTAATATACTACCGAGGAATACGTTCTATTATTCCAGTATAGTCAAACATCCTGATTATCCCGTGGATGTGAATAATCTTCACATAAATGATAGTGATGAGCTATCAGAAGTATGGGAAGACGCCGATATATTTCCTGGTCAGTATACGCTCAATCTGCTTTGAGTTCTTCGGAGTTTTTCTTATGATTTGTACATCCAGAATTTGAGTTGCCACCAGGATACGCCGCAGCCGTTCAGAAATCCCTGCCTCTGCTGGAGGAAAGCATCGAGAACAAAACCTTTGGGAGAAAAGTTGGATCACTGCCCTCTGTGCTAACATTTGCTCTACATTGGCCAGAAGGGAGAAGGCTTCTTCTTGCAGCCGGTGCTGACCCTTTTGAAAGCATAGCATTTGCTATCCAGCTTGGCTATTCGGACGCTTTAACAGATCTGCTTCAAAAAGACCTCCCATTTTTCTACCCGGACGACTCACCACATGCCGACCTCTTCAGCTTGTGGCCGACGAGAACCCTTAGACTAGGGCTTTCCGAATCTGCACAGGAAAACTCGCTTGACTCAATAATTAACCACCTCGGTCAACTTCGCGAACGTCTTTTGGCTTTGGCTCGGGAACATCTCCCATATGAGCTACTAAAACAGCTTTGCATCGACGCCGGTAGCCGTCAGGAATCTGTCCTTGATTGCGCTTTGCTACGACTTTACCGAACTCTGATCTCCAGGGGTGTCAACACACCATCATTCCTATACCCAGGCTCTCAACGATCAATTTACCACTTGTCTCAGATGGTTACCTTTGTAGCGGAAAGACTATTCCGCGCTGGTTATCGTCATTTCGATATCAAGGACGAAAATGGTATTCGCCCAGTCGAAAAAGCCTGCATGATAAGAGATCTGGAGCTAGCTCTCTGGTACCTTAATCACGGAGCTGTGCCGCATGAATCACTCATTTGGATTCTTGCTGCATCGCTTGCATTTCTTCCTTGGTCAAACGATGATTTCAAGGAAATCGTTTCCATATGCGGCTATCCAGAGAGGGATGGCTGTCGATGTCATTGCAGTTCTAAAGGATGTCTACCTTCAACGATCCTGCAGAAGCAATCAAGGAGCAGCCCGTTCCCGCCGTCTGATTTTCAATGGTGGTTTCAATGGTGGGTTCAATGCATCCCAAAACATAGTCAGTTTGAAGCATACAAGGAAGGCTGCAGACTCGAAGTATTTGAGAGATTGGGGATGTCGCACACGTGCTGTAAATACATCAGCAGCCCATATACCAGTCCGCCCTACTGCATGAGGCAGCAGATGCCAATAGACGATTAATGCGACATAAGAGAAGAGGAGCAGGACTTCGCCGTAATCCTTGACCAGTACCTTTGTCTTTTTGACCAGCTATGGTTAGAATTCAGGGGTAGATTCAAGACCTACTGGAATGCGTGGTGGTCGGCGATGGCCATGATGTTGCCACCTCCAGTCAGTTCAACACTGATGTGTGATTCTATTACTGGGTTTTCTGTGGATGCGTATTGGCGCCGCCATTATAACACTCAAACAGGCTTTGACTTCATCGAGGAGTACGGCCCCCACGAGAAATTCATCCGCTGGATAGTCGGACAATACTCGAATGTCGAAAACTCGTTAGTAAAATTCTGCCGGCTGTCTGAGCCTTGGCATGTTCTAAGGTCCTGGATGTCATACTGCGTCGCCGTTGGGATTGACCCTCCCCGTTCAGATATGGAGTACAACAAGGTGATCCATCTCCCCGAAGATTTCGATATGGACTGTTTCCCAGAGGACTTCATCACACATTGCAGCAACCTTTTAGAATTTGAATTCTTATTCCTAATTCCAACAGAAAGAGTCGAAGGAGCGAAAAGTTACATTTCAGAAAAGCTCCTACCTATCATAGTTCCAGTAATCATACTGGAAATCGGGTTTGGAAGAAGCATCCCAGAGGATCTACGGCGGCATTTCGAGGCAGAAGGACTGCTACAAGACGGCGTATTGGTGCGACCTACATTCAAAGAGAACCCCGAGTCTATCTTTGAAGATTGTTTTGGCGCACTTTTCGATGCATCACCTTTCTGAGCCCCCAACCTTCTATCTCGGAGTTCAATCAGTACCACATGGTATGCAATCCTTTTACGTCTGGGCATATTGGCAGTTAGCTCCTCCCTTTTCGTATTTCATGAGACCTATATCTGTAGTAAGGGCCTGTCACTTTTCGTGGAGTAACTCTTCATTCCAAGGCAACTCAAATGGGCGTTTTCTTTTCTTTTTCCTTTACAGGGGGTTCGTTCTACTTTGTCTTTATTTCTCTTAGATTCCGATCAATCAATATCTTTCTCCAGATTGTACCAACTACGTTACTTCCCTGCTACGTTTCTTTTGGAGTTCTACAGCTATATCCATTTCTATTGCCGTCTGACTTCCAACCTACGTTGAGGTGGTGTTACTATACGAATTAGCCACCGGAATATGGCCATCAACTCGGATTCTGGATCTCCAAGTTATTGAATCACCGCAACATGTGACATTCCGCTTAAGAAAAGAAAAAAGATGCCTTTAATTCTAATCACTCCAAAACAGAAACCAAAGCCAAACTACCAAACTAAACTCCAAATCTATGCACTCTTCCACGCCTCATTGAGGAAATACCCCACAATCTTCTCCAACAGCTCCTTCCCCGGCTTCTCCACCGTCGCAATCGCATTCGACCACTTCCTAACCCTATCCGTCTCCCACGTAACCTCCGGCTTCCTCACCACCTGCTCCTCCACCTCCACCTCCTTCTGCGTCTTCTTCCCATACTTCCCCTCCCAAAACGTCAACAACTTAACCGGCGGATTCCTCTCGGGATCCTGCTCGGACCGCCTCAACCTCTCCAACCACTCCTCAACCTCCACCTCCTCAAACGCCAACCCGGCCTCCCTCAACACAGGCAGCAGCTCCCTCGTCCAATGCAGCGTCTGCGGATTGACCACGTTGTACACCTCCGCCGGCGCTTCGTCACCCAGGCCGACCTCGACGCACGCCCGCGCGACGACGTCGACGGGCAACCACCGCACGCTCTCGTCGAGCCGCGGCAGCGCGCCGAGCGTGACGGCGGACCTTAGCATCAGCGGCACCGCCTCCGTCGCGTTCCACACGCCGCGCCGCTCATCACCCACGATCTGCCCGACGCGCAGGACGCGCGCCTGCAGTCCCTCCCGCGCGGCCGCAGCGCGCCGACACAGCGTCTCGGCGACGAGCTTGCTCTGCGCGTAGCCCATGTCCTGGGCGCAGCGCAGGCTGGGCGGGAGGGCCTCGTCGATGCGCACGGTCGCCAGCGTCTTCTCAGGTGATGTGGACTGCAGGTACGCGGGCGTGTTGTACACGGTCGACACGGAGCTGCAGAAATTGAACGCCGCGGGCCGCGGCGCGCGGACGGAGAGACACAGGTCGAGCAGATTCGCGACGCCGCCGACGCAGTCGCGCGCGAAGCTGCGCAGCTGCAGGTTGAAGTTGACGGCCCAGGCGCAGTGGATGACGGCCGAGAGCTGCGTGCGGAGGGCGTCGAGCTGGGGGGCGTCGAGGCCGAGGTCCGGAAGGGAGAGGTCGGCGGGGAGGGCCGACAGCTTGTCGCGAGAGGAGGAGGGTAGGGTGGCCCAGAGGTGGCGGGCTTCGAGGGAGCGGATGACGCGGTCCGTGGCGGCGGTGGGCGAAGGGGCGCGGACGAGGCAGTAGACGCGCTGGACGGTGGGGAGGGAGGCGAGTTGGGCGGCGACGTGGGCGCCGAGGGAGCCGGTTGCGCCGGTGACGATCTGCGGTGGTGGGTTGGTTAGTGGGAAGTGTTGGAGGGGGGGGAGGTTGGGCGGGGGAAGAAGTCACTTACCACGTACTCGCCCTCGACCTGGCGGGTCTGGGGGATGTGCTCTCTGAAGGTGGAGTACTGCTCGATCAACGCCTGCATCTCCTCCTCCTTCGAGATCTGCCTGGAATCTTCACCGGTCCTCAGCGCGTACAGGTGACGAGCCAGGGCCGACACTGACGGGTAGTCGAAGACGCAGTTCAAGCCCAGCTGCTTGCCGCCCAGATCCAGCTTCTTCACGAACGCGGTCCGCAACCTCGTCGTCTGCAGCGAGTCCATGCCCAGGCCGAAGAAGTCCTGCTCGTCGGACAGCTGCTGGTCGTCTTGCAGGCCCAGCACTTGGGCGACCTCGGCGCGGATGAAGTCCCGGAGCTGGGGCTCGTCGAGGGCGAGGGCGTCGTCCGAGACCTTCTCCTCGTACATGGCCTCGATCTCGGCGGCGAACTGCTTGTAGAAGGCCTGGCGGATGACGGTGCCCTTGTCGGTGACGCGGTAGCCGGTGCCGGCGGGCAGCACGAGCACCATGTCGCGGTCGATCTTGGCGTAGGCGGGCAGCGTGTCGTGGGCGGGCTTGATGGTGTCGAACATGGCGTCGATGACCTGCTGCTCGGGCAGCGCGGCGCCCTCGTCGGACAGCACCAGGGCGAGGCCCAGACGGGCCTTGCCGGCGCCGAACATGACGGCCTCCTCGACGAGGGTGCACTCGCGGGCGGCGCCCTCGAGCTGCAGCGGGTTGGCCTTCTCGCCGTTGTTCAGCGTCAGCGTGTCGTCGAGGCGGCAGTAGTACTTCCAGGCGTCGGGGATGGTGGGGTGGCGGGTGAAGCAGTCCTTGGTGGCGTAGGCGCCGTCTGGGCGGTTGGTGGCGACCTTGGAGGGCCAGCCCGGCAGGCACACGCACTCGTACAGGCCGCCGCCGCGGTCCTCGAAGCGCAGGAACGGCTTGACGTTGTCGGCGGGCCGCAGGTAGTCCCAGCCCAGGTCGTCGCGCGGGCGGAACGACGTCATCAGCTGGCCCGTCTCGGTGGAGCCGTAGTGGGAGACCAGGTAGACGCCGCGCGCCGTCAGCTTGTGGCCCAGCGAGTCCGGGCACGACGAGCCGCCGAACATGACGATCTTGAAGCGCGCCAGCAGCTCGAGCCCCTCGTCGTCCTCGGCCAGCAGGTTCAGCACGTAGGGCACGCCGTAGAAGATCTCGAAGTCGTGCGTCTTGATGATGTCGATCAGGTACTGCTTGGCCAGCGGCAGCGCCGCGTTGTACAGGTGGATCTGCTTGCGCGAGTCGACGGCCCGGAACAGCGACCCGATGCCGTGCGCGTGGAACAGCGGCAGCGTGATGAAGCCGCGCATGTTCATGTTGGTCGCGTAGTTCTTGAGCGCCGCCCGCTGCGTCTGGAAGATGGGCTTCGGCAGCCCCGTCGACCCCGACGAGTGGATGATCCACGCCACGTGGCTCTGCTCCTTCTCCGCGTCGAGCTTGTGGTCCATCCGCGTGTCGAGACGGTGGTCCGCCTCCGTGATGGCGTGGCTGTAGACCTCGGGCCCGGCAATCGGGATGACGCTGAGGTCGGGGATGTTGTCCCGCTTGAGTGCCGCCGCCATGTCGGCGAACGACGGGTCGATGACCATGTGTCTGGAGTTGGTTGTGTTCAGCAGCGAGGCGTGTGCCTCCTGCGAGATCCTTGTCGACTGGAACATGACGGTATGGCCGAGTTTGGTAAGTGCCAGCATGGTGATGAGGTACTCGAGATTCGACGGCCCGAGCAGCCCAATCACCGCCGGCTTTTCATTCGAGCTCGTCCGTTGCGGTATCAATCCCTTGTACACCTGTGCCACTCTGTACGCGAATATGTCGAGCTGCCGCGCCGTATAGTCGACATACTGGATGCCTGACGACGGGTATGAGATGAGCGGGAGATCCGGATCGGTCCGAGACCGGCTGCGCATCAACTCGTCAACGCTTCTAGGCTCCGCTGGTACCGTATCTGGCTCCGAGTCCGTGTCCACCGCGTTGACTTGGGCCTCGTAGCTGTGCTTGGAGGCGACATGCGGCGCCTCGGCTGCCGAAGGAGGAATCACTGAAAGCATGTTGGGAAAAGTTGGGTATCGATGGTGAGTTGGAATGGAGAGGAAAAGGTAAGAGGCTAGTGAACGGCGCAGCGCGCTTCAAATAACGGGATACGCGATCAGAGTTGAACGACGTCTTGCGATGTGCGACACATTCCGGAACCCCGAGAGTACGTTTCCGATGCGCGTAAATACTGCCCCGCAATCGTCCATTGCCGGTTTCCCGCGCTATCGCAGCCAGTGACGTGCGAGAATGAGGGCGGAAAAGCACGTGGCGGATTCTTATCCGCCCTCCGCCCTCGGTTCCGCTACTTTTTCGCCACCATCCGCCAATGAAATGCCTGCGAGCACTCCCATGGAGCAATGCGGGGGGCGGCCCGCAAGTGCATCCGATGCATGCATCTCAAGCTGCCTTGTACCCGTATGAATATCCACATGCTTTAAACACCTTATAACACGGGTATGCGTCTGAAATGAATGATAGCACTTTGACTCGTGCCGTAAACCTCGGCTGCAGCAATTCCACGATAGTAAATATGAAAAGGTATTACATAGTAGTTCATGGCAGAGGAACCCCGTTTGTCAACACTAGATAGAGTTGCCCCACTCCTTCGCATCATCGCGATAGGAACAGGAACCTCCTCCGAAGTAGTACAGACTCGATTCGAGGCCCTGAAAGACCCATGACTAACAGTCGGCGTCGCTTACAAGAATATATATTCTAGTTCTCTACGTGAATTTAGACGCCTAACCCCGGCTAATACTTCATCCATGTCCCATGAAAATGCAGAGATATAATTAGCTTTGAAAAACTTTCGGTCTTGCGCGTGGCAACAATCGACCGCTTAAGGAATTGGAATTCATGGGCCGCAGTTGATCCAATGAGTGCTGCACATAGAACTGCAGATGGTATTCCGGAATTTGGTAGTGGCATAAAGCCAGTTGATAGGAAATGCAAGCTCTGTAGTCTACGAAAATAATATTTTGTGAAGCTGACTTCACACCACGACTGGCTCCAGGCCCTCTCAATTTCGACTCTGATCAGAAATATTGCATACCGTCTCAGACCCATTTCTGCAAGTTACAAAATGCTCTAAATAGCCTTCACAATATAGTTTGGCATGCACCAAGAAAAGCCTAGAGCAGCAAAACAAAACCAATATCCAGCGTCTTAGCTGTAAGTGGTTGGGTTTACGAAACATTACAATTTTCTATGGTTCTTGACGGTTCATTGGCAAATTTTGCCCCAAAATTTTGATCCAACCGAACTATCTCCTCCGCCCTGTAGATCCATTCCCACCTCCATAGGTTCTTACCGACGCTTATCCATTGGTCGAGAAATTCAACACCATGAGTGGTTGGTTGTTGGCGAGAATTGAAATTCAGCATATTTCTGAATTAGAAAAGAGTTAAGCTGAGTGGAGGTTGGTGTGGAGGTGGTAGTGGATCTGCAGGGCGGGGGAGATACATATAATTTGTAGAAACTGGAGTCTGGGATAGTACTATTTAAACGGGCAATCGAAGACCGCATCTGGATGGACGTATGTAGTTGGCTACCCACATCTACGTCTAGGTACTTATTGAGATTGTCTGTGGAGGGAGCCTAATATATCTTAAGTGTTATGGAAGGACAAAACTTTCTACGATATACGATTCCGTCAGAAATAACGACAGCAGCTAATTCACACTCTTTTAGACAAGCACAATTGAAGAGCCTCACAACTACCAGGACACGAGCTGTGTAATACACAACTGCGTTCGAATTAGCTCATGGGACAGTGAACATACCTAACCGTATTAGGTATGTACTACATCTGACAAGTCCAGCGCATCTGCCATTGCTTGAGCAGAAGAGAAAGCCATCCGCATCAAGATCATGGACCTTCCACCATCTACTGTCACATGCTCAGCGCCGCAAAATTAAAAGAAAGAAAAAAGGAGCAACACCAAAAAGAACCGTCAATGCATTGACACAGCACGCGCACATACACACCTCCCATGACCTTCGAATAAAGTTTAGTACATGAGGTCCAAGCCGCAAGCGTCCCAGGGAATAACGCAACGTCATTCCGCAAAAGCTGGTGAAGCCCCGTGCGCAAGTAAAATGAAAGGGAAGTGCCAGGAGAAGTGAGGCTGAAGGATTCCACCACAAAAACGGTGTAGATGCCGCACGTGCATTTCGCCGAGATAGCATGACCCTAGCAACACCCGTGCTTTTACATCGTTCACGATTGCGCGCACGCACCGTACACCGTGATGCTTGCTGGCATTGTTGAGATGCATGACAGGAAATCACTGCGTGTTTCACGCTTTTTTTTTCGCCCTTCCAAACAGCCTCATTCCACGGACGACGACGGGTCCTGAGCGGGTGATCTTCGCACACGAACCAATGTGCGGTTTTCGTACCGTACCTCGCATGGTACTCCGCAACCTTGAATGCAAGGCAACCGAAGTCCTGCGGAGTCGTGATAGGGTGGCTCAGCAGTAGCTCGATGGTCCACGGCGGCGGACTCGGCGGACAGCGGAGAGTCACCACCTCCGCCCCTCTCCTCCTCGCCGCTCGAAAAGCCCGTCTCCGTTCCACTTCGCAGAAAAAAGAGTGGAGAATGTCCGCCGCAAGCAGATAGTCAGCCAAGAGGAGCAGTGACAAGGAAGATAGATCGGGATAAGATCGTTACCCGAAAAAAACCAGGGCGCGAGGTCTAGACTCCCATGCCCACTCTTCAAACGTCCCAAAATCGTGCCATTTTTCCAAAGCCACCAAGAACGCCCAAAACACCGCACACACACTGCTCGGCTCTGAAGAACTGCCGCCGTTTTACCCATGTTCGTCCGCGGCCCACATGCAATCCATGTAGAAAGGGAAAAGGCCGTGTCGGTATACTTGCCCTCAGCTCTTCTGACGCCACCTACACCAACATCCCTCCCCCCCAACCCCACAAAGTGTGTGTACAACACATCACACATCTCCCTACTAGCCGCAAACCCAACGAGGGAGACCCCTCTCTTCGGAGCCCAATCCCAAGCCACACGCCCACATACCCACCTTTTTCCTTTCCCCTGCAGCCGAAAGTGATGACCATCCCCCGGGTGTGCCGCACGCATGTTCCCGGCACCACCACTCCACCACCATCTCAGGTCTCTTCTCCGAGGGGACAGCGGCCCACCCCGTGGATCCTTCGTCTCCAGAACTAACGCGTAAGTATCGATCTCTTACATGGATTCGTCACGGTCCAGACGCGTCTCCCTTCCCCAGCCTGAGCGGGGCCGATCCATGCACATGTCTTTGATGAACCAGGGGTACCGCCGACAGTTGGAACAGTCCGCGGATGGCAAACTTGCAAATCCCATTGTATCACGTTCGCCTCACGCGGAGGGAGAGAGAGAGGTGGACTAAGCGTGACAATGCCAGATGGACAGGGTCCAGAATCACCAGGAAAAGACAGGGATACCCATCTGTCGATTGATGATGATGATGTTGTTTGTTGCATCTCTCTCCCCGCCTCCCCGAGTAATGTCCGGAAAAGGAAAGGCCGCGCGAGCGGAAACAGACCAACGGGAGGACAGCAGATCCAAAGAATACAATGGTGCTGTCATAGTGCTTTTGCCAACGACGCCTTGCACCTTTAGTCAAAGCGCCTAGTGAACGCTACAACGTCCCTTTCACGGGCCGTCCTGGAACATACCGGCGCAGTCCGTCCACTTGCTCGGGCGGAATACCTTTAGTCAAGGACCGCCAGAAAATGGTACATGCGCTGCTGCCGACGGATTGTACCATCAGAGAATGGCACGATGGAAGATGGTCATGGGGGGAGGAAAATGACGCACGACGGCGGGATAAGCGGGAATAAGCCACGAGCAATCGTCCGGAGCTAGAAGCACCATGGAAAAGTTAAAATCGCATTTGAGGCTTGTTCCTTCAAAGAATGAGTTGTCCGGTTTGCTGGGCGCTGAGCGGCGGCGGCGGCGGCCATGGCGGCGCTACTTGGACTTGTGCTCCACAACGCCGCCAAACTGCGGCGGTTAGCCACGGATGGTTTAGTGCCGACAGTCCGCTGTCGGAGGGCATGAGCACAAGCTCAAAGCTCCAGGGTAGGCGGTGAACCGACGGTAGAGGCAGAATAGCCTAGACGGTTACGACGAGGCAGAAACTAGAGAGGTACGTGTCGGGCCGCCAGGCAGCTGAACAGCCAAACCAACACCATGGCAACGCACGGGAGTCGTTTGATGTGGCGGTGTGGAGTACGTACATACGTCAAGGCAAGTGGTAAATAATGGGCTGGAAAAACAAAAAAGGGTCTGCGCTAGCACGGCAGACGGCGCATCCTTGTGGACATCGCATTCTCAAAGTGCCATTGGGCTCATCAACCGGTGCACTTCCTAAACTCGCTCAGCCCGTGCCCACACGCGCGCATATGCGCATGCGCGCTTCTAACAACACGCACATGGTCGTCATAGTTGTCGCTACTCTCGAGGACCCCATCGCAAGTAGGGCAGCAAGGCAGCTAGGCGTGCCAATAAAGACCCCACATCTCGTTCCGTTCAACCGCAACATGTGGGGACCGATTGGCTGGCTGAGTCCCCTCAAAGGCCTAGAAACGGCCTCGTCGACGCCTGCGTGAATCCCCCGGTCCGAAGGAAGAAAGTCGATGGGCATGAACGCACCTGTTCGCTGTTGGTTTGTGGGATAATTACCGTGTTTGTGGGACGATGATCATGGGAGCTTTGCCGGTGGATCAGGCACACCTGCAGCTTAAGCTTGCGCAAGCCAAGCCCAAATTGTGGCGCATTCGTCTGCAGAGAGTTGCTGCTCTGCACATACAGCTCAGCCGCTGTCCCGCGCACGCGCGCACATCTTCACGCCCAAACAGCAAGCCCAGCCGTCTGCGTGAAGCAGGGAAAGCGAAGCCGGCTCAGACTGGTCTGGCCGACTGTCCCTTTACTCGTGCCGCGAGATGCGATCGAAGATCAGAGATGATCGAGGCGACTGCCGGATCTACCCTACTGTCAATTTTGGCTTCTTGTGATGGTAAGCATACTAGCAAGTCTTGTTGTGATTGGCCCAAGTAGTGCGTCGTCGCGCATGAGATTTGTCATGATAACCAGTCCTGCGTATTGTGAGTGCATCCTTCAGCATGTGTAAGGACGAGATTTGGTTCTCAAGGAAAGGGTCCGCGGTCTTTCGTGTGTAAGCTGTACAACACCACCAGGGGTTTGATCCTTGCTGCAAGCGACGACCGCGCGAATAATCAAAGACATGTGCGTGGAAGTTTGTTCACTCACCGTCTGTTCCTGCTTTCTCGGTCTTCGGCGTGATCGCTTTCTTCCATTTGCCATGCACCTGGAAAGTAAAGCTTTGTCCGGTACTTCATCTTTCCGCTGCAAACTCCGTCACATTGAGATACCCATGCTTCGAGCGTGGACCAGGAAAAAACCAGCCCTCCAAACGTGTCTGGTCTGACTCTTGCCTGGATTTGCGTAAACCGGCATTCTGCAGGGTTCTTGCGCCGGCCTTCCACCCGCTTATCTCTTCACGATAAAGTTTTCCCACGTGGGCGAACCAAATGACATAGCAGCAAGCTTGTTGCGGTATGCATAATGGCGCAATCCGTGAACCTTCTCGGAGCATGCCTTCTTTTCCTGACTCGCGGTGGCAAAGTCCTAGCAGTATACGAGTTATAGCATAATCGCCACGGCCGTGGCTTGATGACGAGTCGACTGTTCGAACACGCGGGAACTTGTGCGTCGCGGACCCTGCCTGCCGATCTCTTGTCAATATAAGGTTGCCGCTTAAGGTTCAAGTTCGGCGTTGCCGGTGGAAGGCTTCGTGATGTCGAACGTCACAGACCAGGCTGTTGCCCGCGCAGAAGAGTGCAGTGACCATGCACATCGTGAGAGCTATCGTTTTCCGTTGCTGTAACTGTTAAGAGGAACCGTGGCAACCTAGCTCCAGCTCGGTAGTAGCTAGTTCCCACTCCAGGTCCTGTTCATGTCGAAATGTCTCGTCGTGAGTAAGTGCCTCAGGCATCGGTATCCCACTTCGTCCCCGCCGCAGCTCAAACGCCTTTTGCAACAGCACTGCTCCTTCCCCGGCAACTGCGTGATCCGAGGCATAAACGCATATGTAGATCTCGGAAGCCCGCGAAACTTTAAGCCCTTCACCGGGTCCACGTACGCGTGGCCTGGAGATATTTCCAGAACAAAGGGTTGATGTTGCAAAAGTCGGTGCCGTCTCCGGGAACCTGCGGGCTAAGCGTTGTCCGAACCATGCGCATGATTCTAAATCTGTCCCAACCGAAGGCATGTGCTTGCGTCACGGTTGTGGCGGTGGTTGTACTCGCGGTAGGTGCTACACAAAGCGAAGGGATGCGCTGGCGTTCGTGGTTGCTCTGAGCTGGCCGCAGGATGGGTGCATTGGCCATCTGGTCGTGATGATTATGGTAACACAAGCCGGTTGAAGGACGGGGTTGTCGGCTCTGCCCCCTCCGGACGGAAACTAAACATAGGAGGTCCGGCAGAAAGTGGATGGGAAGAAGCAGGAAGCAGGTCACAAAACAAGGAACTAAGACATCACATTGGCGAAGATTCTCCGAGACTCCGGTGCGAAGTACGAGGTCCGCGGAAGATATAGTGAGTGAGTGGTGGCGTTGTATCATCTGGGTTGGTATATCGATCATGTAAGCTGTCTCGGAGACGATCACCGGGGAACATGACTACGGCGTCGCCTGTTGAAACCAGCTGCAAGTCAGTGTTGATATCGGTCTTGCTCTGACGTACTGGGAGGCATTCCGCGGCCTCCAGACGGTACCTGTGCAGAGACCAACATGTTGCGTGGAAGATCCTTCTTCCAATAGCCTACTTTTCGCCCTTAGGCGACGGAGAAACGCAGGGCGAAATGGGGCGCGATCATTAACGACCTCAGATTGGTAGACGTGAAGACACGATTGGCCGTTTCAAGCAGGCGTGGCGTGACTTTGGTGCGCGGAGAGCGAGGCCAAGGAAGAAATCGCCGAAGGTCTAGGACTGATGGGGTTGATGTATAAGCGGGCGGGCGGCCCCTGAGTAATAAGCATCTGGCTTGACGTCGTTTAGCGCTGAGCACCCCACGGACCTGCCGCTTGACAGTTCTCGTATTAGCTGACGACGCTTTTCGACGATAGGCTCCTGCACATCATGAAAAAATGAGCGCAACCCTGCTTCGCTTGTGGAGAATGTGGGGAATCGGCCAATGTCGATGACGGGAACCACCCCGATCCCCTGCCCCTGAGATTGGCGATCACACCAGCGGTTCTGGGGTAGTGTTGGTCGAAGGCGCCCGGAAAAGGACAGCCAGAGGGCGCAATGCACGGTACAGGCACGGGCGGGGCGGGCAAGAGCAGTGGAAATTTGGCGGACGCTGAAACGGCGTTGGGGCGAAGAGCGGTTCCGAAGCAGGGCTGTCGGCGCCGTTTGGAGGCAGATGCAAGCCCGGCGGGAGCAGCCGGGCCAACGTCCAACAGCTCGGCGGCGTCAGTGACAGGCGGGACCCGGTCCTGCTGCATCGTCCCGGGAGCCGATGAGCGCATGCGAGCTGAACGGGAAAGGCGCCTCTGTCAAAATTGGCGCGAGGGGCCACCTTGAGAGACTGGCGCATGCCGATGAAACGTACTCAATCTGCGGCGCAACTGCCCGCAGGAGAAAAGCAACGAGAGGGCAGCGCTGCAAACAGAACACCAGAGACCCAATGGGGCGGTGGTGAGGTAACGCTGGAGTGGACACGAAACGGGTGGGCCGGAGATTGCAGTTGCTCGAATGAGGTGAGCGGCGGCGGAGGGCCGAGGCAGGGAATCTGCTGCTCAATCGTCGACGTTGCGCGCTGGACGAGTGTTCGGGAGCGAGCCGTGTGCAGGCGGCAGCCGGTCGGCAGCGCGCTCGGACGGACGGGCGTCTGTCGCAACGCAGTCCAGAACGGTCGTCGTGGGTGCGCTGGCGGCAGACGCGTCAAAGGGTCGAGGTGCTGGCGTGCAACGAGCTGTGTCACCTACGTCTGAGGCGGGCGCGAGGGAAATGGCGGTTCGCGAGCGATGGCGATGGGCGATCTGTCGTTGAGAATTAAAATTGGCGGCCTCTGGTTCGCCGGCGCGGGATGCTGCCTGAGGAATTAGGCATCGCGTGGACGCAGGCACCACTCCACGCGCTGCACAGCGCGCTGCACAACCTCACAGCACCGACACCGGCACCAGCTCCATTCCCAGCATCAGCACCGCGTGCGATCCCGCCGCTGACACGGTCCGGACCCAGATATCGCTGGCTGCCGACCGCCATCAAGATGAGGTTCCGGCTGTCTGGCATGGCCTCCCTCCCCCCCCATACGCTGGCATGCACCACACCCACGCGCAGCCCTGGGGACTCGCACCAAGCATCCCGTCTCGTCCGCCGCCCGCCGCTCCGACGCCTCCCGCTCCGTCGGCCCTGCTTCTGAGAGGGCGACCAGCTCCCGCAGCCGGCCCTCTGGGGTTGCACGCAGCAGCCCTGCAATATCAGGCCTCCCACTAACCCATGTTCCAGCCACCCACCCCCCGTTTCACCAATCGCCTGCTCGAGCTCGAGCGCAGAAACGCCGATCGACAGTCCGCCGCCAGGGTCAGCATCCTGCGGCTTGGAATCGACGGGAGACCGCCAGGTGATGGGGGCCGCCGCTTGGGCGTGTCTGGACGGCGTTGCAGCAGGAGCGGCCCTGAGTATTCTTCCTTTTTCCCCCCCTCCCCTCTGACCACCTCGGCGCAGCACCAGCCAACGAAAGCTACCAGCACGCCAGGCAGAAAGTGCAACCGTCGCACACACATGCGCCGCCCTCGCTGGGCACGGGATGAGCCCGCACGTCGGGTGATCCGATCAGACGCTGACGAGAATGGCATGGCGCCCTGATTCAAGCATTTAATCTGTAGTATTTTTCAATCGTCTACTTGTCGTATTGATCATTTTTTCAATGCGTAGCAGCGGCCGTCTGACCCACTATAACTGCGGCTGTTGCAACTTTAGACTACCCTATCCCGTGCATCCATGCGGCTGTTGACTCGAAAAGTCCGCGGCTTTTCTCCCGATGCTATGCTGCCTGGGGTATGCATCTGCGCCCAAAGGAAAAAAACGCCTGTGACGCCTCCACACCAAAACAACCTTGTACAATGCCAATGCCGTGCCCTGCTCCGACCTGTCTATCCCCTCTATGCCCGTAATGTCCGCGTTGGCGACTCATGCAAGCAAAAAAGAACTTGGAACTTGCGCCTGCGCGCTATTTTCGTCCCGCCTGCCCGCGCTGCGGCTAATGCTGAGTCTTTTTTTGCCGTGACGTGCTTTTCCGTCGAGCGGCCAAATCCCTGAGATGATGCGTCGGTCTTCCTAGTCATTACAGTCGTGACGCCACGACGATCGCCATATGATTTCATCTGCCATTACCCGACGGTCTCGAGGGCCTGCTCGAAATCATGAAGAAAATAGAAATGGAAGAAGTCAAGCGATCGACCGGGGCAATGCAATTACGCAGTCGTGGTGCGCTTGCCGGGCACCGGCCGGGCGCCCTTGAGATGTATGCGCTTGACGTGGTCCCTCTGCAGCCGAAGTTAGAGAAATAGCAATTTTTAAATCGGGATTGGCGCTCCAATTTACCATGTTGTCCACTCTGCTGAAGATCCTCTCGCACCCGTCCCACTCGCACACGACGCCGGGGTTGTGCTTCGCTTCGTGCCGCGCCAGGTCCTTTTTGCTGGAAAATCCTCCGCCGGTGGCCTGCGGGCAGCCCTCGTGCCTGCAGAAGAAGGACTTGGTGTGGCGCTTGTGGTGCTTCCTGAGGTCGCAGCCGCGGGTGAAGACGGCCTTGGAGGTGCAGCCGGGGTAAGCGCACGTCCACGTGCCGTTCTTGTTCAGATAGCCGTATGCCCGCAGGTCCGCCGAGTTGGCGCTGGGCGAGATGGAGCGCGAGTACTCGGCAACGCTGCCGTCCACGGAAGGCTGCGGAGAGAAGGCGCCGGTGGAGGCGGACGGCGATCTCGAGCCGCGCGGGACCAGCGTGTAGCTCGAGGGGAGGGTGCTCTCCGGCGTCATGGCTTGGGGCTGGGCGTAAGCCATGGTGGGCGTGGCGTACGGGGGTAACGAAGGAACGGCCAGTGACGGCTGCGGAGCCATCGAGTGCTGCGGGGTCCAGTACTCCTGCTGCGGGAACGAACCGTGGGCGGGAAGGGCGGGCGACTGCTGGTGGGGGACGTATCCGTTCATGGCGATGGGGTGCGGCCGGGCGTCGAGCAATTGGCGGGGAGCCATCTGCTGCATCTGGCAAGGGGCGTACATGGCGGACGACGAGGGCTGGCAGGTGCTTCCGGGGAACATGTCCATCATGGCGAGGTCCGCCTCGTTGTAGTAGTAGCCAGTGGACATTCTCGAGGGCATGAGGGTGAGGTGATAGTCTTGTACCAGCGAGGCTGCGGCGGCGGCGAGGAGATGCTGGATCAAGACGGGTTGGAGAAGGAGGAAAGGGCCAGTGAGTGGTTGGTTGGGGTGGGCGTGGACGATCTTTAAGAGGTCGTTGGAACGAGTGACTGGCGTGGGCGGTGGTCTGGTGAGAGGAGAGACTCGGTCTGCGAGGTCGAGGGGCCAGAACGGTGCACCAGGGAGCTGCAGGATATAAGGCTGAGGAGAGGTACGCAGCTCGACGTGGCGGAGCCTCGTTGTTCCTGGTCAGGGTAGGTGATTGGCCAACCCCGAATTTAC
>JAUJDW010000175.1:0-52072 GCA_030512325.1 Lasiodiplodia hormozganensis | reverse complement strand
CCCCCCCCGGCCCACTTAGTCAACTCTCGTTTGTCCGCGGGGTCCGAAATTGCAAGGAGCGAGAGGCAGGACGAGGCGATAGAGTGGCCCAGCGCCTTCCGGCGGCCGAGCGTGCCACCGCCGCTGGCCTCGAGGGCACGGCGGCGGGCGAAGTACTCGTCGGCCCAGGGACCGCCGCGGGAGATTGCTGCGTGTGGGCTTGCAGCATGCCGTATAAAATAGTCCAGCGAGCATCATCTGGACCTGGAACGCCGCGGTGGATGTACCAAGTCTTGCTGTTGAGGTCTATCGAGGTCATGGTGTACTAGAGTTCGGAGAGAGGCTAGAGCGAGTCGGTGGGCGATTGGCTGAGGTACTGAAATCACCGAAAAGACCGAGGTCTAGCTAACTTTTAGTAAAACCCACCCCACCATCTCGCTTGCAATGCGGTCATTCGATTCCGCCGATGCGCCATCGTCGCGAGGAAGGTGAAAACAAGGTTCAAGAAGTGCAGTTTAAGTCATGTCTGCTGAAAACTAAAAAGTCCTGATGATACCGACCAACTACCATCAGTTGACCTCCCATCATTATAAACTCGCTCTACTGCTAGCGTCAGCGACTATCCCTTGATGTTTCAACTCAAGAGATTAGTCGTTTCTTCTAGACATGTTACAGCAGTATTACCAAGAGAACAAAACGACGTACTCGCTGGATCAGCCACAGCCAGTTGCAAGACAACATTGCAGCTCTATTACACCAATAAATTCTTGTCCCAGACTGATCCATTGATACCCTTAATCTTCTTCTGAAAATTCCCCTCGCGAAGTTTCTGCCCATCTCTTTACGTCTCACTACACTCGCCTGTTCATTGTTGACCAGTCGAACTACACCAACCAGTAAGTCAACTCACGGCTGCTTATATCATTCACACATGGTCGCTTAATGCTGCTGCAGATGAGATGATGAGTGCTTCCCTGACAAAGGTAGTGATGGTGTATCGCCTGATTACATGTTTCTTGACAGTTGAACTCTCCTAGTTCCTGACTTATACCAGCGCATTGTATTTTGCTTATGACCGCTAGGCTATGATCTTGTTGTCTCTAGAATCTACAGACCGTTCTTCTGGATAGCCGCCATATAAAGTCTACAAATCTCATCCACAGTCTGCTCCTCGACAGACTCACCCCAAGCCGTTCCATTAGCCCCTATCACTTCCAAATCCTCTCCTGCGCCCCCGACACTTGCCCAGCCAGGACCACCGTACGGATCTTTAGCGAAATCTGCCCATGATCGTTGGAGAAACCTGCTAAGCCTGATTTGTTGTGCCGTGGTCTCGTTATTTCGCGGGTATGTGCCAAAGACGAGGCTAATCTCGGACGTGTGCCACGCGCCCGCGCCTGGAAAAGGCTGGGTATTCGGAAAGCTGGCGTCGAAATAGTAGCGCCAGACGCTGTAACCAGCCCGGGCGGCCGTGCTGGCGATGGCAGAAGTGGTGCAGGTGTAGGCATAATCGGTCTGAATGCGAGACTTCAGCTCCTCATCCGTCGCATTGGCCGGGTACGCCGCACGGGCAGCAGCCAAGGCGGCCGTGTCGTTGCCGAAGATCCCTTCAAGTATCAACTGCGGAGCAGGCATGGCCGATGTCAGGACGGATCCTTCATCGGCGTTGGTGCCGATCAGGATGGGCACCTTCGCCGCTGTGTCCTGGCTGATGGCGTCCTCGACGGAGCGCATGTCAGTCTTGCCATCGTAGCTGGGAGTAAACCCGAATGGCCTGTTGTCCAGGGCTTTCCTGATACGATCGACATCTGCCATCCGCATGCATTCAAGCTGCGAAGATGCTGTAGAGTCGCATCCCAGGTCGGCTGCCAGGACAGCCCAAGACTTTTCAGTGTCAGCTGCAGGACCCCGTGCCTGACTTTGCAATATAGCGGCACGGAATGGTAGAGGGCGAGGAGGATTGGCAATAAGCTGCTTGACCGAATAGCCGCCTGCGGACTCGCCAAATATGGTGACTTTTGATGAGTCGCCGCCGAATGCATGGATGTTTTGAGATACCCAGGCAAGTGCTTTGCGCTGATCCAATAGACCCAAGTTTCGGCTCTCTAGAGGTATCTCCGGAGATGATGGGAAGCCGAATACTGATAACAGTGAGCGATTCGATCAGTTTGTTTGTTGGGTCCTATGGCCGGTACCATTTAGTCTGTAGTTCGTAGTCACTACAACCACATCTTGGGTAGCTGCCAGTTCGGAGCCATCGTATTCATTTAGGCGCCCTGAGCCGAGCGAAAAGCTGCCGCCGTGAATCCAAAACATGACTGGCCAGCCATCCTGCGGTGCGGGCGTAGGTGGCGTGAAGATGTTTAGATAGAGGCAGTCTTCGCTCTCTGGCGGAGATGGGTCGTTGAAAATCTCTTTGAATTGGTCGCCTGGCGGTACTGGTCAGTTGGATTCATCATCTAAGGTCGCAACGGAAATACTAGGGAATTGCTGGATGCAAGCTGGCTTGAACTGCTTAGCCTCGAAAGGCGAGCCCCTTGGCAAGGGATCTGCTGGAGGTGAGAACCTTTGAGGTGGACTCTGCGCGAACGGTATCCCAAGATATTTGTACGCAGTAACGGATGGCACTGATTCGAGAGCCGTTGTTGTGCCGATTATCACGCCGTCTGCTAGAGTAACCGTTGGAAGGCCCTCGTTGGTTACGCAGGTAGGGTAGGCCGAGCTGCGTGATACTGCTAAGCTCACAATAATGGAAGCGAACACCCACGCAGGCATGTTTGGGAGGAAAATGAATGGATTAGCTGGGTGAAATTCGGAGAAAACAGCCTGGGCAAAGAAGAGTCATATCGGAATAAACCTGGGCACTTGAAACGGGTGTTGCCCTTTAATAGTGTAGCCTCTCTTTTGTAAGGCAGTAAACCCATACATAGCACATAGTAGATGGATTAGACGAGGGGAAGAGGCTCTTCTTCGAGAGAGTAGGGAAATTGAAAATAAGCGTGCTCTTCGGGTCGCTTTACGTCGGCGCCGACCAGATTCAGTTAAAGATCGGCACACGGGAACTAAAACAGACCGACGAGCTGGTGCCAGCTGGATAGGCAACTGGGAAGACAATCTAGCGATGACAGAATGAAAACTTCCAGTATGGCGATCTGTTGGTCTCGACCTCAGCTGGGCCTTGATTGATATCCACAATCACGATATCTGCGCCATTCGGAGCTGCTAGTCGGAGTTCTCTTTATCCGAAGGAGTGCAAAATTCAGAAACCAGGTGTGCATAAATAAGTTGCAAATGCAACCCTTCTTTCGAAAACCAGAAACTACGAAGTTGAAACCTGTCGTAAAAGACTCCCTACATGAAAAGCAGATACCATTCAAACATGCTAATTCAGTGAATAGGAAAACTTTGGCCCATTCTTCTCACGATCAAAATGCTTGTCCTCATTGCCGGCGTCACTGGAAACCTGGGCCAGAAACTTGTCCACAGCCTGGCCTCGAGGGGGCATCAGGTTCGAGGTCTGGGTCGCAGCCCCGAAAAGTTGGCCGTGGAGACGCGCAACTTGCTGGAAAGCTTCGTCCAGTACTCCACCTACTACGATATTCCCGCTCTGGACCGCGCCTGTGATGGTGTTGATGCTGTCATTTGCGCCTACGGCATGATTCCAGTTCTTCAGCTCGATGGCCAGCTGCTCCTCCTCCGTGCAGCCGAGCGCGCCGGTGTCAAGCGCTTCGTTGCCGACAGTTGGAACCACGATTGGCGCGACGCTCCGCTCGGCCATCATGAAAGCTACGACCCGTATCTTTCTTTCCGGCATCAGGCCGAGTTGAGCTCGGACATCAAGCCGATCTACATCTTCAACGGAGTGTTTGCCGAGACGCTCTTTTCAACTCCCCATCATGGCCATTTTGGCTTTGACGACTCCAATATCTGGGATTCGGACCATAGCCGCATCAAAATCTGGGGTACTGGTCATCAACCGTTCTATTGGACCACCGAGAGGGACGCAGCAGAGTTTACTGCTGAGATCGTTCAGCGTGATGATGCGGAGCAGGGAGGCTTCTGGAACGTCTGCTCCGGTGCACATTCGTTGAGAGAGATTGCTGGCTTGTACGAGCAAGAGAGGCAGAGAAAGGTCACGATCCAGGTGATGGGAACTGTGGGAGAGTTGCGAGAAAGGTCGTTGAAGGAACGAGCGCAAGGAGATAAGAGGCACTACGAAACCTATATTGGGTGGTCCTACCAGTACCATGCGATTGGTGGGACGTGGATTTTCCATAAACTTGACAACGACAAGCTCAATGTACAGCCAACATCGTTGGTAGCCTTCTTGAAGGAGCACCCTGAGCTCTGAAGGTCGCTCGGATAGCACACGTAGGTAAACAGCCTTGAAGTAGTCCCAAAATCAATTGAAAATACCTGCCGAAACATTGGGAAAGCCACTATGTTTGTACGTGTATTGGGAGCAGCCCGTTTGTACATAAGTTTGCCGCCAGTTGACCAGCGCGTTGCCAGCTTGCAAAGAAGCTCTCTGATAGTATTAGATCTTAATTACGGCAGAGTAAGAGAATAAACCAATGAGTCGTTTTCCCAGCCTCACTGTAGCTCATTTCAAATGTTCATGAGCCCGGACCGCGCAGAATTCGCGCACTTGCGCTTATGAAAGGGGTAAATATCCCCGCTTACTAAGTAGTTGAGCAAGCTAAGCATAAGCAGGCTCGCGTATTTGGTTGCCCTAAGGACTTCCTGCTTGGAAGCAACATCCCTGACCCGCTTACGCTTGGTAAGCAGATCAAGCGCAAACCCTGCTCCCCTTCCCGTCCCCGCCATCCCCACCGTCCCCACCATGCCCCGGCTCCGCAGCAGGGTAATTCCGACGGCAGTCCAGCCAATTCGACTTGGTATTGGCCTTGCATGGTTTCCGCGAAACCATACGCGCTAATATTACTTATGCCTCTGACTATAGTAAAGTATGTCAAGGCCCTCGCTCTTTGAACCTCGGCCGAGCGCGTTCAAGTAGACTCCGAGAGGTGACCATTAGTGCTATTTTCTTATGTCGGTAGCTGCAACCGGCTTTTACTTTGGTAATCCATCAGCGGAAATTGACCGCACTGATGACAGATTTTGTCTACGTGAAATTGGGGGTACGCCTTCAATGAAATAAGAAGGCTCCTTGTGTGCTAGTAAAGGAACCAAACATCAAGACTACAGTCGTCGCAACAATGAGCACGGCATCACAGAAACCACCATTCGAGAAGGTAGGCTATGGGATCAATCGCTTTATGACGAACACCGAATGATAATCCTTGTCAGCTTATTATCGTTGGCGCTGGACCGTCAGGCTTGCTCCTCGCTCTTCTCCTATCGCAACGAAACATCCCATCGCTCGTTCTCGAAGCATGGCCCGAACTTGATACCCGCCTACGCGCGACACAGTATGGTGTCCCAGCAACTCGTGTCTTCCGACGCGCCGGTTTGCTGGATGATTTTCGAGCGGCCAGCATCCCCAAATTCCCGAGCATCTGTTGGCGGCGTGTCGCCGATGGGGAAAAGCTGGTTGGTCTTGACTTGTCCGTCATTGAGGATCATCCGGACCGCATGACTATCCTGCAGTTGGGTGAAATTATCAAGATCATGTATCGGCATTGCATGGAGAGGGGAAAAGGTCTGATTGAAGTTTTGTTCAATCACAAGGTCACACATGCAGGGCAAGGTGAAAACGGTGCATGGGTTGACGTCGAAGTGGGCGAGGAAGGACAGCAGAAGGAAGAAAAGCGGTTCCACGCAGATTACGTCATTGGCTGCGACGGAGCTTCAAGCGCCGTTCGACGGTCGCTCTTCGGGCGGGAGTGGCCCGGACAGACATTTCCGTACCGATTCATTGTCCAGAATGTGAGCGGTCTTCTTTTCAGTAGCCATTGCCTTTGATTGCTAACAAGCGGCAGGTCTTCTACGATGGCTTCGAAAAGCACGGGTGGGACGGGGGAAATTACATGGTCGATCCTGAGCATTGGGGCCTTATCGCCCGTCGCGGTAATGGCGGACTATGGCGCGTGACATACGGCGACCCAGTCGTTGGCTTGACGGACGAAGAGTACCTCGAGCGGCGTCCGATGCACTTCAAAGCCATACTTCCCGGACATCCCGACCCTGACCAGTATCGCATCGAGCAGACAAATGTGTATCAGATCCACAACCGCTGCGTGGAAACCTTCAGAGTGGGCCGGATTCTTCTGGCTGCCGATGCAGCGCACGTGTGCAACCCCATGGGCGGCTACGGCTGCATGACGGCTATTCTCGACGTTGATGGCCTTGCAGACTGTTTGATCGGATTCTATGAAGGGAAAGCTGACGAGGGTATCCTAGACACTTATGCAGAGGTCAGGAGAGATATTTTCCTGAAGTACGTCGACAGGAGATCGATCCTCAACCTTGACAGAGTTGCCAAGTCGGATCCATGGACTGTCCTGGAGACGGACAAATTTTTGGGGCTGCTCAAAGATTTGGAGAAGGACAAGCAGGCGACTAAAGATTTCATATTGGTATGTGGGCGAAGTAATTTATAGGACTTATTAAGCTAACTATCATTTAGAAGGTGTCAAACATTGAGTACGATTTCACGAAGCACTACAAGCAAGGCTGCACGGATGGAAAACGAGAGAGCTGATAGACATGCTGGAGTATCAAGGGTTCCATTTCCAATACAGTGTCTCTAGAGAATGATTGACTCATCACTTTCCTTAATTCCTCATGTGTTGCCGGGTTTAGCTCAATAAAGAACAGTATGCGGTACGAGGAAAAGGTTGCAAAAATCGTTCGATTTTAAAAGGAAATCCTTTCCGTAGTACACCTTCCTAAACGCTTCTAGTTCCAGAAAATAAAGCTCGTTGTCGTGAATAATTAACGATCTTGGCGCGAACGGACTTCGGGGGTTTGAATAAATCCGGCTAAATATAGTTACAGCACGGGGACTCTTGGCACATCACACGGTTTAAGTCATTTTCACTTTAACAAGAGGTTCGTCTATACTGCCAAGTTGTAATGCTGAAGGAGTATAACTTTCGGGATCTCTACGTTCCGTGTACCAGCTCGGAACTGTCACTCCGGTGGTCCGCTCCGAATATAATGTTAAACTTATCAATTAAAAGCTCATGTGACTGTCCCCGATCACGTTAAGCTTACAAATTCAGGTTCACAATCTGTCTGGCAACTCGGACATTTGATAGAACAAGGCAAAGACGACTATATATATTGCAAAAGAACTCTGAATCACTGTTGCGGACATACCTACATCCAAAACCCTCAGCACTTTTGGAGTAATCTCCTCGGTTCATTAGCCATGAAAGTTGCCATCTCTGGACCCGGCGGTATCGCTCGCTACCTCATCGATGAACTCCCAAAACAAGGCCACGAAATCGTTGTTATAACCCGCTCCTCCAAAGCCTTCCTCAATGAACTTGGGGTCTCTCAGCGTGTTACAGACTATTCTGTGGAAGACCTTGAGATTCACCTCCATGACTGTGATGCAGTCATTTGTGCCATCAAAGACGGTACTCCCGGGTTTACACCTTGTCAACTGGCTCTGATCGACGCCTGCAAGCTCTCTCCAAAATGCAAGCGTTTCATCCCGTCCGTTTGGGGTGGCAATGTCGAGGACGTCCCAGACCAGCCAATCGCTACTGGAAACTCACTTGCGCCCATCCTGGAGGCCCTTCGAAGCCAAGACGACATCAAATGGACGTGCTTTTGCCAAGGCTGGATGTCTGACTACCTTCTTCCCTCGAATCAGCGGTACTTCCACGACCTTGGCGAATACTGGGTCCAGGACTATGACAACAAGGTCTTCACCCTCTACGGAAGAGGCACCCAGACTGTCGATTTCACTTCCGGAAGGGACACAGCCCGAGCGGTTGCTGTCTTGCTCAACCATGACGCCAACGACTGGGAGCCCTTCACATGCATCTCAGGCGCCCGGACGACTTGGTACGGGCTGTGGGAATTTGTCAAGAGCCGAGACCCCGAGTGGACGCTCAAATCAAAATCTCTCGCACAGAGCATCAAGCAACTCATGGCAGGGCAGGGTGAGACGAGTCTTGTGGCGGCGATGTACGAAATCATGGGCCACAGCGAAGCACTGTTTTTTCCAGCGGGAAGGGTGGAAAGGCACAGGGAGAAGTACTTTAAGGGTCTGAAATTTAGAGGCCTCGAGGAATTAGTGGAGGAAGCCGCTGAGAATCCCGGAGTTGTAGTCTAGCTTGTCAAGGATGCACCTCGCGCCCTTGTTCGCCTCTCCATGCTTGCTGTAGAGCTGAAACATCCGGGATCTGAGTGCTTGGTCCAGTCTCTGCTTGGACTGATCAGAATAGTGGAAATAGAAATGCATGCAATTGAGTAATGGAAGACGAGCGGACTGTCCTGCCACACCCAGATATTCTGTCAAGCCAGAGGTGCCTCTTTGTCCCCGATAGTCAACTTGAAAACGCTTCGTGCTCCAGGAACCACGCGTTTGTGTTGCCGTGGCGAAGCTTCGCAGCCGTGTTGTAGTTAGTTGATCGGTCCGCTGGGTTAAGCCATTTTTGAACCCGTTCTTGAGGAAGATGGGAAGCATGGAGCCTAATCTCTTCGAGGTCTGAGCAACGATCAATACAACATTCAAACGTGTTTAAGGGTGTGTCCCTGAGAGCTCTATGAAAAATGACTGACCCTGACGTATCTCTTCGATTATTTCCGAAGCCTTTCGCTCTGATTCAACCTCCGACACAGGCACCAAAGAAAGCAACTCCTTCGCAACAGTGGCTGAAGCCACAGCAGCGTAATCATGCCATCTGTCGTTTTTATGAGAGTCAGCATAGTCGCTGATGCCGCGGATGACCAAACAAGGAAAGCTATTCATGAGGCCTGCAGCCTCCATTTCGAAGCACAAGCATTCGCCGACATTCTCCTCCTGTAACTGAGCCACAATCGCATCTCTCGTCCTTGCATCCTTGATCACCCTGTCTCCCGAAGCGATGAGGCCGTAATGAATCCGCGGTATGTTAGGCGAGTCTCGCTCGAGTCGGTTGACCGCATGTCTGGGATCACAGTGGAGACAGTCTGTGGGAGACATATCGGGCTGAGGCGTTGCTTGGGCAGACCAAAAGCGAAGGGAAGAGTACCAGGATGAGTTCGTTCGATGAGAATATGATGCAGGAAACAATCGATCATCCGCGGCGCCGGGATATGCGGAAAGCCTCTTGGTTCTGGGGTCCATGTTTGCTGCTACAGATTCGATATCGTGTTGAAGCCTGCGTTCATCCATTTCGGCTTCGAAGGTATTTAACACGGCGAGCAATGAGCGTGGAGGATTATCCAACTGTCCTGTGCGACGGAAATAGCTTTCACCATTCTTGATCTCCACTTTCCCGAGGTCGTATTGAACTACACCGCCAGTAGTTCCAGATGGTACGCTCACGACAACATCCCCAAGACGTACTTGCTCGTCAGGAGCCTTCTCTGGGTAGGGTACACCACCCCCAATGCCCACCATGAGGCAAAAGCGAATCGAGGGAATCGTGCGGACCATTGAAAGGGCTACGGTTGCGGCGCTGACCTTGCCGGTCATCCTCATCGGACATGACACCAAGACGATGTTATGTTTCCCAATCCGTCCCCAGATATAGTTGTTTGTGTCCATATCCGGTTTCCGAAAGTTGGATGGTTGACCGTGTCTCTCATCCAAAACGGCGATGACGGCCTTCAGCTCCTTAGACAAGGCAGTGACGATGCCCACAGTATATCCATCACTCCTCAAATTCTTCAAATTCGCATTGTCCGGAATGTATCTCTGCGATCCGTTGAACCGGTCAATTGTCCGTTCGTTATTCGCTTCTGCGTCTCCGTCCTTTGTAGCATAATTCTGATTCTCATGTAGCCTTAGTGGTCTTCCGAGATTAGACGGGTGCAAGTGGGCGGATTCACGAGGTTGACGAAGGAGGAGAAGGCCTAGGAGTATGCACAGCAGTGCGAGAAGCGTCGGAACAATCCAATCACTCTGGATATGGGAAATTGGTTGTGTTGTCATTGTGAGGCAGCTTTCAAGGAGAATCTACCATGACTCCAGGTGGTCTAAAGCGGATTCCAATTCAAACTAGTATTGACAGTCGACTGGTTTACGATCAGGCGGAGGAGGATATCCACTGGGGCGTAGTTGAGCTTAAAGAAAAACGATGTTGTTAGCGGGAACGCGGACCTGTAGGCTATGCCGTTGCCACGTAGCACCCCGCTTAAAAAAATCAGAAAACTAACTGCCAAGATAGAAAATATCCATCGATCCATCGTCGACGACGATCAATCACTTGATTTACCCTCAAGAATCCTCCGCGCTAGCCGCGGAAGGTATCAACCATCTGCATTTCCATCGAAACTGAAATTTTGAGCGCCCTCGGCATCGCATGCAAGCGCTTCACAGCTCGTGCGGTCCGTGTGGCCCATGCCCAGCGCTTATTTTGACCCACCGTGCATATCGTAGTGGCCCCCACCCCTCCAATTCTGCCGTGTCATTTAGAACAATCTATTAATATCATATATACTCTAATACAAGTCATATTGGAGGAAATAAATGATAGCATGCAAATGACAGTGCTCAAATCTGTGACGTTTAGTGGCTCTGCTGCTCGAGGTGGTTTTGAGAATCTAACATGCAGCGCTTATGCCGCGTCGGACCCATTTTTCCAAGCGACTCGTTTGTGGAATTCACCAATCATATTTCCAAGCAAGCGTATCAAGAGGAAGGAATAACAAATAATTGAAACTTCAGATCGATTGATCCTACTAACTCAGATCCGCCCCCTTCCCCCTCAACACCAATTTCCTCCTCTTGCCACTGTTGGCCCATGCTCACATTTTTGGTGTCCGCCCCAATCATTGCCTTCCTCTTTCCAGCAGGAAGACATTGCATGTAGACCTCTCTATGCCCAGCCTCGCCAGACGCTGTGGTGATGGTGCTGCAGCGATCGAAAGAGCGGGCGGTATGTGTAATCTAAATTCTTTAAGATATATTTAAGAGCTTTGCCAGTCTATCAGTCTCCTACGAGACGGTAGAAATGTCAGATATACATGTAGGTGTCAAGGGCTTGATAGCACTATAGACCCTCTAGATAACCTCAACCTCTTACAATCCTATCCCTTAATTAACTACGCGTAGAGATCCTTCGGAGGCCATTCTCCCGGTGCTTCATACGCCATCACCATCTGATGCACACCTGAGCCAACCCACACGCCCTCCTCCTCTGCCTCTCCCGGCATAATGACCAAAGCCTCGGTATTCGGCGGCACCTGCAGCCCCATCCTAAACTTAGTCCCCTCCTCTTCCAACAACCACTTCACAACGGTCAACCCATACGGGCTCTCAAACCTCGCTTCTGCCCACGTTATCGTCCCGCCGGGCAACGGCCTGACCCTGAACCTCTTCCACCCCGGCTCTACCGGCGTGAGTCCCGCAACGACCCCATGCAGCCAATCCACCACCGAGCCGAGGGCATAGTGATTGAAGCTCGTCATCTCACCCGGATTGACAGTGCCATCAGGCAACAAGCTATCCCACCGCTCCCACACGGTCGTCGCGCCCATCGACACGGGATACAGCCAGCTCGGGCACCCGTCTTCCAGCAACATACGATACGCCTCCTGCACATGTCCCGTCCGGCTCAGCGCATGCAGCACGAGCGGCGTCCCCGCAAAGCCCGTGCTGACACGGTACTTCGCCTGCTTGACCAACCTCACCAGGCGCTCCCCCGCCTTCTTCCTCTGCACCTCGCTCCGCTCCGACCCATCAAACAGATCAAACGCAATCGCCAGCGCCAAACTCGTCTGCGAATCGCCGACGACCAGCCCGGACGGCGCGACGTACTTCTCCCTAAACACCCCCCTCAACCGCTCCCACTCCCCCCTATACCTCCTCTCCTCCCCCTCCTTCCCCAGCACCCCCGCCACCCGCGCCATCACCCCCGTCACATGCACCAAATACGCATCCGCCACCAACCCGCCATCCGTCCTCCCGGCCCCCGGCTCTCCCGGCGGCGCATTCGGATCCAGCCAATCCCCCAATTGCCACAACCCCTCCTCCCACAGTCCATCGCGCCCCCTCCTCACCGCATGCTCCACATGCCCCACCATACTCTCCCACTGCGCCGCCAGGACGCCCGCATCCCCACTCCCCCGCCACACCTCCCACGGCAGCAGCACGGCCACATCATCCCACACCGCCTGCGGCACGACCTTCCAGCTCGTCCGGTCCTTCAGCACGTCCGGCACCACCATCGGCACCACCCCGCCGCCCCCGGCATCCGCCTGGTCGAACGCGAGGTCGCGCAGCCACCCCGCCAGGAACGCCGTGCACCGGAAGAGGAACGCCGCGCTCGGCGCGAAGACCTGGATGTCCCCCGTCCAGCCCAGTCGCTCGTCGCGCTGCGGGCAGTCGGTTGGGATGGAGAGGCTGTTGCCGCGGAAGGACCACACGGCGTTGGTGTGGAGTTGGTTGACGGGCGCGGAGGAGCAGCGGAAGTGGCCGGTGCGGGGGAGGGCGGTGTGGAGGACGCGGGCGGTGATGTTGGAGGAGGTGGTGGTGGAGGGGTCGAGGCCGGATAGTTCGACGTAGCGGAAGCCGTGGAAGGTGAAGCGGGGAGACCAGTTGGTGAGGGGGGCGGAGGAGAAGGTGATGGTGTCGGTGGCGGCGGCGGCGCGGAGGGGGCGGGTGTAGAGGGCGTTGTGCTGCAGGATCTCGGCGTGGCGGATTGTTAGGACGTGGTTGGCGGGTTTGGTGAGGGATTGGATGTGGATTTTGCCGACGAGGTTTTGGCCGAAGTCGAGGAGGGTGGTGCCGGTCGCGCTGGTGGTGATGGTGCGGGGGGTGAGGACCTGGGTGACGCGGACGGGGGGCGCGTCGGGGAGGAAGAGGGTGGTGGAGGGGAATGGGAGGAGCTGCGCCAGGTTCCAGGGGCTGCTGAGGTGGAAGCCTGGGCTGCTCCAGCCCGGCTCGTCTTCGCGGGCGTCGTAGACTTCGCCGTCGTAGATCTCGCTTGTGATAAGAGCGGACTCGCGCGCGCGCCAGGAGCCGTCGGACACGACCGTCTGCACTACTTGGCCGTCTTCTTGGATCTCGAGCTGTGCGAGCAGGCCCAGCGTGTCGCCGTAGCAGTTGCGGAAGCCCTCGCCCCAGACAAGCCGGCCGGCGTACCATCCCTCGGCGACCTCGGCGGCGAGGACGTTCTCGCCCTCTTGAAGCAGCGAGGAGACGTCGTAGACCTGGTACGGCAGGCGGTGGTTGTAGCTCGTCCATCCGGGCGTCATCTGCAGATCGCCTACCCGACGACCGTTGATGTGCGCCTCGTACACGCCGAGGCTGGTGATGTAGAGCCTGGCCCGCCGCTGACCAGCAGGTACAGACGCGAGATTGAACGGCTTGCGGAACAATATTGGGCGACGCGGCTTGTCCTTTGGCTGCGGGATCAGCGTGGTGATGAAGTTGGCCGTCCAGTCGGATCGTTCCAGCAGCCCCGTTTCCGCTACGTGCCAGTCAGTCCAAGCTGTGGCAGCGGGCTCTGATGGATTTCCATCAACGTTGCTGGCCCCAAAGACTCTCACTCGGACCGCTGCTCTTTCGCGCGACCCCAGTGGTCGGCTCGGCCACGGGTTGAGCACTGAGCTTTCAGCTTCCACTCGGTACGACTCTGTCGCGTGGGAATCTGAGCCTCGGAATATCTCCACCTCGTACTCTGTCTGGTGCCAGCCTTTTGCGAGAGCTGACTGGTCCTGACCGAAGCGCCAAGATAACCGTGGTGCGCGCGATTCGATACCGAAGCCATCGGGATGGTGCTCGAAGCTAAGGTCGAGCAGTTGGACTGCCATGATGCTGACATGTGAAGGCTGGCTTGGTGTTGTTGGCAGGTAGGCAGCAATGTGGCGCTGGACGTGTGTTTAAGCTTGTGTGATGGCCGAGGTGGATCGGCTTTGGTGGGGCTCCTCGGTGCTCGGGAGACCTTCCAGCGAGCTCCAACGCCGTCGGATGATTGGCTTTAAAGTCTTCGCCCCCATCGTGTCACTGTGGATACAGACGGCGTAAGCTTGTAGTGTAGGCACTAACGCCAGTTTCCCCGCCATACCTCCATCCCTATTGGCGCCTCTTACTATCTACTCTACAAAAGGTGATCCGCATCACTTCTAGGACTAACCACGAATGCTGCATAACGGCATTTCTTGGTAATTTCAACTCTATCGCACTTTAAACTCGATCTCAACGGTTGCTCTCGAAATACCATCCGCATGGGGCTCTTCTCCCCAGTTTTGTTTCTATGACATAGTCAGCAAACCAAAGAAGATTCAAAAAGCCTTTCAAGAACTCACCCCAGCGATAAAAGACCAAAGTACAACACAGCATCCAGATTCCATCAACTCCAAGAACTCCCGACCATATTGCTGCTCCATGTCGACTTTGTATTCCGAGTAGTCTTTGCCCCATACGTCGCCGATTTCACAAATCTCCCACGAAAGCCATCCATCTCCACTCTCGACCAACTCCCACCCTCTCTCCATGAGCGCCGTCTTCGCATCACGTTGATCCATCCACCGACCGCCCACCACATCTTCAAGCGCCTCGCTTTTCTCCTCCAGCCCCGGTACCAAGGGCCGCAGAATGCCAACTTCCACCCACGGGTGGCACTCCGAAGTGTCATCCCACGTGTCGTTCCTAACCAGGACCGTGACGGTGGCGCGCACCGGGACCACCCTCGGGATCTCCGCCTCTGAACTCGGATATGGAGTGCTTTGGGTGCAGAGATGCATCGCCAAGACTTCATGGATATCCCCCTCGGCGCCGCCGCTACTGCTGGCTAGAATGTTCAGGTCGCTGGATTCCAGGTGCTCTTTTTCCTGACGTCTGCGCTCTACGAGCCGTGGTGTGCAGGCGAGCGAGACGATTTGGTGTGCGATTTCTGCAGGGACCGTGTGGCCGCTGCCGAGAGGCACGTACTGTAGGAGGTGACGTATACGGTAGACGTCCGTGGGTGAGGGCGTGGGCCAGTAGGTTCCGGGCGGCGACGAGAGATGACTGGTCCACCAATCTACCTCGCTTTGGGGGACAGAAGCATCGAGATTTGAGAGCAAGTCCTTCGCGAACTCGAATGTCGCACAAATCTGCCTCGGAGTTTTACCCGTGATTCTTTGGGCAACCGTAGCGTGGCCGGCGCGGAGGGCAGATGAAATGTCGCGGTAGTTTGCGCCCTTGAGATGAGAAGAGGTTAGCTGCTGATCTGGCAAGGTCGTGCATTCGGACATTGATTTACGCCGACGATTTTGAGGAGCGTGTCCCAGTTTACGCTGGAGAAATTGTCGGTCCACTCCATAACAGGGTTGGACCAATTCATGGTGTCAAAGCCGTTGTTTTGCCCATGCTCGCACCATTCGATAATTCTTCTCATCAACTTCTCTGTAATCTGCTATGCATGTCAAAAGAGCTCGTGGTCGAGGTTAGAACACAAGCACCTTTGGGATAGCTGTTTCTGACTTGTAGGTCTCATGGCCCAGATACCCCAAAAGCTCCTCCATGATACACGCTTTCTCGGCCACTCGGTTGACGAGTACAATTTTGCGGGGGGGCTGCCGTCTTGCAGGCTCAATCGTGTCACATGAATTAAGCACTCTCCCAGTGGAAGCCGTCACTCCCTCAGATCCCTCCCTCGCGGTTGTAAGATCGTCATTCTGCATTTCTCCTTCTCGTCCTTCTTCCTCTCGTTGTTTGTTTTGGCCATGCTGTGTGGACTTCGGTTGGATAGACGCCACTTCACTCACGGAAGACGAGCGGCTGCTCGGTTCATGGTCTGGTCTCTGGACTGGACGTGAGTCAGCGGGGGTTGTGCGTCCTGGTTGTGAAAGTGTCCCGGACCCAACGTCATCGCTGTCACAGTCGTCATGCATGGGTAAAAGAGAAGTTCCACTGTCGTTAATCCTAAGCTGCTCTCACTGATTGCAGTGTTGTTGGTTGAGATGTCGTGGCTGCGGACTTGATGTTACGCCGGACCCGCGCCCTGCACAGGCCGACTTGCAGCCCTATCACGTGATGTTTTTGTTCCTTCTCCACCTACACTTCTTCCGCTCCATTATCAGAACTAGCATCGGATACAATAGAAGGCGGGGAGGATAATCTATTGAGTACCTACATGCAGTATAAAGTATATACGCCACAGGATGACCAACTATAGGAAAACTACAAATGGAGTGCTAGCAGGTAAACGGAAAACAGGCGCATATTGAGGAATAGTTGCAATACGTCTGCTTCCAGCCGACACAAGCAACAGCCCGGAGATTCAGGATGTGGGGCATATCCCACTACAGCCACAGAGAGTCTAAGGCGGACGTTCGTTCTTCTTACTCCATCCAAGAGGAGTCCACTCCTTGCTGAACTTAAGTGACAATAGCGCTCCCTCCACTGGAGGTGTTGGGCGTATCTATCCGCGGGTATCCCGTACCTGTACGACACAGATCCCGAACATGATCTCTCATGAGCCATAGTTTTCGCTTTTCCAGTTCCTCATAGAGGTCATCTATGTCGAAGTCCTCGATTTCCGCTCCTACTGAAGGCGAGGTGCCATTGATATAGGAAAAAAGAACTCCAACCATTGTAGTGTTGTTCGTGTAGGCAGCGCGGGCCAGCGGGCTCTCCTCTGAGGTGATGAGCCCCTCCACATAGGATCCGAAGTACACCACTCGTCTAACGTCACTTTCCAAGATGCAACGAACAAGATCAATATCATCTTGTTTTACGGCCTCCTCAAGTAGAAAAGTTCCACCAGCATTAAGAAAGCCAGAAATGTTTGTGGCTGGCCACTCATTGTCGAGCCAAAGGGTCGATGTCGATTCTCTCCGCCAGAAACTGCGCTTCTCTAACGGCGGACCTCGAGCTATGCCAAACTTAGCAATTTTAAGCCCAGTAAACAATACGTCATGTCTGCTTTGAGAGCTCAAGCGTAAAACCCGGCATATTATCCGGGCGGGAATAGCAGGTCCGATGGTGTGTGCTCGCACAGACGAAAAATAAAACGCCAGCATTCCTTCACTGCCACCGTGCAGGATGTCTGCCAATAGATCCCTCTGTTCGTTGTCGTACATCATTGCATCATGATAAACCTGCCTAACTCTGGACTCTTCACGACTGTAGTCTTGTTCGGTCCACAGTACAGAATTGTTAATACTCCAGAGTCCGGATTTCCCGCTCCGGGCAGCCCAACGGAACATGGGGATTTCCGGAAGGGAAGGCTTTTGTGAGCCGTTTCCAAAAACGTCCTTATCCCATGGACAATGAGAGAATGGAAAGCGTTTCTCACACACTATTCTGGTCCTTGGCACCAGATAGTTATATTCTGCCATTCCGATAGGAATTCCATTTGGCACTGCCGTCATTGTATCCCAGACGTTGGGAGAATGAAAGCACCAACATGATGAGACGTAATTCAGAAGGTGATGCTTTCTTTTGATTTCGCTTTTCTGGTGGGCGTGGGAAACAGTTCCTTGAAGTGAGAGGCTCCATTTGTTGTCGTTCGTTGAATGGGCTTGTCCTTTTAGAAGAGCGGTTATTTGGCCAACTATACCATAATGAGGAAGCATGTAATTGATCAGGGAAGGAATAAATCCGCCAGTTTCCACAATCTTGTCGGTGCTGCGGTCAATACTTGCAATCTCAGATTTGAAGTCGGAGAAGCAGAGGTATGTAAGGCAAAGCGCATAGGTTTGTACCTCAGCCTCATCCACAGTGAAGCGAAACGCATTTACCACATCCTCGTATGCTAATCTTTCATGATTGAGCTCGCCCGTAAGAAATTGTCGAACAGTATGATGGGCAAACCGGACTAATTTGGGCTCCCCATCGAACACAACAAGATTGCCGCAGGCAAGTCGTAATCGAGTGCCCCCGTCTGTTGGAATGCGATTCGCCGGAAACGATTTGTCATATTCATCCAGGATGACGGCCTCAAGCAGCTCTTCAATAGTAAGGGGCCTTTTGGCACTCACTATCCAGTGAAAAGCTCGTTTTGCCAACGTTACTTTCTCTTCCCCACGTGTGGAGGACGAGATCTTGTGAAGGATTCTTCCGTAGGTGCCAGCAAGATCTTTTGGAAGATTTCCTAGGGTTTCACGAAGCTCTATGTCGCTCATAGCCTCGCAAAGCTCCGCAATCTGGAACCTGACCCACAGGAACCTACGGGACCGACTGTTAGACAAAAAACATATTGGAAGAAATAGAAGTCATTGTACGCACATATCCTGTGCTCCTTCCTTGAGCTTGTCAGTGATCTCTTGTTGTAAAGCCGGATCTTGGATCGTCAGGTCTTTGCTGTCAATTTTGTCCTGCACCATTTCCTCCACAAGGCGATGGATATCCTTCGATAATAGCTTCGGCGACAGAGCTATCGAGAATTGTGGTAAAGGTGCTTTGTTCAGGATTATTGCCTCGAATCGACATGATAAGAAGACTTTGACTTGGCAACCGCGTAAGCCCAGAAACGTTGAAATAATGCTCCCACATTCGTGCTGGTTGTGTGGAGAAAGCTCGTCTAGCGCATCAATGATGACCGTGACATGCTTGAAGCGATAAAATGCAGCTATAACAGCCGGGAGAAGCTCTTGCGCGAGTGGACTCGAATCGCGATTGGCCCACTCATTCAGCACCCATTCACGAAGCTCTTCTGCTTGATGAGAGCGCTCGAGGATTTGTCTGATAAATGTGCCAAGGATAATTGCGGGGTCCAAACTTCGATGGTCGGCGTAGTCGCAATAGTAGAAGCATGTTAGATGCGATGGGTCCATGGGCTCCGCAATCAAGTTTTCGACAACACTTGATGCCAGTATTGTTTTACCAGATCCCGGGATTCCATTGCAATGGATTGAACTCGACTCCGTAGTCTCTCTCCATGACTTGTAGGAATCATGGTCAAATACCCATTGCGTAGTTCCTTGGTGGCACTCTGATCGTAGACGCCGGTGTATCAGATGGTAGTCAATTGGCGAAAACCTTTGTAGTGTTTGCCGAAGCTTTTCTTCTCGCAACCGCGCTTTCACCAACGCTCTATCTCGCTCCTGCCGTTCCCGTTCCCATTTTGATTCAATCATGTGAGCCACATTGGCTTCATCCTGTACCTGCTGTTTGAGGTCCATGAAATTCTTCAAATATTCTGCAAACCGCAGAGTGAACGGCTTCCATAGTGTTTTGCAGCTGACGGTCAAGCTCACAAGCGACACTGACACGATTCGTTAGAATTTGCTGAATACATGCCATGCCTTCGCTTACCTGCTCGGGTCTTTGCCTCCTTGAAGAGCGCCGTGACATCCGTGCAGAACCGCAGGACGTTCAGATAGGCTTCTGAAAGGACTTGCAGCAACCTGTCATGGTTTGGAAAGAGATGTTGGTAGTCCCGGAAAAGAGGTAGCGTCCGACCAATTTTTTCCAGCATTTCTGCGAGTTTCTCGAAATACTTCTCCGTCTCCTGCGCTACCTATATTCTCGTTAACTTCAGTTACAGTATCACTCTACGAGGTTACGCACGTAAAGCGCCACGCGAATTCCTCCCCATATCGGGCACAAGAGCGCTGCCGCCACTGGGGTATTCGATATCACATCCAAACCCTTGCCATAACCATCAATAGCATCAACCAGCGGAGCAAGCCGTCGCCGTGCTGCCTGGAGCTTACTCGACTGCTGGTGTTGTCGGTGGGATACGCTGGCTTCGTGGTATATGGTATTGAGGTCTGCCTTCTCGAACAGCGTCCGCTCGTGGGGATCGAGCTGCTCTAGGAATAGAGATCTTGCTCTCTCCCAAGGCTCCGTGGCTATGGGTAGGTCGATGCGAATGGTCGTCATTGTCCGACTTGGAGTAATAGCCTTGTCAGCATAGCCTTTCGGGAGGCCCCTCCCGCGACGCTTACGACTGCTTGCAGCGCAGGCTTTTGCGGGCGCCGACCGCAGGATGATGGCGACAGTTGAACAAGGCCAAGGCGTAGGATTTTAGGGATAGTTGATGGGGAAGTGGGAGAGGTTGAGCAGCAGCCTTCAGTCTTACTGCGGGGGTTTACGTGGCGAGGCTGAGCTGCGCATCCCTCGCTTGCAGTGAAGGTAACACAACAGGTGAGTTGACTGGAGCCTGGAATTGGCCGTCAGGCTGAAAGGGTGCCCTACACGCCACACCATTGTTCCAAAGTATCACAATCCCTGCACTTGATCAGTTCAGGTATAACAGGTTTCACCCTAGAAGGCATATGATGTCGTAAACCATGAAGTTTGTGATGCCTAATGATAAAAGAGTTTATTAAGACTTATTTAATTAACTTACTTAGCAACCGATATGGGAAAAACACTCTAGTCGATAACTGTATACACGATGTTAGTTCTATCTTTCTTCTTTTGTCGCTTTAGTTTCTAGTCCTGTTACGTAGGGAAATCTAGGTAGTATTAAAGCCCTAAAACCTCTCGTAGTATTCTACTAAAATTGCTATCGTATCTAGTATATATTGCTACTACCGTCCCCGAGATTCTAACTATACTATCTAACCCGATATACTCGACCTTACTTCTCCATCTCTAATCTCTTTACCGCATAATTAGCGGTAACCTAATCTATAAGACTAACGTATTAAGTTCTAATGTACTTATTGATGCGTTATAGTAAAAATAGTGTTTTTGATATTTGTTATTAGGCTGATGATTTGTTAACTGCTTCGATTTAGTTGTAGATAGTCTCTAGTTGCCGAAGAATGTCGTCTTTCATTTACTCATTATAACTAATTCACTCATTCTATTTCATCAATAACTTCAGAGATGACGGGGTAGCTGACCGGCCACCAACTGCCCTTTTCTTGACATGACTGTACCTCTGGAGGAGATTAAGTCTCGAGTCCTTCACGCCTAGCGTGATCCGCAGTTTAACTACTCATCCGGCTCAACCGCTATCCAATCATACTCAAGCCTCGTGCCAGTGCCTCCTCCATTGCCGCCCCAGCAACCAACGATGAAATATTCCCGTGTCGTAGAGGGGGCTGGCGGATCATGTAAGAGATAGACCCTTTGGTTGTAAAACGGATCGCGTTGCGTCATACGGGCCGTCACCGTAACCACAGGGACCCGCGCGAACGGCTTTTTGAAATTGACCCGCGTGCCCGACCCATCTGGCTTTCTGACAACCGCAGAGCGTCCGCATTCAATGCGCGGAGTCGGTGATTTTTCTTTTTTTTCACATTAATTCATATTTTGTACGTTTGTAAGATGGAATGTGAAGTGAATCGGATGCACGCACCTTTCCCATCATTAGGTATGAGCTTTTTGAGCTCATCCACGCGCTTCCGAAGTTCCTCGAGCTGCTCCTGTGTGACGGAATTGTCGCTGAGTTTGTTCGTAGCCGGCGGCGGCTTCTGACGAGGATCTAAAGCACCGTAAGAATAGAGAAACCCGGGGGAAGAAAAGAGTGTTGAAGCTGAGATTGGAGATAATTTTGCTTGCAGGAGGCTATTGAGGCCCACTTACCCTGCACGATTTCTGATGCTTTGGGTGTATCCTCCACGTCGTCGACATCGATGTTCTCCAGCAGTTCTCTCGCATAAGCGGCGGCGGTGGCGGCCGCATAACTGTGCCACTCGTCATTTTTGTGCGAGTCGGCATAGTCACAGATGCCACGAATGACGAGACACGGAAAGGTGTTCATCAATCCAGCCGCCTCCATCTCGATGCAGATGCACTTCTCGCCGGCATCCTTAAGCACTGCCGCTCGGGCTGCGGCGTCCTTGACAACCTTATCGCCCGACGCAATGATTCCGTAGAAAACCTGCGGCGACGGCACCTTCCTCGGCTCGTCACGTTTGAACATGAGTGGGTTGCCCTTGGCGCAGTCATTGCAGTTCTCACCACCCTTGTGCTGATACCTAGCATCGAAGAGCCGGTCCGTCGTCGCGTCAGGGCGTGTGTACGCTGGTTCTTTGCCATTGGGGTGGCATAAAGAGGGATGATTCTGGAGCATGTCATTCACAAATTCGTTTATGCGATGCCCATTGAGTCGGTGCTCGGACTGAATCAGCCCGAGAGCGGAGAGCAGAGCCTGCGGAGGGGCATTGAGGGCGCCTTTGCGCTCGAACGTGCCGTTCGGTTTGATCTTGCCTAGGTCGTACTGGATGACGCCGCCACTGGTACCCTCAGGCATGCTGACGGCTACATCTCCCAGACGAATATCGGGCTCTGCCTCAGGCACGCCGGCGCCGATTCCTACCATCAAACCTATACGGATATTCGGGAACGTCGCAAGCATGTATGAAGCGGTTGTTGCGGCGGATACTTCGCCGATTCGGCTGGCGGGCAGCGAGGCGATAACGACGTTGTGTTCTCCGATTCTACCCCAACTGTATGCGTTTGGGTCATTGTGCGCTTTCTTGTAGTTGCGTGGCTTACGGTGAGGCTCTTCCAGCATCGCCATGGCGGCTGTGCGTTCGCCTGCAAGGGCCGCTATCCAGCCTACAGTATACCGGTCCTGACTGTCCAAAGAGATCGTAGGCGGCGCCATATTGGGGTATGATTTGACCTTTGTCAATGATGTAAACAAGGGAAAGAGAAGTAAAGATGAGATATTGCAATCACACTCACCGCCGAAGCCTACCACTGCTGGTTTAATGTAGCAAAGGCTGCAATGTTACTCAGATCGAGAAGTGGGGGCTGAGTAAGCCGATACGACCTAAGATAATGCGAAAATGCGCTCAGAGGAAAGCCTGAAAATTACTCCTTAAAAACCAGGGTATACGCACCTGCTTTGGAAAAAAAAAAACCTGCTTGGTTCTTTCCGGTACAGGAGTGTGGCTCGACTTGAAGTATTGAGGACTGTTGCCTAATTTTTGAATATTACTAATGCCGTATCCATTCCAGCATACAACCAGAAGATCCACCCTGAATCGCCGATTTGGAGAAAATAGCGGTGACAGATTCGGATATATGCATGTACGTACAGCTCCCCCACGCAGCTGATTGCTGGCTTGTATTTGTCATTCTATATATCAGCGGCCTCTCGACTTCTAAAAAAAAAGCATACATGGGCAGGTTTGACCTATCACATCTTTAGTAGGGCACAATAATCCCTCGGCATAGGCCCCTGCTATCTTGGCGGTAGTGTATTGGCTGCATGAAGGTGCTGTACAACTTTTTGTAAGATGCATTTTTCGAAGCCCGTAATGCGGAGAGTGTATCACAAAAAAAAAAGAAAAAGCAAGCACAGACCCACAGTGGATCGCCAATGTATTCGCCAATCTTTGTCTGGGCCGCATTTTCGATACGAGTCGGGTGGAACATTGCTCGCGTGGCTGTTGCGGTCCTCGAGGAGCCGCTGGATGTGATATTTTGCAACCGCCATCTGGTACCGGGGAGTTCGAGATGATTGTGGGGGCTTTGATCCATCCCTTGTCAAAATTTATGCTATTGGCACTTTCGAATAAAATTTTCTGACATCTTGGCCGCACCTGGATAATGAATCATCTGCCGTTAGCGCGCAGAACCTGCATGAGAAAATGCATCGCCACTGTCGGCTATTGCATCCTCAGCCTTGTAACAGCTGAGCTGAAGCTGAACCAGCTGGCTCGCCTGTGTGGCAACCAAATGTCGCAGATTGAGATTAGCTGGCCAATATGGGTGATATTTCCCGGGAAGATTTCCATCTTCAGCGTTTCGCATTGCAAATGGAGGCGCATAGATCTCTCAGTGTCTCGGTCTCCGCCGAATTTGCAGCGCTGTCCTGGGCCAACGCAATGGATGACCGACATAGCTCTCTCCATTGAGGAGTCGGATTCAGTGCCCCATGCGCCGGTCCTCGCTTCCACATAGCCCTTGCGATCGTGGGGGTCGGCTTTTTGCTTGCTCCCTCTCCTATTGTTTTAAAGTTGCGTATCTCGCCGGTTGCATTTCATCCATTTGAGCCCACGCTGTTGTCGCTGTACGTTGAGCAAATTCGACGATGAGCATCGGGGAGGAACCGAAACCTACAAAGGCGAGGGCTGAAATCCATGAAAACGGTGAGAGACTCCAAACAAATCAACAGGGCGTATTTGACTTTTTAGGAGATGGCGCATGGTGCCCCAGGCTGGGAAATCTGGGTTTGGAGCTGGAGGTATTTCGCTCACATTCACCTTAATGAAGCGGTCCTGATGGACAAAGAGACGTACTGAGAAAGGATCTCGTTTGGTGTGAGATATGCCTAGCCTCGATCTTTCATCCTGCTGTCGCTCGATATTTCTCCTAAGGTCTCACATTGTAGTGCGTACCCCTACCCAAAATTAGACAGCTTCGAAAGATTTTATTATATAAAGAGCTGACCTGATGCAATATTTCCTGTAAATACAGTTTATTTTTCGAACGAGTTTCTTCGACTTCTCTATAGAATACGATTATATACTTGCCAATAGCTTCTAGATCTATTAGGTAATTACTACGGGTTTGACAGCTCTTACTATAGCTTAGTAGATTCTCTAGTAGTACTGAAGCCCCAAGCAAACCCAATGAGCGCTTGATCTTCCAGGTACTTTGGAACACAGCCTCACCCACCCTAGTAATGCTAGAAGCAAACATGAACAAAGCAGGTCAATGAACCCGGCATAGATGGAAGTGTTGAATTATCTCATGAGGCCGATTTCAACGCCTGTGATGGCGTCCCGACCTCGGATTAGTGGCTATTGGTCAGGCTGTCTGAGCTACTGCTGCCTCCCTCAACAATGCTTGCTTAGAATCATTGCAGCGGACTATGATGCATGACGTAAGAATCCAAGGTGAAAACCTTCGAGATACCCCAATATCATAACCATCGTTGAGACACGCTTGAACCGTCATTACCCCTTTTCAAGATCCCGACCACACCATCCAACCCGACACACCCGACCTCACTCCTCCGTCTTCAACTCCTTCACCGCCTCCCAAACGCCTCCATACCCATAATTAAAATCCATATTCTCCCACCGCTCCTCCGGCGTCTGCGCCCTGCCAACCTGTCTTGTACCCTCCAGCACGCGCGTGCAGCGCGGCTTGCGCACAGCCTGCCAGCGGCGCAGCACGTCGGGCACGTCGGCCGCTGACGAGACGTGGTTCAGCAGCTGCAGGGCGTCTGCGTCCTCGACGGCCATGTTCGCGCCCTGGCCCTGCAGCGGCGTCATGGCGTGCACCGCGTCGCCCACCAGGCAGGCGCGGCCGCGCGTCCACGTCGGGAGCGGCTCCAGGTCTTGCAGTTCCCAGAGGTTGACGGAGGGGGCGGCGCTGTGAAGGGTGTCTCTTGTGAGTTTTGAGAATCAGAGGAGAAGAAGGAGGATAGAAAAAGAAAAACAAAGAAGAGGCCGGGATAGGTAGACGCACCGCAGAAGCTTCACAACGTGCTCAGGAAAGTCACCAAAGATGTCAACCATCTCGTCGCGGTCGCCCTCGGCCCACCACGACGCCACCGTGTCGTCCTTGGACTGCCGCGTGCGGAAGGCGCAGGTGATGTTAATGTATTCGTATTCGCGGCACGGGTAGACGGCGACGACGCGCCCGCTGCCGTCGCACGCGTCGATCAGGCCGAAGCGGCCCTCGCCGCGCGCTGGGTCGAAGTATTCGGGTAGCTGTTCGTCTTTGCTAAGAGCTTGCGCTGCCTCGAAACGCGACATGGCGAAGCGGAAGACGGACATGCCCGTCAGCTGCGCGCGGTGCGAGCGGTCGCCGACGATGCGGTGGCGCAGGTGGCTGTGGATGCCGTCGGCGACTTGGGGTTGAGAATGTGAGCTTATGGTAGCAGTGGGAAGGGGGGGTTCTTTGTGAAGACTTCTTCTTGTGGTCGGAAAATGGGAAGAAGTGAGAAAGACATACCGATAATAACATCAGCCTCGCCCCTCGACCCATCACTGAGCTCGAACGTGCCCGCATCAGGATCAATATCCATAACCGCCGTCTCGAAAACAACGGTCGCCGGCTCGCCGGCCTTTCCACCCAACAACTCCTCTTCCGGCGCGGTAGCCAAGCGCAGCAGCTCGTCCCTGTAGTCGGCACGCAGATGCATGTACCAGTCAGCGCCGTAGCGCTGCTTGAGGTCGAGCGGGCGGTCGCCGATGACGTTGCCGGCCTTGTCGAAGGTGCGGTAGCCGCTGCAGCGCACCGAGCGCACGCGCGCGCGGTCGAAGCCGAGCGGCTCGAGGATCTTGACGGCGTTGGGCGTCGCGATGGTGCCCTGCCCGCCCGTCGCCGTCGACGCCGTGCCGCGCTCGTACACCGTCACCGTGTGGTGTGAGCGGAGGACGCGTGCGGCGGCGAGCCCGGCGAGGCCGGAGCCGATGATGGCGATGCGGAGTTTGGGGGTTTCGGAGGCCATTTTCCTTTTTTGTTTCCTGAGGAGAGGAAGATGGATGGATAGATGGATGGATGGATGAATGGGTGAGTGGTTGGTATGTCTGGTGAAAGGGGAGGAGATGGAAAGCCTTGCTATCTGTGGATTGCTATGCGAAAAGCAAAGTTTATCATTTATATGTCAAGAATTCTCTGTCTACATTTCCTATCTTGGTCGGTGGTCAAACAATTCGGAGGAATGTAAGATGTCCGGACGCTTTGTTCCGTGACGTTGGACATCCGTGGTGACCTAACGGTGGTCTGTGAGGCCGAAGCCGAGGACGAGGCCGAAGCCTACTATACCGCATAGGGTAATCTAGAAGGCCCACGATCTAGCCGCTTAAGGTATCACTAGCTGTGCTTCGTATACGAATCCGCTATTTTAGCCATCTTCGGCGTCACCGATTGGTTCGAGTTCGAATGAACGCACAGGCAACCTTCTTGCTATGGTAAGAGCCGCAATCAAGCCTTTGTGATCCTGAAAGTTGAAAAGAGCAGGTATGGCCCGCAATAACGTATCACTAGATGAAGCAACCTTACGCCTTCCAGTCGGTTCGGAACTTGATCGGGGCCGCCATTTCGTTCCGCACTATGTGACGCCAATTCATTGGAAGCATAGGATAATACTGCGATATGGAGACGAAAGACGTGCGTATGTGCGATATATGCTGGAAGCACCTCGAGATGCAACGGTAGGAGTACAGCTTTAAGACATAATGCTTGGTTTCACAATGCTGAGAAAGCGTGGAGGTCAACCAGAGTGCAATGGATGTCACGGAGATACCTATTTATGCCAATGAAAGCCACCATTACCATTGAATCAACCCTAGTAAAACACCAGCCGCTCTTATTCTTTCTCAACTGAGCCTGAAGTTCCCTTTCCGCGGTAAGAATTTCAGCTTTCCGTTTCTTCAATTTAATCGACTGTCTCGTGTACCAACATCCAGAGTAGAAGTATTCGCACTCAGCCGGGAGTTCCATTTCATTATGATCGTAGTGATGAATACATCTTGACTTGACCAATCGCCTCGAACAATGTAGTCAATTCCATTCTCTTTCAGCATATCGCAAAAGGCTAAGTGCGTACCTTGCCACTCTTGAAAGTTCTGTGGCATCAAGCGCACCCCGTCGTCCTTGAGAAACTTCGCCTGAGGACCGCAAACGGCCACAACGGAATTTCTCATTCTTTCTCTCAGTTCCTGCCATTTCTCGCTGTGCAGTAGTTGAGATGCACCACTTTCCCCTCCAAATTGCTGTGCGTAGATGATGGGATCCAGTCCCGATCTGTCGGAGATAAGCCATCCGGATTCTCCAAGGGTATCCTTTTCGTGTTGCCACTGCGCCGCTAATATGTGTTGTTGTAGCTCAAGACAACGTTCAGTCGAGATTCGAATGTCGTCTCTGGTGAAGCCGTGTTGAACCAGGACGCCGCGAGCGACCTCTCGGATCACGCCAGGTACTGGGATGTGCACGCCGTTCTGGATGCGATTGTCTGGATTTGCGAAGTGTGCCTTAAGGGCATTAACGAGAGTTGTCTTGCCGGTAGACTGGGCACCAACGACATAAATGTTGGGAAACATGCTTGGTGTATAGACGACATTTGGTGTTTCGCATGCAAGGATATCGGGGTCAGCACACAGTTAAATAGTGGACCCCTGACCGTGCCCCGCTTCGTGTCACCCGAGGCCCTCTTGGCCTTCTGATAAGACTGCGGGGATTCTGCTTCATATGACTCCACTCCTTCCCATCTTCGCAAGGTATTGTGGACCTCCAAAATAGCACGCCCATCGAAATCCATCAAAACTTCATTCAATCGTCCCTCATGGCCGACAGAAAAGGGCTCAAGGGGCACAGGTACACACTCAGCTCGGTCATTGATCCACAATCGCAGAAATGGGAGTACACGGTCGCCAAATTTCCCCCTGTCACCGCCACCAACGCCGCCGGGCTGACTAAGTGTGTGAGCTTCATCTCCAACCCGTCGCGACAGGAGGCAGTTCTCCGCTTGGAAGCAGTTCCGCAAAATAGAATCACAAAGAGCGATCCCTTGGACCGCTTCATGTTCTTGTCCTTCTCCGACTTCCGCCTCGTGCGGCCTTCGCAGACGGACCCGTCGAAGATGGAACAGGTGCCGGCGAGAGAAACTGCAGACTACATTTCACGCCTTCTCAAATCCGGGATCCACTTCAATGGCGTCCACTACAATTTCTACGGGCACAGCAATAGCCAGTTGAAGACGCGTTCCTGTGTCTTGTTCGCGGACACGAGGGCCGCCATTCACCGCAAGATCGATTCTCTTGGCGACTTCTCAAAAATGACGACCGTCGGCAAAAAGGCGAAGAGGATTGGTCTGCTGTTCTCGAGCGCCGAAATGGGTGTCGAGCTGGCTCCTGAGCGATGCGAGGATATTCCAGACGTGGAAACCAATGATTACGTCTTCACGGATGGCTGCGGGCTTATCTCAACGCATCTCGCGCGTCTGCTCGTGGAGAGCGTCCACATCGCTTTTCGCAACCACAAATACATTCCTTCGGTATTTCAGATACGGTATCGAGGCTACAAGGGAGTACTCTCGCTCGATCCATCGATGGGCACCCAGTGCCTTGCGAAGTTCAGATCTTCGATGAAGAAGTTCCGCGGTGGCGACGATCTGACACTGTCCGTCGTTGACTACTCAAAGGTATGCCTGAAAAAGGTCTGCATAGGATAGTGGCTAATAGTAACAGCCGTATACCTTTGGCTATCTGAACGATGAAGTGGTTCTCCTGCTACACGCACTTGGGGTTCCCGATGAGGTTTTCCTTCGCAAGCAGGCTGAGCATCTTAGTTTTCTTGAGTCAGCCACGCGCCTAGACGTGAGAATGTGCTTCAGATTTCTCTCTTACTGCAATCGTCTTGATCTTGCCGAGAGGCTCCTGATCAGCGGTGTCGAGACGGTTGAAAAAGAGGTGCGAAAACTCGTCGGGCAAGAATACGAGAGAATGCTCACCAAGAGGAACGAACAACGATGTCGCATTCTCATTCCCCAGTCAAGGCTGCTCTTCGGCGTCTGTGACCCGAAAGGGTTGCTCAAAGAGGGAGAGTGTGCCGTCCGAGTCACAATGGATGGAGATGGCCAAGCTCAGACCATTGTCGGAACCCAGGTGTTGGTTACGCGGAACCCTTGCCTACACCCAGGCGATCTCCAAAAATTCAAAGCCGTCTTTTATCCAGAGCTAGCGCACCTTGTTGATTGCGTGGTGTTTCCGACGGCGGGTAAACGGCCCAGCGCCGACCTCATGTCTGGAGGAGATCTTGACGGCGACAAATGTAAGTTTCTGGTCATTAAAATTCCCAAGCATTGATTGACCACGCCTCATAGTCTTTGTTTGTTGGGACAAGGATCTCATCCCTGCTGTTGTTTCTGAGCCGGCCGAGTATCCTGGGCCGAAAGCACCAGTCGCCCTCAAGCCCATCACCGAAGACGATAGGATCGACTACTTTGCTCAGTATAGCAACATGTCACTCGGCCGCGTCAAAAATCTCTTTCTTGCCTGGGCTAGGCTACACGGTCCACTGAGCCCGCAATGTCAACAATTGAACCGGTTGTTCTCACTCTGCGTGGATGGTAACCGCATCAAAGTACCCCAAGACCTGGAAGACCCGCCCAAGGGACCCGTACCCAGTCCCGGATTGATTGTCGATAGGCTACACGAACAAGCATCAGCCTTCATACAACGGAGCCTTCCATCACCCTCCATGTACCACGGATATTCATCCGATGCCGTTGAGCTCATATCAAGCCGAGATGAGCTTGCTGTTTCCGAATTCGAGCTTGTGACCCTCACGTACAACTGGTGCTTGCAGCAAAAGGTGGAGATGATGCAGTTTCTGCCATTCTTCGATTTGAACAAGCTTACGGATGAACAAAAAGCGTGGGTGCTGAGTAGAGTACCACCTACACTCGAATCCGCCGGCCTGGTCATGAACTCCTTGAATCAGTCAAGCCTGCTGCAGTCTCAGGAGCTTCGTCGTTTCGGGTTGGATAATCCTGGTCTTCATTGGAAGTGCGTCTATGATTCGTCAATCGACAGGCTTGGTACATTTTTCAACAACGCTAGCCGGACTCTCGAGCTTTTCCACAAGAAGCTTATCGTCCTTCGCATCGATGAGCGTCTGAGCGTTGCCATATTCATTCCTCAAAAAATTGAGAAGAGCACAGAGTTCCAGGTTGACGGACTCGTGCGGGTATTCTCCTTCCCGCATTCGAAGGAAAGCTCCAATGCTGCGAGACGAGTTATTCCCACCAAGGTCAACTACCGCCTATACTGCGATGACAACACATTCCAGCTATATGAGAACAGGCGTGCACAGACTTGGATATTCCTAACTCGAGGGGCATTTGACGATTCAACGTACCGAAACGTCAAAGACCGTGGAGACAGAAGGAGAGTCAAGCAGGCAAGCATCGAGGCCGGCGCTAATTACGAATGCCGAGCGAGTATTGATCTGGGAAGGATGGGCAAGGATATCCAGCGGCACATGGGTAGGATAAATCGGGCGGGCATTGAAGGGGCGGTAAGTGCCCTACACCTTCTCTCTCTGGGCGTCTAGGTGTTCTGTCGACACAAAAGATGCACCGAATAGCCTTCAGAGGCCCTATAACCATTACTCACTCGTGTCCCAGGAGATCTACGCTATCAGCAACAGAGATGTCAGCTCTCTACGTCAGTTGGATCTCTGGCTAGAGCTAGTGGACACTCAAGACGTCATTCCCCTCTTCCAGCAAACACCACGAGAATACACCGTCCCGCATCTGAGTGGAGTTGATTGGACGTCCGAATCCACCTTCATCGTCGACATCGCCCGTGATGGAAAGCTCGCGTCGATGGGGAATTTGACTAAAGCAGAAGAGCTATGGATCCTATTCCGATGGCTTGCCCGCTTCGATCAGCGCGTACGATTACTACAGATATACAACTGGCTGTCTACCCCAGACCACTATCGCCAAGTCAACGTAAATGTGCTTGAGTTGGCTCAAATAATGCTTCAATTTCTATGCGAGTGCCCTTTCCTCACCGGGCCGTACTTTCGATCGGACATTTGGCTTTCCCACAAAGAATCCCTGTCTGAGGAATGTTCGACAACGCTACCCAGCCTACTCAAAGAATTGATCCTAACTCATGGAAAGCTTCGTCAAAGAACCCTTCATGACCGCACTCGACTGCATGACCGAAATGACATTCCAACTATTCGGTGAGCTTGTGGAAACCATTTCATTGAGTGTTCACTCCGCGGATCTCGCCATGGAGTTATTGTTTGAACTTCAGGCAAGGGCTCACCATCTGCTTTCGGGAACAACAAGAGCTGTCGAGAGATTCACGAAAAGTCTCCTGGGTATCGCCTTGGATCATATAGGAGAAGCAATCTCTGATGCAAAAGTCCAGAATGCGCTTGTGGATGTGACCCGGGTCCCGGGAAAGGGTGATGGAACTTTCATCGAGTGCAGGCTGCGCATTGATCAGCAAACAGCCGTGCTGCGTGTTGGAGATCATGTGCAGCTTGTGGCAGCGTCCCCTCCGAGCAATGCAACCTTAGACAGAAGGTACTCGATGGATGTCCTTGTGGAGGGGAGCGAGAGGGGCAAAGCAAAGATGCGCTGCATCCACCACCCTCCGCCATTCCTCGAGGAATGCTCGTGGAAGATCAAGAAATGTGGATCGTTCGTTACGAGCAAGACGATGCTAGATGCGGTTGTGGAGCTCTACCGCGAAAGGGAGATCTGCAGCATTTTGTACCAGCCCATGACGGAGACGGGGCCTACAACTGGCCTCCCCACTCTAAACCTCAGTGCAGGATCTCGCACACCCGACGACACCTCTCTGAACGAAAGCCAACTCGCAGCCGTTTCAGCAGCGCTAAGCCACCCATTATGCCTTCTCTGGGGTCCTCCAGGCACCGGCAAAACGCGCACCATCGTCGCGATACTAATCCAGCTCCTCCTCAGCGACCACACCAGCCGAGTCCTCGTGACCGCACCAACCCACAACGCCGTCGACAACGTCCTCCGAAAATTCATCGAACTCCACGGCATCGAACGCACGCAAACGACGGCCCCCCTCCGCGTCTCCACCGACGTCGCCAAAGTCTCGGAAGACCTGCGTCCGTACACGTGCGACGCGATGATGGGCAAGGACATCAACGAGCACTTCGACGCGCGCAAAAAGGCCGCCAAACGCATCAAAGACGCCCGGCTGATCTTCACCACCTGCATCGGCGCCGGCCTGGGGCTCCTCCGCGGCGAGGCCTTCGACACGGTGCTCGTCGACGAGGCGTCGCAGCAGACGGAGCCGGCCTCGCTCGTCCCGCTGACCAAAGGCTGCAAGCACGCCGTGCTCGTCGGCGACCACGTGCAGCTGCGCGCGACGGTGCAGATGCAGTCGCTCGTCGCGGACTTCGACGTCTCGCTGTTCGAGAGCTTGTACGAAGCTGCTGGAGCGCCGGGCCTGGCGAAGGTCATGATCGACGTGCAGTACCGCATGCATCGCCACATCTGCGCTTTCAGCTCCAAGGAGTTCTACCAGGGAAGGCTGGAGACGGCGGTGCGGGACGACGCGCGCCCGCTGCCGAAGTCGGCGTTCGCGTGGCCGACGTTGAAGACAGGGCAGCCGGCGCGCATGGTGTTGATCCCATGTGCGTCGCCCGAGGATATCGGGCAGAAGTCGAAGAGCAACCGCGGCCAGGCGCTGTTGTGTCGCGAGGTCTGCAGCCAGCTGTTGAGCTTCTCGCCCGGCTCGACACCTGCCGCGTCGATGACCGTAGCTGTGCTGACGCCGTACTCGCGGCAGAGGGAGCTGTTGAAGCAGATGCTGCCGAAGAGCGACATGCTCGAGATCTCGAGTATCGATGGATACCAGGGACGGGAAGCCGATGTCGTTGTGTTCGTCACGACGAGATGCAATGTCCACGGCCAGCTGGGCTTCTTGTCGGACATGCGCCGATTGAATGTTACCATGACTCGGGCGAAGGCCGGGGTGGTGATTATCGGGCACAAGGAAACGTTGTGCGGTGGGGCAGAGTCTGACATGCCGAGCAAGCAGACGTGGGGTCGGTTGCTTGCGTCATGTCAAGAGATGACTATTGAGACTCAGAAGTGACGTAGTCGTCGGTGACATATGGCGTGCATTGTCACGAATGTTGCCATGGACCTTCGATCGACGAATCTCTAAACCAGGGATTCAACAGTAGTTATATCAAGTACGTAAAAGTTCATAAAGCGACGGCCGATGGATAGCTACTCAATGAACTCGTACGGGTATTGGGAAGCATTGGTTATTCCTTTTTCCAGCGGTAAAGTGTATCCGAAAGGCAATGGGAGCCGTGTGATAGTAGGAGCATCTTGGATCATCGCTTCCCAACAAGGCACATATCAAACGACGAAGCTATTGTAAGGCTGGGTAAGCGTAAATCGATGCAGTATGTACGTTGACAGTCAAACACAATGTTTTAGATGTATGATTATTTGAGAGTGGATTGTTAAGGTGGTTTTTCAAGGTCGCTTAGGGCAACAGTCGCCAAGGCCTTTATTATCATTATACGATTGCATTTCCTGCCTCATCTTGTACTTAGACCTATTTTTTATGCTTATGAGTTCGCGGGGAGTACCCCTTGCATCCCAAAGCGTCTAGGCTGCCAAAACACGATTCTGGAACCGAATGACCGGTTTCTGTTTCAAATTTCTCTACAGTGCATCCCAACACGGCTATAGAGAACTACAAAATAGACGCCATCCCAACAGATCTGACTTGGATTTGAGGGATGTTGAGGTTGGATCAGGCGGCGGCATTTGACCGCGACGAGTCACCCGTGTCTGGCATGACTGGAAGCCAGGGCGCCTCGCCTCCCGTGATGTTCACTGTCTTACCCCATACCCCACGGTATCAGTCTGTGTTAGCGTTTATGTCATGCAGCGTGACGTAGGTTTCCGTTCGATGTCCCGGGATATCACGATAGCAGTGACGCAAATGGAAAGTGATTATATAAATGTGTCGCTGCTGCGGTTTGGGCAGAGCACTGTAGCACCCTCAACAGTTCAGATATTTCTCGAAACTTCTACAGAAAAGATGCGATTGTGCATCATTACCATTTTCGTTCTCCTTGCAACCTTCGATGTTGTTGCGGGCAGACGCAGACACCCGCACTGTAGGGGCGGCGAACGGTGGTGTGGGGTACGTGGCATTGCCGTACTATACCTGCTGCAAGCAAGACTCTGACATTCTAATCGGTTAGAAATGCAATGGCTACAGTTGCAGATATCCTTCCTGGATGTGGTACGCGAACGGGAACTGTTGTCCAGGGACTTCGGTAAGTGTCTACATTTCAAGTGACAGTTTGTGGACATGATTTAACATTATGTACAGTGCATTGGCAGTGGCGGCGGGGACGGCAAGTATTGCGCGTCTAATAAACCCAAAGCCGGTGATTGTTATCAATGCCCTGTGGCTGCATGAGACTGGAGGATGAAACACTATGGGCGATGTTTATGGAAAACACAGTCGTCACCTTTCAGACAATGTAGCATCAACATACACTGCCTAGGTGCCAAGTTCCTATCAAAACAGAAATGGGTGCAACTTTTCGTACACTGCTGAGAATTCTTCCTATCCAAAAGCGAGTTCAGCGTGAGGGACCTCCCCGTGAAACAGCGGTTGACTCTGAACTTGGACTGCTTGACTAACGAGCTAAGACGCCGCACTTGACGATTGTGGGGAGTAATCGGCGAGGGCTATTTGCAAGTAGTTTGAAGACAGGAACTTCAATTCATTTGTTAGGGCATAAATGCTACAAGACTTCGCGCCTAAAGCTTGACCCTCGGATATATCGCATTTTCGAACATTTCCAGCAAAGCTCATCCTGGTCATTTTCCAATTCAGTTGAGATTTGCTCTCGAAGAAGTTTATCCCAGAAACGGCTCTGAATATTTCCCTCCAAGTGATCGCCGGTTTTGATGCTTGTAAGGAGCTCTTCCCATTCAGTTTCTGGCCTATCCAACGTGTTGCAAAGTTGTCTGCCGCAGTAGTAACAAAGAGAAGGTTCAAGAAATTGCGGTTCGAGCTCAAATGTGAACAAGGTGTACAAACTTTGTTCGGTCCAGCCTCTTGCCTTGAGAGGGCCAAACTTGAGCTCACTCGTGATGAATTCTTTCCAGTCGACCCTTAGATCGCCGAGGATACTACGCCATTGGTGGAAGAATGCCGAGCGATGAAGGGCTAGAGAAGTTGGTGTTTCAATGACTCTTCTCCCGTGGGAAATTTCAAACAATCCCGGGGTATGTGGATTTGCTCCCCTCTCAAGCAGCAATTTTATGCCCGGTATGGCTGGCTTTGGGAAATTGTTGAGGATCCTGCAATGTATCGGAGTGAAGTTTTCATGAGGAAGCATGACGTTTACCATGTTGCCACTCAATTTCAGGACTCGTTCCAAGAGAGCGGGGCTTTCCAAGCAAAATACCAGCAGGTAAGCAACCAGAGGTTTCGAATGGGACCAGCGTAACTCCGACAGGAATGTCTCAAGCACCCATTCTGATGTCTCAACGTCCGTTGCCAGACCAGTCGACGGTCTTTCACGCTCAAGCAGCACTAGTACCATCTTCCATGCCTGACCTTCGGTGTCAGCGAAGTCCGGCGCACTGCATAAGTGCCGTAGCGTATCGATTTGCTGTTTTGATGGGACTGGATACAAGCTTGAGATTGTGGCTGCAGCCACTAAAGGGGAGCTAAACTAGTTAGCGAGATTTCAGAGATTTAGACGAAATTTGCTGACCAATTCTCGTAGTTCCCACTAGGGAAGTCGAATGTCAAAGCATTAGAATCGGCTCCGGCATGCTCCAAGAACCTGATGAGCGGGAGATCGCAACGCCAAGCTGCAAACTAAGGCACAGATCAGTTTGTCATGATTTTAAAAGAGTGAGAAAACTTGGGTCTTTGGACTAAAGTATACAAATACTTACATGTAGTGGTGTCCATCCACGAGAGTCAGTATCCCAGGCAGATGCCTCCCCTCTTTTGAACAAGGATCGAACTGCTTGTAGATTCCCTTGCTTGCAGAACTCGAACACAAGGGAATCGTCAGGGACTGCATGAAAGGTATGGAGGACATGTTTCCATTCTCGCCCTGTGGTGGAGATGCTGGCATCCAACCCAAACGTAAGGCCTAGCCTGACCAACCAGGATGCGGGGTATATGGTGAAATCTGTCCGAAGCTCTTTCAACTCGAATGATTCTTTTGTGTCATCGTCGCCCTCGCAGTCCTCGACGGCATCGGACATGTCGATTGTAAACTCGTTTGTTGTGAAATAGATTGTCCCGAACACAGAAGAGCTCACTGACGAGTGAATATCATGGAATCTCTCCCTCACACGGCGTTTAGAGACTGAACGCTGCCTGTACCGACTACCATGATGGTCATATCCGATTCCAAGCCCTTTCTCAAGGTTGGACTCTGCGCATTTTGGTGTGTTACCTCTTTGCACACCGTGACTCTTGTCCCACTTTCCTTGTGCAGTCTGTTCTGTTGGGGCCGTAGACATTTTCGTAACGTTCAGATTGCTGACCAATTGACTGCATGCAGTATCAATGGCACTCTGCAATCCGGTGCCAACCCACGTGCTTGATACTCCGTGAGGGTGGACCATGCGTAATATGTCTTTCCGAATTGCGTGAACATGGGCCTCGATATCTGGAGGGGCTCTAATGGTTGTGGCAACCTTTTCTAATGAGCTGTCTGCCCTCATGCTGCTGAACCCGGTTTTTACAGCCGTCAGAAGTCTTTCATGATGCTTTAAATGCATTTGACTGCTTACATAAATTAGTATATTGCAGTCGCAGAGGAGAACCACACTGACTCTGAAAGTTTGATGCGAGCAAGCATCAATGTAGACTTGGTTCTCATCAGTGATGCCTGGAGCTTATCTAGCTGGCTTCCTTTGATCGAAAACTTGAAACTGTTCCATGTTCGAACTCGACGACTGCCGGAGCAAAGGCCTGATTGGTACGTCTCAACAAAGTTTACTAGTCGGTTGATCTCTCCAGAGATGTGATTTAAGATGGGTTTGAGGTCCTCATCCGGCCCTTGAGTTTTCTCTTTGACGTAGAGCTCGTGGACGATAGGCTGCAGTAATCTGATCTCGGCGACAGTGTCTTGAAGCGTCCTCGGTGCATTTTCAACGTCGTCCCAGAAATCGCAAAATTTCTTCATGGTATCTGCGAGTTGAACGGCAAGTGAGACGACAGCAAAGCCACTGGCTGCTGCAGAAAGAGGATCCATGACATGTCATTAAAGATACGGATCTGTCAAACTTAATCACTCATATCTAAAACAAAAGGGTGTGGGGGTATTTACCATTGAACAACCAGGAAGAATGGTGGTATGTTGTGAAGGGCTGCGACAGAATAGTATATTCCTTATTGAAATCGAAAGGATATGTTAATAGCTTTATCTAGTACCAGATATTCAGCCTCGAAGACGTGCCACGTAAGACTGCAGTTTAATTCCAAAAATTCTTCTCATCGACATCGAACATGAGGATGCAGGCTGATACCGCAAGGGCTAGCCGATGCTTCGTAATCAAGCGGTACTTCGCTATTGGTGGACCGTAAGCAGTCATCGGCAAATAGGTGTTAGTTTGGCAACTTATTGTTGGGGTGAGAGCGTGAGCTCCCAAGGTATCGAGGGTGGGCCAGAGAACGATTGGTCAGGACCTTTCCGGGTCTACCCGTACCCGTCCTTGTTGCAAGGGAACATCTCGCAAAACTATTGGAAGTCGTTTCGCTGATCGGCTGCGTACCCCTCCACCCTGTCATTTGTCCAATCGGTTCAGCTCCCGAAAGGCCCCACTACTGGGCGGCCTGGTATTCAGCCAGCCATCGTCAGCTCGTGTCGATAGTCCTCACTTTTCCAATATGATCTGTCTTCTGCACCTCTAAAACTGATCATACTCTGCACGGTATTGTAGCGATTGTACATTGCGTTGCTAAACATGGTGCTGGGGGGCGTGACGACAGGGCTTATTCCGCGACCTGTTCTCGATGAAGATGTGCGGTCATTTGCCACGCAAATCAATAGGCAAAATCGAGAAGTACAGATTAGCCAGTTGGTGGTAACTACATTTTTGCCTCTACCTAAGCAAACTTATCCGCTTCGCAGGATCAACAATCTCCCGCAAAACAGACAAAAACGGCAAACAAATAATGTGGCAGCGACGTCAAGAGTAAGTGGCTACGACAGGCAGTGAAAAGGGTTAAGCGAAAATTTGCTGTCCATTAAAACCCAAACATTTCCTACCAGCGCTGTAAGTGCGGAAAATCTAGATTATTTTAGCTACTGAGACTACCTTACTTATTCTACTCCATGACTGCAAAGTCTGTTGGCAACCTGTTGAGTGATGAAAGTTTAGTAGATTAAGTTTTAGTAGTCTGAAACCAAATTTAGTCCACTGCGCGTCAATGGAGAATTTTTTATAAAGTGAGTTCGGTGCGTATAACGGTGTGTCAATAGTTACTCTCTTCTAACGCTCGGAAGGACAGTCCTAATGAGTCCAAACACGCGCTTCGGCGTTTTCCGTTTGCACGACTCATTGTTTGCAAGAAACGCCACTTCTACGCCTTACCAAAGACATTCAGCAGCTACTATGCCTAGATTAGTGCCACAGCTGTGCCACAGGCTAATGCTGTATATAATATCCACCCGCCTCTTTGATACGTATCTCTGTCCCCGCACCCCCACACACCATCATGTCCAGGATATGCACTTAGACAGAATTCCGCGTGCCTAAGTCTAAACCCATATTTGAGATTAGCGACCAATATGCTCCTAGCTAAGCTCGTCAAAAATGGGTCAGAGTGATATTCCCACTTGCGGAAGCCCCGGGCTTTGAGGGGGGATGCTGGTCGCGAATTCAAGAATCTCCCGAGACAGTGGTCCTATGCGCCCGTACGTATTCCTCAGCCCTTCGTGAACTTTTTCCTTCACAAACAATGCTAAAAAAAACTAGTCATCATGCTGGACGTCGCCAGAGGATCTTGAAGCTTTCCGTGCCTCGCCCGAGTATGCAGCGTACATTGAAGGCATTTCTTCATTCGCCCCAACCCTGGAAATTTGTTCAATGACAGAGGTGCAGCCAAGCAATGGCTGGGCTACCGCAAATGGGTCTCTTTGCTCCGTGTTACGTTTCCTCGGTAGCTGAGCGAGGAGCAGCGCGGAGAGATGAGGATGCTCAATGGCCTGTATATTGGGGCCGGGTTCGCGCCGGGTGCAAAATACGAGTGGCCTTGGTACCAGGCCAATCTTGCGTGGGCTTCAAAGAAAGAGGGACAAGGAAAAGAAAGCACGGAGGGTGGCATCGAGACTCTGTTCTGGTTCCACTCTTGGGTCAACTTCGAGCGAGAGGAGGAATGGAAACAAACGCGCACGAAATATTTCTACAGCGAGGAGTCGGGAAAGCAACATCTACCACCGGAGGAATATTTTGATAAGAGCATAAGGAGGTCAGGGGCGGTTGAGTGGAAGCAGGAGCATTACTTCGAGTTCAAGGAAATGCCGACAGGTTTCAATGGCGAGCCTAGTATCGGACGCTTTTGCGAAACGGGAAGGTGATTGCGTCCAGGACGGTCATGGAGAGATAAGGTTCTCAAATCAATCATTGCGGTGTATCTCTTGTATATTCTGTACATTGACGTCGGCTCTCTGTCCGCTGGCACCCTTCTCAAATGGAACTACTAGGTTACTTCTGACTCACTGAGCCTTCTCCCGATCATACCTCTGCTTCTCCATCTCATCAACCAAGCCCTCAAACAACTCATCCATATCCCTCCTCAACTGCTCCTCATCAACCCCCAACACCTTCCTCCCCTCAACTACAATCCTCCCATCCACAATAACCGTCTCGACCGCCGTCCCATTGCACCCAAACACAAGATGACTCTCCAACATCTTCCTCCTCTCCCCCTTCTCCCTCAACAACGGCGTAAACATCATATCCTTCCTCAAATCCACCACAATCACATCCGCCTTCTTCCCCTTCTCCAGCACCCCGGCATCGACCCCAAGCGCCCTCGCCCCATTCCCCGTCGCCATCCTCAGTATCTCCCCCGCCTGCCCCACCGCCGCATCCCTCCCCTCCACCTTCCTCACATAACTCCCAATCTTCATACTCTCAAACAAATCCGTCGAATTATGACACTCGCACGCATCCACCCCCACCCCGACATTCACCCCCGCGGCGACCATCTCCCCGACCCTTGCCACGCCATTGCCCAGCTTCGCGTTCGACCCCGGATTCCAACTCACATGCGTCCCCGTCGCCGCCAGGATCGCGATGTCGCTGTCCGACAAATGCACGCAGTGCGCCGCCACCGTGCGCGGCCCCAGCAACCCCGCATCCCTTGCCACCTCGACCGGCGTGCGGCGGCCCTCGTACCGCGTCGCCGTGTCCTTAACCTCAGACGCCGACTCGCACAGATGCACATGCACCCCCGTCCGCAACTCCCGCGCCGCTTTTCCTATCTCCCGCAGCAACGCCTCGTCCGCCAGCGGCAGCCACTCGACGCCCATCCACACGCGGACGCGGCCGCCGGACGCGGCTTCGTCGTGTGCGCGGTACGCGGCGACGTTGTCGGCGAGGGTGTCGAGGCGGTGGTGCGGCAGGGCGATGTCGTTGGCCAGCACGGCGCGGATGCCGGTGCGGTGCGCGGCGGCGGCGAGGGACGGGACGAAGCGGTACATGTCGTTGACGGTGGTGGTGCCGGATTTGAGGGCGGTGGTGTAGGAGTGCAGGGCGGCGGTGTGGGCGGTGTGGGGGGTGAGCGCGCGGATGGAGGGGTACCAGACGGTGTCGAGGTATTCCCAGAGGGGGAGGGTGTCGTTGTAGCCCTGGGTGGGTGAGCGGGTGGAGAGGTTGGGGGAGGGGACGGGGTGCGGGGGGAGGTACCTTGGCGACGCTGGTGTGGAAGTGGAGGTCGACGAGGCCGGGCATGACGAGCTTGTCGGTGCCGTCGATGGTGGTGGTGGGAATGGAGGAAGTGAGGTCCTTTTCGCCCTCGAACATGTCGATGATGCGGTCGTCTTGGATGACCAGGGTGGCTGGATACAGGAACGTGTCTTTGTCATCCAGAGTCAGGATGGAGCAGTTGCGGATGATGATTCTCGACATGTTTGCGCGTCTGGTATAGCTTTGGGTAGGCGAGTGGAAGTAGTACGATGTTCTGATCTGATGCAAATGATCGCGGTGGGATGAAACCTGGTCTTTAACCACAGAGATTTCCGTACCGTACAGATTGGACGTGCTCGTAAATTTCCGCTTTGGGTTAGGAAAACGCAGGAGTGGGGAGGCCAAGTGACTTCTCGGTTAGGCGACATGGGTCGGGGGGATGGCGACCAGGGTCACGATGCCTAACGCGCGATGGCTGCTTGTTGAAGATGTTGTCGAACTTATCGTTAACGACGCTGACAGTTGGGTGGGGGCGCGTTGTAGTGATGCGGGGAACCGGTGCTTGTCTCCGGGTGTGCTCGGCGTGCGGGGGTTCTGATTGGCTGACTGGCATGAGAGGGATTGCGAACAACAATGTCAGAACTATCTATGCCTCAAAGGCTTAAACGGCTCTGTTCCGTGGGAGTGCGACATGTCTTGTTTTTTGATCGATACTACAGCCTTGCGTGACCCTCCATGCGCAACACAACCAGGTTTGCGTGGCCTGTCAATAAGTTTATTGGACGATCATTATCCGAACTGCGCCTTGCGCTGCAGCCACGGCCTCTTGCAGCGTTCAGCCCCACACACTTTCTGACGTCTCGTGAGCATGCTTCGGCTGCCTACAAGGCTGCACGTCTCAGCCTTCTCTGTTCAAACACTTCCTCTTCCTCAACACCACCTCACTCCGACAGCATCATCACTCCCTCCGACTCGAATTTTCCCACAAACACCCTCAAGATGCAGCGCTGTGCTCACTGCGGGCACTATGGCCGCCGCAGCACGCATTGCTCGCCTCATAAAAGGAAGACGCGCCGCAAAGCCTCGCGACCGCGTCAGCGCGCCGACAAAAACAATAGGAAAAGAGGGATACTCCCAACCGAGTGCTTTATCCCCGTCGGTACACCTCGCTACTCCCACAAGCCATTCGATGATACGCGTTGCATTCGGCTTCTCTTTCTGCTCCCTGGAAACAAGTGGGACCCCGTCCGTTGCGAACTCGTCGTCCGGTCGCTCGAAAATGCGCAGTATGAGGCCATCTCATATGCATGGGGCCCTCAAGGAGACAGAGGCGACATTTTGTGTCACGATCAACGACTGAGAGTCCCCTGGAACCTGGAACACGGCCTAAGGAAATTCCGCCGACTAAGGAGGAAACGAGTCCTCTGGGCCGACTCGGTATGCATCAACCAGGATGACACAGCAGAGCGTAGCCACCAAGTCCAGAACATGTCCAGGGTCTATGAAGAGGCTAGAAGAGTTCTTGTTTGGCTAGGCCACCGTTCACGTTCTCATCCGTCCGAGAGCCGGTGTTCTTATTCCAATCCTACTGCTTTATTCGAGTTCATTAGATCACTGGGACCTTTGCCACCACCGGATCGTCAGTCCGCGGATTACGTTGACTACCAAATCAGAGTCTGTGGTCAGAAACATTGGTCAACCTTCAGGAACCTTGACTATACAGGCTGGTTTGCCCGTCTTTGGGTCATTCAGGAGATTTGTCTTGCATCCAATGCTATGGTACATTGCGGACCAGCATCTTTGGATTGGGGAATTCTTGCGTCTTTTGCTAATCATCTTATACGCTGCCATGTAACAGTCACGTATGCTTGTGGAATTTGGCTCGTAGGACCTGTATTTCGAATACAGAACTCGCAATTTCGAAACCCTCACCAAAGTATTCCTTGGGTGCTTGACATAAGCCGCCTCTTAAACTGTTCAGACCCTAGGGATCGGATTTACGCTCTTCTCGGGCACAAGGCCTGCCTGGATACGATCGCAAACCCGCATTCAGAGCTTTTCCTCCCTGTAGACTACTCGATCTCCCACAAGGATCTTTATATGGCAGTTGCAGTACGGACAATCCAATCTGAGAACCTCTCTTCCCTGGATATTATCAATTTTGTCGATCATAATTCAATCACTATTCATGACCATGACTTAGGTTCATGGGTTCCCCGTTGGGACTGTAGAACGATACCGCCTCTTATTTACCGATCAAATGAGTCCATCTACGCGGCACATGGGCAGACGACGGTAGAAGCTTCGTTGTATGGAAATTGTTTGAGCATTGCGGGGTTTACCTTTGACTCGGTCGTATGGGTGTCTGACATCGTGAGTGGTACCGAGTCCCGCATCTTCCCTAGTGAACCTTCCAATGCACCGGACTACTTGAACCCCCATCCGTTTGCCCAGGCCTGGAATTACATCCGAAAGATTGGGAGTCCAGAGTCACGCAATATGTTGGAAGTTCTGTGCCTATCAATGAGAGACAATACAGCCGGCGATGAAGACGCTGAGCAATTCGTTAATGGGGCGGTGGCATATGCTTGGTTGATGGGGCTAGACGTCTCAGGGGTGGAGGATTTGGCCGCATTCGAAGACATACCATACCTCCAACAATATTCTCACATCTCCGATCGTCGCTTTTTCATTACCTCCCGTGGCTGGATTGGGATAGGCTCGAGAGTTACTCTATCTGGAGACGATGTCTGCATTTTCTTTGGCGCTCAAACCCCATTCGCTGTTCGGCAGCTTCCGTCTGCTGGCGAGTCCCTTTACCGACTGTGTGGTCCATGCAGGATTGATGGCATCATGCAAGGAGAAGCGATTGAAATGTTTGAAAGGGGAGAGTTTGAGAGGACAACTTTCAACTTGATCTGATTCGATAGCAATACGATGGATAGTCTACCCTCTTCAAGACCTTGTTTGCCTCATTCTCTACTCCCTCACGCCATACCCATTGACCCCACCACCCTCCCCCATCAATCTCACCTGCCACGGCAACGGCCTCTCCGCCGCCCTCGCCGGCCCCACACTCCCCCCAACCTTCCTCCTCTCCCCCCACTCCTCCAACTCCCTCCCATCAACCCAATTCCCATGCAACCCCAACTTCAACTTAAACGGCAGCTTTATCACCGCCAACGGCCCCTTCGCCAAATCCCTCGCATCCAAAATCACCACATCATTCCTCAACACATCCAAATGATTCTTCAACGCAACCAAATACCCATCCCCCTCCTCAGTACTCCCCCTCCTCGGAATAAACGCCGGCTCCTGCCACGTCGCCGTCGGCCCCGCCCACACCGTATCCTGCGTCCTCCCCTCCCACGTGAAGTGCCCCAACACATTAAACAGCCCTCCCGCCGGGGGCCCGCATTTCGCCGCGTCGTAGAAGCGCGACCCGTCCACCTGCGCCTGCCAGAAGTGGTTGTACGGCTTCGTGACGCGGCGGTCGTCGATGCGCGAGAACTCGCCGTTGATGGGGAAGATGGAGGCCGGGGTGACGCGGTCGCCGGACTTTTGGGTTTTGGGGTCGAAGAGCCAGCGGTAGGTGGGGCTGGAGAGCTTGTTGCGCTTGGCGAGGTTGTGCGTGGAGGGGTCGACGGCGGGGTTGTCGGGCGGGAAGAAGAAGAAGACGTTGCCGTCGGCGACGGTGAGGTCGAAGACGATGCGGCCCGAGGCGTCTTCGTAGCACCCGGCGACGTGGCCGTGGAAGGCTGAGGGCGGAGGTCAGCGAGGCACGGAGGGGGGAGGGGGGATGGGGGATGGGGGAAATACCGTTGTCGGCTCTCAGCCAGATGATGTCCTCAGGCTTCCCGCCGCGGCGCGGGACGATGCCGTACAGCTGGTCCTCGTCGGGGTCCCAGGCCCAATGGTTGCCGCCGCGCTCGAGGCGGTCGAGCGAGCACTTCATCGGCGTCATGGGGAGGACGACGTAGTTCTCGCTGAGGCCGCAGTCGTGGATCATGCCGCAGAAGGGCGCCTTGTACCAGCACTCCTCCGTCTTCTTGCCGTCCTTGTCGATGGTGTAGACGACGATGTCGCACGAGCCGTCGTTGCCGTCGCCGCCGGCCTCGTAGCCGAAGCACACCATCTCGCCCGTGTCCGGGTCGAACTTCGGGTGCGCGGTGAAAGTCGGCGAGAGGACCTGCCCGTCGAAGTCGTAGCGGCCGATGGTTTCGAGCGTGACCGGGTCCATGGCGAAGGGGGGCCCGTCTTCTTTGGTGGCGAGCAGGACGCCCCGCCAGAAGACGATGTTGGTGTTGGAGGCGGTGCGGATGACGCCTTTGACGCTTTCGTTGTCGGTGAATTTGTTGCGGTAGCGCCCGAATAGGCTCTTTTGTGCTGCTCTTTCGTGGTTGAAGCGGTCGGTGCGCACGTAGCGGTGTTTGAAGTGCGCGTGGCCATTCTGGATCCGGATCGCTGTCACGGCGCCGTCTCCGTTGAAGTGGATGTCGTCTTCAAATAGTGGTGGGAACTGATGATCCGGTTGGATGCGGTAGAAGGTGCCATCGATATCCTTGGGGATCTCTCCCTCGAATTCAAGCTCAAAGATGTCGCCTTCAAAGCGCGAGGGTTTGTTGAAGCCGCTGAAAGCTACTGTTTCTGGGAACTTGACATCTTCCCCGACTTTCACACCGTTGACGTAGGTGCGTTTCTCCACCTCCCCGGCAATTTCGTGGATATGCGCCATAGTTGTCGTCCTCTAGCCAGTGGTTTACAGAACATTCCAAATTACACAGCATCATCATGCACATAAAAGCGCAGTTCCAGAAAAATCATCGGAATAGAACGCGATTGCTCGGGTGGATTGTCCCGAGTGCGGGGAGAGGGACGCAGGAAGGTTTACCCCACAGTTAAAGATGCCCCTCCATTCTGGACGAGCAGGGGTCTCCCTTGCTCATCTGACCTCACATTCCGATCTAAAAGGCAATTCTCGGCAAGTCAGGTTCGGCATTTGCTAAGGTTGCAGGCGCTCGCTTCCTCCCGCTGAACCTCGAAAGCTTGATCTGCGGCTCTGCACAAGGGACACGAGGCACGAAAAGCCTATCTTCACAGCAAATCCATGGTCTACGTAAGGCTTTCGAGACTTGAATTTTCCATTGAGAACATTACTCTTCCAGCGGCAGTTTGAAAAGCTTGATAGCATTTCTCCTTCCAACTGCCTCCTTCTCACTATCCTCCAGATCAATCGTGTTCCACCAGGCTTGTCCTTCTTCGATGGTATCGTAGGGTGTATCTACAAGTGGTCAGATGGTGCAGAATCAGTGAAATCAAATACTCTTACCGATAGCGTAAAGACACCTCTCCAGGCCAATTTCACGGATGCAAAACTTGAGACCGGCGGTGTTGAAGTTTCCAGAGGTCGTGATGTGCACATTGTGCTTGAAGTAGTACGTGTAGTCCTCTTTTGATGGTCGTGTCTTTCGCTTTTGCGGTTTGTTAAGCCAGTGGTCGGCACGCCACAGATTGAACGGGATGCTTAAAATCGTATGTCAGCCAGTCGCCTCTTTATCTCGTCACCTTGGTAAAGACTCACTTTTCACCCAAGTGGCCAGCGATGATCTGGACTTTAGGAAATCTGTCGAAGATGCCTTCGCAGAATAAGTATCTATCCGTCAATATCGAGGGCATTTCCAAACTCACCGCTCGAACAAACAGCATAAATATGCCAGCTCAAGTCCAGATGAAAGCTGCACCCAGCGCCCAGCATTTGGCTCCTCCCCTTGTACGCCCCGCTAACACCGTGGCCGGTCTTCAACTCCTCCAGCGGCGGGTACCTCGGATGAAAATAAACCGGAACATCCAGTTCCTGCACCGTTCCCCAAAAGACGTCGTATTCCTCCGTATCGTAGTACTTCCTCCCCACACCATCCTCGCCAATCGACTGCCAATCATTCACCAACCCCCCAAACATCCCCAACTCTTTCACACACCTTCTCAGCTCCCCCGCTGCCTGCGCAGGGTCATGCATCGACACAGCTGCCAGAGCCCCAAAGCGCGTCGGATTCTTCTCCACCTCAGCCGCAAGCCAGTCATTCGCCTCCCGCGCCACCTTCTCCGCTTCTTCCTGCACGTGTTCGCCCTGCGCGCCCGGGCTGGTCAGGCTGAGCAGCATGTACTCGACGCCCTCGGCGTCCATGGTCTGCAGGCGCTTGCCGTGGATGTCGGACAGGCGCGCGCCGTGGGCGGCCACGCCGGCGGCGACGTCGGAGCCTGGGGCGAGGATGGGCTGCCATTGGGCGAGGGTGTGGTGTTGGGAGGGCGGGATGACGGCTTCTTCGATGGCGATGGTGCCGCGCATGTTGGGCTGTGGGGGGGTCGATTGTGGGTGGGGGGTTGGTGGGGAGGTTCAGTTGGTGTTGCTGGTTATATCTTTGTTTCGAGGCGGGCTTGCTCGGTTGGATGAACCCGAGGCTGAAGGGTGGAGGACTGGCGTGGAGTGGTTGGCCTTTACTATCGAGCTCCGCAATGTGGAGTACAGGGAGGTGGAGCATGCGGCGCAACACTTCTCGTTTGCACTATACGTGGGGTTTGAGGCTCAACTGAGCCTTTCTCTTCCAGCATTCAAATCTGTATACTTGAAACTATAGTGACTCTCACCCTAGTTCTGATCTACCATCAAACTCTAACGATCCTTCAACGTCAACGCCGGTTCCGACGTACTCACATCCTTCCCAAACTCGGGCGCCCTCAAATCATCCTCCTCAACCTGCACCCCGGTCACCGGATGCGGATAGTGAAACGGAATACACCTCGTATCGGGCCACAACAACTTCTGCTCGACCAACTCATCCGGGCCCAGCGGATCCTCCTCAACCGTCTTCTCCGCAAACGGCACATAATTCGGCTTCGTCAGCGCCCAGCCATCCTGATGCTCGCCATGCCAAAACGCAAAGTATCTATACTTCCAAATCTTCCACACGCCATCCTCCTTAATATACTCATTCTCGTACACGCCGCCCTCCCACCACTGCCGCGGCTGCCCCGCCGCGTTGTACCCCCTCGGATGCGCGTCCGCCACGGACTTGTGCACGCCCGCGCTCATCAGCGCGCGCCACCGGCCCCACGCGTGGTCGCCCGACGGCGACACGTCGATGATGTCCTGCATCATGGCGTGGTCGAGCAGGAAGCCGTGGACGGGCCCGTTGCGGCCGGCGACGAAGTTGGTTTGGAAGCGGCCCGTGTACAGGCGCCGCACGCCGGCTTTGCCGCGGTAGCGGCCGCCGAGGAACTCGACGATGGTGTCTGGGTGGTCCGCGAAGAGGTCGACGACTTGCTTGTAGAGGCACTTGTCGAGGTAGTAGCCGTACTTGTGGTGGAGCTTGCGGACTTCGGCTTCGTCTGTGTGCGGTTGTGGCGTGTTAGCGTCTCGTGGCATTTGGGCTGGGTGAAGGTGTGCGGGCGGATAGTATGTACCTTGAACCTTGTTCAGCCGCTTGGTGAGGTCGTTGACCTGCTGTTGCAGCTTCGCTACTTGATCTTCGGCCATGATTGGAAAATAATTTGTCAGGGACGGCCCGTTGCTGAGGGGGCGCCGTTGGCCGGGGGTCCGAGCCGCTTTATGCCGGGCATGGTGTCGGCTGGCAAATGGCGACGGGGTCGAGTCATTCCCCGCTCAGGGTGCGGGTTGTTGCTGTGCAGTGAAGCTTGGGGAAATGTGCTCGGGAGGATGGTGCCGACGACTGGCGTCTGGGGTCCGTAGCGATAACAGCTGCCCCACCCCCGCATTTTACCCTGCAGATCTGCCGTGTGTTGATCAACATGCCGTGCGCACGCCGTTGACGAAATGGTGCTTTTTGATTTGCAAGCAGGAGAGACTTCCGTGCTATCGTCGTCCCTTTTCCGACGGTTAGACGGTTGGAGGCTACCGCCGGCATGTTCGAGCAGGGATCAGCCGCAGTGCACAACTGTATACTCATCTACGAAAGCTTACCGGAGATACTACTACTGACGGCGATCCCGCTGAGCTTGGAAAAAGAAGGTTGCCCATGCGCAGCCGTTAATTGAGTTGACACTGACATACGATACTCTCATAATTTATTCTGAAACACGAAAAAGCAAAATCAGGTTTCAAAACACTCCAATTGCAAGAGGCGGAAGGGCGGATGAGCTGGTCAGTGCCGCGGATCAACACACGACCCCTGCATAAGTTTCCCCGCATTATCAACCTCTCGATACCTCGCAATCTCCCTTTTTCCCACCTCCTTCCCCCTCGGAAGCATCGCATCTGCCGCCATGCCGACTGCACAACACGGCTCCGAACCAGCCCTGCCGCCCTCCAAGAGCAACAGGCAGAACGTGCGGAAGAAACGCACGGCCGTGAGCTGTGACCGCTGCAAGAACCGCAAAACGAAGGTACGGTGAGCTCCGCCGCAGCTCCTCACAGGTCACAGTCCACTGACACAGCAACACCAACGTGCAGTGCGTCGATCCAGGTACATGATCTTTTCCCTCCCTGTCAACCACTCAGAAACATTCCCACTCACACTCCTCTGCAGTCCCCGGCCCATGCCACTACTGCGCCAGCATCAATGCGCCATGCAAGACAGACCTCAACCGGCGCAAAAAGCGGCCGTACTACCACGTCTCGGAAGAAGAGTACCGGTGCATGACCGAGATCCTACGGCACTACCTCCCGGATCTGGAGTTCAACCTCCCCGCGCTCAAGGCCCTCTGCGCACGACTCGATGGTCTGAACGGGGGGCCAACTCCCGCCACTGACGGCAACTCAGACAGCCACCAGGGCGACACCCCCAGCACGCCAGCCGGTCAGGACGCTGCATGTAGTCCCCAATGGGGCGATTGCTGCAAGGAGGACGGTAGAGACGAGGACGAGGGCTCGAATAGCGGGATCCAAGAGATTCAGGCGTTGCAGGAGCAGCTGGGGTGTTTGATGATTGACTCGCGCGGAAACTACAGCAAGTTTCCCACCACCCCCCTCCTCTCCGTATGTTGTATGTGAAGTGCAGCGATTCTGAACGTCCACGTAGGACACGTCGGGACCGACTCCTCCATCGGCTTCAACGCCGCAATCCGCATGATCAAAACCGAACACCAAGACGACGACGAGGACAACAACAACAAACCCACCCAACCCATCATCATCCAGCCGCTCTCAACAACCAGCCTACCGCCTGCAACACCCGAGAGCTCCATAGGCGTGAACCCTGGCGGCAGCGACGCCTGCAGCGGTACTGGTTGCCACCACCAGCCCGTCTACCTCCCGCCGCTCGAACACGCATCCGCATGCGTCCAGCGCTACTTCGACGAGGTACACTGCCTCTACTGGCTCTTCTCGACCGAGCAGTTCCACGAGCGCGTGCACGAGACGTACCTGACCGGCGGCGTGCTCGCCAGCGCGTCGTGGCTGTGCTGTCTGTACTGCGTCTTCGCCATCGGGAGCGCGGGCGGTGGTTCAGCCTACGGACAGAAGACGTCGACGGAGTACCTCGTCATGGCGAAGGCGCTAGTGCCGCAGGTGGTCGATGAGGCGGATGTGGATAGCATCAGGGCGCTGAGTCTGCTTGTATGACCCAAACAGTCTCCGAATGTCCCGCGGCTAACGGTTTTCTTTCAGGCTCTCGCGCTGCAGATTGAGTGCTACACCAACGCCGCGTACCTGTACATCGGCACGGCCGTCCGCACGGCGTACTCGCTCGGCATGCACGTGGAGAAGGCGGCGCCGCCGTCGCGCGGCCGGCTCGAGCGCGAGCAGAACCGGCGCATATGGTGGACGCTGTACCTGCTCGACTACGAGATCGCGCACCGGTACGGCAACCCGTGCGCCGTAGTCGAGGAGGTGCACGACATCCAAGTCCAGATGCCGTCGGAGCAGGTGCGTGTATACCCCAACACCTCCCCCACATTCACCCCATCCCGAAGCGAAGGCGGTCCGCCGAAACTAACAGCCACACACAAAGATCCTCAGCCCAGGCCCCAACACGCCCCCCAACTACCTCGCCGCCGCCTCCAGCCTGTGCACCATCTCGCGGCGCATCCGCTCGACGCTGCACCAGCACCGCCAGAACAACGGCAAAGACAGCAAACCCACCATCTCCACCTCCACCATCCGCGCCCTCCTCGCCGCCCTGAACTCCTGGCACGCCTCCCTCCCAGCCCACCTCTCCGCCCTCTCCCACACCGCCCCCGCCCACCGCCGCGCCGTCGGCATCCTCCACCTGCAGTACTGGGCCAACGTGGTCCTCGTCACGCGGCCGTTCTTGCTGTACAGGGCGTTGCTGAGGAAGTGGCGGGGAAGGGGGAGGCGGGAGGGGGAGCAGCGCGCTGCGGGCGACCATCCGGAGGCGTACGGCCGTGCTTCTTCTACCGCGGGACTGGGCTGCCTTGGTGGTGACGGCGTGGGGGAGAAGGGGGAGAAGAAGTGCTGCGGTGGCGCGACTACGAGCAAACGCCGGCTCTTCGCGGAAATGGCAGACACGTGCACGGCAGCGGCGCGGAGCGGATTGGAGATCATGATGACGATGATGGTGGGGGATGGGCGGGCGGGCGGCGAGGCGGCGGCGGCAGCGGCGGCGGGGTCGCTGAGCAGCCTGGTCAACTTCGACTGCTCGAATCTGCTGGAGCTGGTGCAGGTATTCCGGCTAGCGATGCTGTTGGAGGAGCGGGAGGCGGCAGACGGCCATGACACCACGTCTTCTCCGTTTGCTGAGATGCCGCCCTGCGATTACTGCAGCGGG
>JAUJDW010000174.1:0-52958 GCA_030512325.1 Lasiodiplodia hormozganensis | reverse complement strand
CCTCTCCCCCAACACCCCCAACCCCTTCTCCGTCGACCCCCCGACCGACGCCACCCGCCGCTCCACCTCCTCGGCGCTCCACCCGCCCTGCTCCACCAACGCCGCCGCCCCGCCCATCGCGCCCGCCGCCAGCTGCAGCGCCAGCTCTGCCGCCGCGTTCGCGTCCTCGGCGCCGCCCGCGCAGCCCGTCTGCTCCGCCAACAGAAGGCCGTGAAGTTCGTCGGCCACGGCGCCGACCACGCGCGCGAAGAAGGCGGGGCCGGACGCGGCGACGACGGCGGCGGCTTCGAGCGTGTGCGGGGAGACGACGCGCGGCGGCGCGGTGCTGCTGCCGAGGGTGGCGAAGAGGCGGATGATGGCGTCTTTCATCATGGCGGTGCCGCCGTTCCCACTGGCTGCAGGCGCCGCGAACGCAGACGAGGCGAGTAGCGTCGTGCTGCGGCGCACGGCGGCGGCGGCGTTGGGCATGGCGCGGACGATGATGGTGGGAGGGGCATCGGGATTGCTGCCGCTGGATGTGGTGGGCGGGGAAAGCGCAAGACTCGCAGCCAGCTGCTCCTCCGTCACGCCGCCGAGCAGCGAGATTAGCGGCTTGCCGGCGAGCGCGGCGGCGATGCCCGGGGCGCCGAGGATAGCGGCGTGCTGGGTGGGCTTGCAGGCGAGGATGATGGCGTCGGCGGCGAGGCAGGTGGTGAGGGGGTCGGCGGTGTTGAGGGTGACGGTGGGCGTGGTGGCGGAAGCAGAAGAGAGGAATGTGGAGTGGATGTGCGCGGCGCTGGAGGGGGTGCGGACGGTGATGTGGATGTGCTGGAGGGTCGGGGGTGGTGGGGCAGCGAGGAGGCCTTGGAGGAGGGCGCTGCCGAGTTTGCCTGGCGTTTGGTGTTAGTTTTTGTTGTGTGGTGAAAACGGGTAGGATGTAGGCGGAGGAGAGCTTGTTTACCGCAGCCGATGAAGCCGAGCGTGTGGAGGGGGTATTCGTCTCGCATCGTCATAATGGGCTATCTGGAACTCAATTGAAGGGTGCGGGAATTGAAGTTGGCTGGGACCCCAGAGTTGATATACGAGTTGATTGTCGTTGATGACATGCAGCTTGGGAGATCGCTGTTGCAGGGGTCTTCGGTAAGCCTGTTTTCGGGCGCTAAATCGTCCATGTGCTTACACGAAAATCACGCCCAAAGAACGCTTCCGGAACTCGCCCGGTTCGCCCTCATTTTTGGTGAAACAATTCCTGACCAATTACCGAAGCATGTGACGAACAATAGCATTTTTCTTTGGTTGAGTCTCTCTATGGGTTTTCATTTTCTGTATGCAAAGCTCATGAAAATGACGTCCCTCCCTCCTCCACGAAAAACAAAAAACCAGCCTTTCTTTTGTCTTGAGCGAGATATGATGGGCTCGAAGTAGTGCAACTTGTGTGCGAATATAACTGAAATCTCCAAGGAAAATTGGTCTAGTATGCAGTCAGGAGGCGCTTCTGCTGATACTCCAATGCCGTCATCCCATCAGCCTCCTCAGCCGCAGCATCGGCAGCCCGGAATGGTTCCAATGGAGAAACACGTGCTTCTCTCGCCGCCTTGCAAAAGTACGCTATCGAATATCTCTCAGGCACAACGGCATCCTCATCATCCTCGCCGCCCACAGCCTTGGGAGCAGTGACGCGGTGCAGGCCCGCGGGCAGAGCACCGGCGGTCCAGCGCTGCAACGTCTCAGAGATGTTGACGACCATCTCAGTCTTGTCTGCAGGGTCGACGAGCACGAACTTGTCCGGGTTGGCGCGGTCCTGGAATTCGAGGCCGCCGACGGTGTCGGTAAAGAGGAGGGTGATGACGCCGAGGTCGAAGTGCGGCCAGATGCGCTCGACCTTGTCGCTGTTGAGATCTTTCGCCGAGATGGCCGGGTAGTGGTTTAGGCGGAACTCGCTGGCGTTGGGCATGCACTGCTGCCGGAAGGTGGCGGGGGGCAGGTCCAGGGCCAGCTCGAGCGCGTGCAGGATGTCGAGGCTGACCTGCTCACATCGGTGGAAGAAGTCCTCCAGGAAGGGCTGGAAGCCGGGTAGTGTGGACGAGGTGGGCCAACGACTGGGGAACAGGTCGTCACCAGGGGTACCGAAGTCAAAATGCTCCTGCGGGGGAGAAATCAGATTGTGTTGCTTTGTGGCGGATGACATCTAGTAGCTTACTCTTGCGTCTTTCAGATCATCGGGGACATCGTGTCCCATCAACTTTCCGTAGAGGGTTGATGTTTTCTCTGCTCCCAGAGTACTCCATCCCCGCTGCGGATTCGGGCCGGGAGGGTTTAAAGTTTTGACCTTTTCCTCGAGAGGTAAGTCGAAGAAGCGTTTGCTCTGTTCAAAGACGGGAGATCAGCATTGCAACAAAAAGGTCTCTGGCTGGCAGACGCACCCATCCAAAACAGCCGTCGACCAGCTCTGATGGAATGCCATGATTCCTCAAGCGCACGTAGCCATTGCTGCCGAGTTGGACGAGCAAATCCCTTGCATAGGCTGCCCGCTCTTCGGACGAGCCGGAGGTGAACTTGGAAGCGTCGAGGGCTACTGAGGCTGGCATCTTGTTTTTCTGCTTTTACTTTTCTCTGTTGTTTCGATCTAAGTAGTGTCGATAAGATATCAAATATGTATCTTCTGCCAATTCGTGATCCTTAGGCCCTGGACTGGTTTCTGGGAGGTAGTGTCAGACGCTTATGCTGACAGCCACACCAGTAGTCATCATCCGGAAAGAGGCTACACACAAGAAAGTTTGCTATCATTCTTATCGAGCGGCATTGCAAAAGATTCATTGCGAAAGAAATAATGGCGAAAACGCTTTACGAAAAGCTGTTCGAGCAGCATGTGGTTTGTCAGCAGGAGGATGGGCAGTATCTGCTGTACATCGGTGGGTAGGAACAGAGCGAGAGATGGTGCGGCGTTGCTGACCAGCACTCCAGACAGGCATCTCATCTACGAATGCACTTCGCCGGTACTCATCGAAAGCTCCAAATTACGTGTCGAAAAAGTGACTGAGAGACATTAGCAGGCATTTGATGGTCTCCGAGCGAAGAACCGCGCCGTGCGCCGACCAGACCTCAGCCTGGCCACAACCGATCACGTACGTAAATTGCCAAAAAAGAAACTCCACCAGCTAACTAACATGCGCACCAGACGGTCCCCACATCGCCCCGAACCGGCTGCACCAGCACGGCATCCTACATCCAAGACGCCGACTCGCTGACGCAATGCCTGACGCTCTCCCGCAACGCGCGGCAGCACCGCATCGCACACCTGCCCCTCTCCTCCGCCCGCCAAGGCATCGTGCACGTCGTCGGGCCGGAGCTGGGCTTCACGCAGCCCGGTCTGACGCTCGTCTGCGGCGACAGCCACACCAGCACGCACGGCGCCTTCGGCGCGCTGGCCTTCGGCATCGGCACGTCCGAGGTCCAGCACGTCCTGGCCACGCAGACGCTGCCGGCCACCAAGTCCCGCACCATCCGCATCAACGTCGCGAACAGGCTCCGCCCGCACGTCGCGGCCAAGGACCTCGCCCTCGCCGCCATCCGCGCCCTCGGCGGCACGGCGGGCGGGACGGGGGCCGCGCTCGAGTTCGCGGGTGAGGGTGTGGCGGCGCTCGACATGGAGCAGCGCATGGCGCTGTGCAACATGGCCATCGAGGCCGGCGCGCGGACGGGGCTCGTCGCGCCCGATGCCACCACGATCGCCTACCTGCGCTGGCGCCCGGGGTGTCCGGCGCCCGGCTCGGCGGCGTGGCGCGAGGCGGTTCGGTACTGGCGGACGCTGCGGAGCCACGAGGGTGCGGTGTTCGACCGCGAGGTGCACGTCGATGCGGCGCATGTCGAGCCCATGGTGACGTGGGGCACGTCGCCCGAGCACGCTGTGCCTGTCAGCGCGGGCGTTGTGCCTAAAGCTGTTGATGACGGCAGTTCGGCGCGCGCGCTGGAGTACATGGGACTCGAGCCTGGGAAGCGCCTGACGGACCTCGCTGTCGACGTCGTGTTCATCGGGTCGTGCACGAATTCGCGGCTGTCGGACCTGCGGGCTGCTGCTGGCGTGCTAAGGCGCGCCCGCCTGAAGCCTGCTGTCGTTGCGCCCAATGTAAGGCGCGCCCTCGTCGTGCCCGGGTCCGGCGCCGTCAAGCGCGCTGCGGAAGCCGAAGGCTTGGATCAGGTCTTCTTAAAGGCGGGATTCGAGTGGCGCGAGCCGGGCTGCAGCATGTGCTGCGGGCTGAATGGCGATGCGCTGAGGCCTGGCGAGCGCTGTGCCAGCACCAGCAATCGCAATTTCGAGAACAGACAGGGCGCTGGTGGCCGCACGCATTTGGTCAGTCCGGTCTCGGCGGCGGCGGCTGCGCTTATGGGCCGGCTGTGTGATGTGCGCGAGGTTGTCGATGGCAGTGCTGGAGAGGAAGAGGAATCAGCAAAGCCGGTGAGAGATATTGCCTTCCAACTCGATTGGGAGTCTCCGTCCAGGTGGGAAGAAGAGCAGGTGGATGAACAACAGCCGCAAGGGCTGCCCTCACCACCGAGCAGCGATGCCGGAGCAGTAAATACATTCACCAGCATCACTGGCATCCCTGCTCCCCTTAATCGCGCCAACATCGACACCGACACCATCCTCCCCGTCAATTTCTGCAAGACCATTCAGCGCAGCGGTGCCGGCCTATTCCACCAGCTCCGCCACCTTCCCGGCACCTCTGACGAGGATCCGGCCTTTGTCCTCAACCAACACCAGTATCGGTCAGCCACTGTTCTTGTGGCTGGTCCCAACTTTGGCTGCGGCAGCTCTCGTGAGCACGCTGTTTGGGCACTTCAGGGTTTCGGCTTTCAATGCATCGTTGCCCCCAGTTTCGCTGACATTTTCTACAACAATGCCTTCAAGAACGGTCTGCTTCCTGTCAAGCTGCCTGACAAGCATGCTATGGCACTTGTGTTGGCTGAGGCTAAGCGAGCTAGGCCAATCACCGTTGATCTCGTAAGGCAAGAGATCCGCAATGAGGGATGCAATGTTATTGCTACATTCGACGTCGAGAAGCATAGAAAGCGGAGACTGATTGAAGGTACGGATGATATTTCAGCCACACTGGAAATGGAAAAGGACATTTCCAACTTCGAGAGACAGCGGGCAGAGAAGCTTCCTTGGATTGATGAAAGCGTGAAGTTTCTACACGACATTGAAGGCCGAGCCAAGGAGCTTTGGGCACTACGCGACAAAAGTACAGACACGCTGGACTGGTAAATGATAGTAGCTTATGCTGAATTCTATTGTTCATTTTGGTAGCTTTGGTACATGACTGTGTCTCAAGATCCCCTCACTCTCCTTACCACTGTCTCTTCTCAACATTACTGTGGCGGATGCGGAAACCACGATTCCGGCTCTGGATAGTCCCAGTCCGCAGGAAACTCATACGTCTCGAAACACGTCCCAGTCTTCTCCTCCGTCTCAAAGAATGCGAAATGGTTCCTCCCCATCCAGCTGCCTCCCTGTGACATGACAAATCCCCTCTTCTCAAACTCCTTGACTCGCTCCTCGAATGGGATCCCGTTCATATCGTACGCGATATGATGCACACCCTCGCCATGCTGGTCGAGGAACTCTTGGAAGATGTTCGGTCCGCTGACAGGCTGGATGACCTCGTACACCATCGTTGGCGAGAGCTCGGCGAAGCAGACCCGCAGCGTGAAGTCTGAAGCTTGCCCACGGTACGTCTGGTTGGTTGTGTTGGATGGAGTGAAAGAGTAGCAGCGCCAGGGGCCAATGCCCAGCGCGTGCAGGCCGCTGATGGTTCGTTTGTAGTCGCGCGTGACGAGGCAGATTTCCATCGGGTTGCCGAGGAAGGAAGGAGTGGTGGTGGCGGTCGTTGCCATTGTGATGAATACGGTTGTTTTCCCGTTTGAGAAAGAGTTTGTTTGAGAGAGATGTGTTGTTCAGGATCTTTGCAGTTGAGGATGTTTAAATGTTGAATACATGTCTTAGGGCGGGGCAGGCGGGGTAGACGTCAGCGAGCCAAGGTGTCATCCTGGCCCACAATTCGGCCGGAATCGTGTTTGCCACGCCAATTTGAATGCACATGGCACATTTGCAAACCCTTTCGCGAGACCGATATTCAATCCGGAAATTATATTCTCGTCTTCACGAATAAGCATGTCTGTTCGAAGATCGAGGCTCGCCACAACCCCTCAGAGGCTACAATCACATTTGCAAGCATTAATACTGCGAAAATTCACAAGCCCTTTCATTGACGAAAGTAGTCTATTTGGTGTTCATTGCGCTATCATTTTCTCATGGGGAAGATGCTCTAGTCTCTATAAAACCCGACAAGCGGCTTCACGCTCTTAATAACAATCGGACGTTCCATCAATTCTTCCTCCCTGAACTTCTTGTGCATTGCCTGAAACTCGGGCAACTCTGCGTGCAGATCATAAGCCGCCTTGTCGGCATACCTGATGCAAATGAGTTAGCAATCCTCGGATAAAAGATATTTAATTGGCTTTCACATACTTTTCAACAAGGACAAGCTGCTCCTTTCCAGTCTCGGCGTCGAAATCCTTGTAGAGGTGGAAGCTGAAGACACCGGGCTCATTCTTCTGAACGGACGAGGTCAACTCGGTGAGAAGTTCGACGACCTGCGCAAAATGAAAATTAGCAACTTTGTGTATTTTGACTGCTCAAAACTCAGGAAGTATTACCCTGTCGAGCTTGCCGTCCTTGGGAGAGAGCGTGGCGACAATGTCGCACTCTTGAGGGAACGCAGTGGTAGCCATTGTGGTGGTGGTGTTGCAAAATTACTGAAGTTGGAAATAGATGATTCGGCGTGATACGATGCCGGGGGCTTGCGGCAAGCGAAAGCTCTTTTTCATGTGCTAAGCCCGTTGTGACAATCGTAAAGCAGAAGCACGCAACATGAGCTGTCAGAGCCAACAGGCTGCCGGAGCGTCAGTGCAGGTCAGCAGTGTGACCAGTGGCAAATACGCAAATACCTTGACGGCTCGCATGGATTTGGTCGTCCTGCAGTAAGGCAGGATTGCCACGCGAGTCAAGCAGTCAGTGGTTTGGAAAGTCAGACGGTCAGCAAGTCAGCGCGTCATTGATGCTCCTGTCAGCTGTCTCCAGGTAGGCCACCAGCGGCCGCACCAGATCACCAGAACCGGATTGCGTGCGATGAGCCACCAATTCGGAGCGAAACCAACCCAATTCAGTATACTGCTGTAGTGAAGCTCTTCCAGTGCAGGATTGCGTTCTCCTCCACGGGGAATTGGAATATTCGACAGGACAACGAGGAACAAGCTACTCTCTGTAACGCATCCCGAGGTGCGCATACAATTTATTGTCAGCACTGTGGTGCCTCCTTATCGTCTGCTTGCAAAAGTGGAAAGATAACAGAACTTTGTAACTATTTGGGCGGCACATGCTCGAGGTGATTTGGATCCGCCAATCTCAAGAAATCCACACCAAAGACCCTTCCAATCACCAGCGCCATGCGAACTGACGTTCTCTTTGCCCTGCTCTCGCCAGCATTGGCTTTCCAATCAACACAACAAAGACCGCTGCACGAAGACCCAGAACACCTTGCCGAGCTGGAGAGAAAATGGGGCGACAATGTGAGTATCCTTTCTCCTTCCGCAATGCACCCACTAACATCCTCGGCAGTGGGCCTTCTCGGGCATCTCGACCTTCGGCCACGTCCCGCATGTCAAGTGCCTCACGCACCCAGAAGAAAGTTTCGACATCGGCATCATCGGCGTCCCCTTTGACACGGCCGTCAGCTACCGGCCCGGCGCCCGCATGGGTCCGCGCGCCATCCGCGCCGCCTCGGGCCGACACATCATCAGCCGGGGCTTCCACGCGCAGGCCGCCGTCAACCCGTACACGTCGTGGGCCAAGATCATCGACTGCGGCGACGTGCCCGTGACGCCGTTCGACAACGCCGTGGCGATGGAGCAGATGACGCAGGCGCTGACGGAGCTGGGCACGCGCCGCGCGGCGTACCCGGGCGACCCGGTCTCGGGCGCGCCGCCGATGATGAAGCCGAAGCTGCTGGTGCTGGGCGGCGATCATCTAGTCGCGCTGCCGGCGCTGCGCGCGCTCAAGGCTGTTTATAATGAGCCCATGGTGCTGCTGCACTTCGACAGCCACCTCGACACGCTGCATCCGAACAGCTACCCCAGCGCGTGGCCGAGCGAGCAGGCGACGTTCAATCACGGCTCCGTCTTCTGGCAGGCCAGTAATGAGGGGCTGCTGCACAACTCGTCGTGCGTGCATGCCGGCATCAACACGCGTCTCACCGGCGGCTCTGACATCGACTACGAGTCCGACGATGCCATGGGCTTCCTGCGGATTCCTGCCGATGCGGTGGATGATGTTGGCGTGGCGGGCATCGTTGATGCCATCACCTCGAAGATTCCGAAGAACGCCAAGGTCTACTTAAGCATTGATATCGATGTTCTCGACCCGGCTTTTGCCCCTGGCACTGGCGCTCCGGAGCCTGGTGGATGGTCGACGCGCGAGATGATCAGGATTCTGAGGGGTCTTCGCGATCTGGACATCGTGGGTGCCGACATCGTCGAAGTTGCTCCTGCATACGACACCCCTGGCGCCGACACGGCCTTCGTGGCTGCGGCACTTGGCTATGAGATTATCACTCATATGGTCAAGCAGGGGCTGAACTCTGTTCCTGCAAACAAAGATCCCCTCACGAAGACTGAGCTTTGAATTGGTAGAGATTTCTGAGAAGGGGAAATGCATGAGAGATAGAATTTGGCAGAAGTCCGAGTGCGCAGTGGACGGTATCCTGGTTATGCAAATAGAGGGCGTGTTATAGACTTCGGTTGCATTTCCAATGAATTTATTTATGACAGAGTGTCTGGTGGATTCCATGCTGTTCCCCTCTTTGTTAGTTGTTTACCTCTGTTTTCTGTAGTAGCGTATATGTTCTACGTTGCACGGTAGATATCTTATGGATTATGTTGCGCACCTTCTTCAATTCTTTCCGCGAGGAAATTTCAAATAAATTGCAAATTCTGATGGACAATTGAATGTTCTTCTGCAAATTAAACTCTCTGTTGTTGAATATGTTTGTTAATCGCACAGCCCAGCAAACATTTTCAATGAAGGAATTTGCGGCTGATCATGTCGGTAATTCATCTCAAGATATCGCAAGCATGCAATTGAGAACGTTCAAAACCTTCACTGAGGCCACGGCTTCTTTAGTGACATCTCAAGGTAATCACAGTCTCTTGCAAATTAGGAAATTAACCAAATTGATTCAACATGACTCCTTAGTCGTAGTATATCTGAAAACGTGAAGAAACAAAAGGAAATAAAGGAAACCGCGAGCAATTTTCGGCGCACTGCACCGTAGGTATTAAGAGAAATTATTCATCATGTCCGTCAAGCCTCGCTTGAAGCCAAAAGCTGCATCTTTTTCGCGCGACGTAGGCCATTCAGCAAACCTAAATCTCGCCCGATTGCATCCGACACCTTCTCGTTTACGAGAGGCTTGCTCACCAGTCCCTGTTATTGCAAAAGACAACAATTAGCACACAGTACTCATGACAAAGCCATAATCATTTCACGTCACTTACCAAAGCCGCCCCCAAACACGCCAAAAGGTACCTCTCATCAAGATTGTCCGACATGTTGGCACCCCACGAGCTCTTTCCAGTTGCATCTACAGCCTCAACAATCGCAACACCACGGATAGCGCCATTGCCGGCGACAAGAGTGCGATGGTGCAATTCGAAACGCATACCACCGCCCTCAATGCCATTGGCAAATGCATTCTCAGCAGCCTCGAGAACGTCTCTCCCGCTGCCGGAAAGTCGATGTATCTCGCCGCTAATGAACACCGTCGCGTCCACCTTCTTCCCAGCTGCTGACGTACTCAAAGCACCAGCACTGCAGATCCTCGGATCCTTGGAGAGCACATGGTACGTCTGCAGGAAAAGGTCTGAAATCTCCGACGGGCTGAGAGTGCGGGCCAGACTCTCCGACAGCGACTTGACGGACTTCGAGAAAGCCAGCTGCAAGCCCTTGGGGAGGTCGATGTCGATCTGCAGGTGCCGGCTCAACGTCCACGCCACGCCGCCCTTGCCGCTCTGCGAGTTGACGCGGATGACGGACTCGTAGGTGGCGCCGATGTCCTTCGGGTCGATGGCCAGGTACGGCACCTTCCAGCGCGGCTGCTGGCTCTTTTTCATCTTGTTGAAGGCTTTGTTGATGGCGTCCTGGTGCGAGCCGCTGTACGCGATGAAGACGGCGTCGCCGCTGTAAGGCATGCGCGCGGGGATCTTCATCTGCGTGCACTCCTCGAAGACTGCCTTGATTGATTTAAGGTTGGAGAGATCGATGCCGGGATTGATGCCCTGCGTGTACAGGTTGAGCGCTAGTGTCACGAGGTCGACGTTCCCTGTCCGCTCGCCATTGCCGAAGAGGCAGCCTTCGACTCGGCGGGCGCCGGCCATGATACCGAGCTCTGAGGCTGCAACCGCACAACCACGGTCGTTGTGAGGATGTAGAGAGACAATTACTTTATCCTTCTCGGTAATCGACCGGCAGAAGATCTCTACCTGGTCCGCGAAGACGTTGGGGCTGGCCATCTCGACAGTTGCTGGAAGGTTCAGGATCATTGGGTCTTCTACTGTCGGGCCCCAGGCCTCTTTCACAGCTTCGCATAGCCGGACGCTGTACTCTGGATCTGTGTCTGAAAAGGCTTCGGGGCTGAACATGAGGTTCCACCTGGTGTTCTTCTGCCGCGGGTCGTCCTTGGTGATGGAGCGGGCGTAGGCAACGCTTTCAACGGCCTGCTCCAGCACTTGTTGCTGGGAAAGCCCGAAGATGGTCTCGAGAAAGTTGTCACTGGCAGCGATGTATAGGCTGAGAATAGCGTTCTTGGCCCCACTTACGCTATCAACCGTCCGGCGGATGTGCTCCTTCCTGCAGGGGGAGAGCACTTGAAGCCACACGTCGTCCGGGACCATTTCTGGTGTCTCGACAATTTTTCGCGTAAAGTCAAACTCTGTGTCTGAGGCGCTGGGGAAGGAAATGTCAATTTCCTTGAAGCCCATACGAATGAGCATCTCGAAGTATTTCCACTTCTGGCTAATAGTCTGTGCGCCATGTGAGCACTCCCTACCATTACCGTATGTAGTTGATCTCACCATGGGGTGTTCAAGACTTTGGTTCCCATCTCTCAAGTCTGTTGCAAGCCATCTTGGCGCCTTGGTGATGCTTTGCGATGGCCACTGACGATCCGAAAGCTTGATGGGCCGGAACGCATCATACTTTTCTGAGGGTTGCTTGAGCCTACAAGTACATTTAGCCATTGACGATGCTTAAAGGCTAAGGATGAAAGCTTTTACATGGGCATTGTGGACAAGTGTACCCTCGATAGTCTCACAATCTGTTTCGTGCTGCTAAGCGAGAACGGAGGGCGCATAAAGGCAAGGGGCCTGGAAAAGACGGAATCAGATTACGAGAAGAAAACACCAAAAAAGCCTATACTCGGCATGGTTTTCCGTTCTCCTAAATCATCTCACACTCATTGCAGTATGGGTTGGGCTGACTTTGGGAAGAGTTTGTGTGGTGTCAGCGGCGGTCATTGCTGAGCGGTCATCAGGTCAGCACCCGCCGATACGGCACCCGGCGAGCTGCTGCATGAACAGATATCTTTACAGTAAGCCGTGCGCTAGTTGAAGAGTTGGCTGAAGTGATCGGAAAATTTCTCCTGAATTATTCCAAGTTGTTTGTCTACAATGCCGCTTCCTATTCTTGACGCAAGAGTGCTTGATGGGGGCACTGAGAAAGAGCGCAAAGCGTTCGGCGAAACGCTGCTGGCCAACCTCGCGGAAAACGGAGCGGTGAAGCTGGTCAACACATCAATTCCGGATGACGAAATTAGCAGCGCCTTCAAATCGGTACGCCGCATGCAATCTTACAACCTTCACCGGCTGACAGAACCTGCAGTGCAAAGAGTTCTTTCATTTGCCGCCAGAACTCAAAGCGCAAATCGCCAACGATCCGGCACAGGCGCAACAGCGTGGCTGGAGTGTAGCAGGTGAAGAGAAGACTTGGTTTCTGGAGAGCATCAAGAATGGCGGGCCAGCGCCCAAGTTCGGCGACTCGCGAGAGAGCATCGACATCGGCTCAATTCGGGACAAGCAATTCCCGAACAAATGGCTGCCTCAGACCGTGCTACCTGAGCACCAAAGCATCATGGAGTCTCTGTTCGAGAAGTGCTCCAGTCTGAGCGACCGCCTGCTTGAGATGCTGGCCGTGACGGCGGGCCTTCCGGCCAACGCATTCACTGAGCGTTGCACGCACGAGGCCAGCACGCTGCGCAGCAACAACTATGCTGCGCTGGATGTGCGTCTCCTGGACGCTGGAGAAATTGGGCGAGCATGGCCGCACAAGGACTTTGGTATCATCAGCTTGGTATTTCCTGGTGTTGTTGGTGGCCTCGAGTACGAAGTGCGCGAGGCCGAAGCCGGCATTTTCGAGCCCGTCGGATTTACCTCTGAGAGTGATATCGTCTTGCTGGTGTCAGAGACGATGCAGCGCTGGACGAACGACCATCTGCGCGCCTGCTTGCATCGTGTCCAAAAGCCGAGCCCTCGAGAGGTCGAAGGAGACATTGCTCCTGAGCGAACATCGATGGTCTTCTTTTGCAAGGCAGACCGATCCGCTCAAGTGGGGCCCATGCAGCATTTCGTTGCTGACAAGGAACCCCTGTACGAGAACATGACGGCGTTGGAATACCAAGATCGACGGAACAAGGCGCACTACCCGGGTTAGATAGAAAGAACACACCAGTCATGCTGACCGCGGCTGCATGTCAGCAACACTTCCCATGAGAATCAAGATGATTTAAGCTCGGCAACACTTTCAGCTTGCAATGCAGTAGCGAACCGTGAACAGCTGAAACAATGGGTTACATTGACAGTCTCGCGATTACGTACGGAAATGCCCCGTCCCTATTGGTGGGCTCTCTGCTTCTCTTCGTCTTTATCACCCGCATTGTTCGCGACCCGCTTCGGCACGTGCCGGGTCCGTTGATCTGCCGCTTCACGTCTTTGTGGCTGCACTACCATGCCTGGGCCGGCACCCAGTGCTCGGCAATTCAAAAGCTCCATGAGGAGCTCGGCCCCATCGTGCGCATTGGTCCCAATGATGTTCACATATCAGACGGCGAGGCCCTTTGGCCCATTTATATGGAAAAAGGTGGCTTCATTAAAAGCGACTATTACAGCACCTTCGACATAGATGGCCATGCCACCATCTTCACCACCCTGTCGTTGGAGAAGCGCTCCAGCAGACTCAAGTCCATTCAACCCATGTTTTCCGCCACATCCTGCATGGCCGCCAAGGGTATTATCGAGAGATGTGCCACCAGAATGGTCGAACGCATGGCTGAGGGAATGCAAACCCACAAGCCGGTCGATATCCTGAACCTCGCACGGTCTTACGGTATGTAGTTGTATCCTCACATCCTCTGGCCCTTGGTCTTCTCTGAATTTCTTCCTAGCGAGGATCTTCCCTTGAAAACTTCTGACAAGCCTTCTAGCTATCGACGCCGTGTCCAGCTACATTCTTCGCGCCCCTTACAACGGCCTGGAGGAGCAAGGGGAAATGTCAGCCTCGCCATTCGTGGATTACTTTGTCAGCATGAGCCGCTTCTTTCATCTGTCTCAATCGAAAATGCATCTCATTGAGCGCGTCATGGATGTCATTGCGCCAGACGCCAAAACAACCAAGTCAACAGAAATCGTTGACAGCTATCTCAAGCGGACCATTGAGGAGAAAGTCACCCTACTTGAAGACAACAAGGGCGATGACAGCTACCCATCGAGGCTCCTCGCTCTCGGAGTCCCCAAGGAGAAAGTCATCGCCGAGTGTAAGGATGCTGTTTTCGCAGGCACCGATTCAACTGGTAACAACCTGGCGACTATCATCTGGTACCTGGTCGCACAACCAGACAAGTAAGCCATGCCTCTCTCCATCCTCCTTTCACATCCCATGTCACCCCACCCCAGGCTCCAACAAACTAACAACCATACTACCAGATATGCGCAACTCGCCGCCGAACTCCATGCCAACGCCATCTCGCCTGCCCCCAAAGACATTCAGTCACTCCCATACCTGACCGGAGTCATCAAAGAAGCTCTCCGGCTAAGCATGGCCATCTCAACGCGGCTCCCGCGCGTCGTTCCCGCCGGCGGCTTCCAGCACGGCAACACCTACCTGCCCGAGGCCACGGTCGTTGGCCTGTCCGCTTATCAGCTCCACCTCAACCCAGCCGTCTATCCGAACCCCCATGCCTTCTTGCCTGAGCGCTGGGTCAACAGCAGCGACGACCGCATGCACCGTGATTTCATGCCTTTCGGGAAAGGCGCGAGGGCGTGTATTGCCAGAAATTTGGCGATGCTGGAGTTGTACGTGGCGACAGCCGCGGTGGTGCAGTCGAAGGTTCTGGAGTTTGAGGGTGGATTGAAGACTGTTGCGGATAGCATTGAGTCCTTGGAATGGTTTAATGCGAGGGTGAAGGGGGGTGTTATTGAGATTGTCTGGCCCGCGGCGTAAGAAGAGGTGTGTCCCAGCTCACGCTCAAATCCACTTAGCATTTACCAGCTGGACATTCAATCACCTCTGTTGGAGCTGGCGGCGTACCAGTGATGGGCTCGCATGACCTAGTTCCATTACGTATCCAGCAAGAAAAATAAATAGATTACCTCTCCGAATTTAGACCTACGTAACAACATCTGTCTTTCCACTGAATTCCTGGTCGATATACTCCACTCCCCCTACCTCTTGTGAGTCAATAACGTCCATCCGCTTCCGCTGAACCTTCGCCTTGCTCCGCATCTGCCAAAATGGGCCTTCAAACAGCGCATCCAATTGCTCCAAACTCAGACCAGCCGTCTCAGGCACCGCGAAGAAGACGTAAACGAGCGCAACGAAACACCATCCAGCGAAGAAGAGAAAGGTGCCCCAATTATGCATGCTAGACAGCATCGAAGGCGTGCCTTTATTAACGCCGAAGTAGAAGAGCCAGTGGAAGGTCTGCGTAAGCGCGCTGCCGAAGGAGCGAATATTGTTGGGCCACAGTTCGGCACCAAAAACGTAGGGAAGGACGAGGAGACCTGAAATGACAATTATCAGCATCTGCATCGACTTTTCCGCCTGCACTGTTTCTATCCCCAGACTTACCAACTGCGTATCCGAAACCGTGGATGTAGATGGCGGCAATGGCGGCCTCGGACGCCCCGGATGCCACGGCGCCGGCTTGCTTGTACTTGAGAAACGCGCCGATGTAGATGTCGGAGGTCATCTGCACAATGATGCCGATGAAGAGTGACTTGCGGCGGCCGAGCGCATCAACGAAGAAGAAGGACGCGATGAGCGTGTAGAAGAACTTCGCCATCGAATACATGCCCGTCAGGAACATGGAGCGGTCGGTGCTGCCGCCCTGCCCGATCATGGTGAGGATGGGCACGAGGTAGCTCGTCACCGAGTTGGCGCCCGACAGCTGCGCGAGGATGTAGCAGAGGCAGGATTGCTGCAAGCGGCGCAGGTTTGCGCGCACAAGGAACGTTTCCCTGAGAACTGCGGTCATTCCGCCGGCGGCGGCGTCACCGTACCTGCCGTGCTCGCTTTCGATCTGAGCATGGATATCTGCTATTTCCGAGGCCACTCGAGGGTGATCCGCCGGCAGCCCACGGAGCGCTACTAATGTCTGCAGCGCTTCTTCCTCTCTGCCCTTGATCATCAACCAGCGAGGCGACTCGTACATTACGAAGAAGCTCGCGACGATGATGACGGCGATGATGATGCAGGGCACGAACCAGACGACCTGGTACTGCAGTGTGCTGGTTGCGATATGCAGAAAGCTGGCATAAACAACAAAGCAGCTGACGGTCAAGCTGAGTAGCATGACCACGCTGAACCAGGTAGCCAGCAATCCACGTATTTCATGTGGCGCAACTTCGACGATGGACATCGGGCCGGTCACTGTCAGGGGCCCGATGCCGAGTCCTGATACAAAACGTGCAGTATAAAGTGCGCCGAGATGACCAGAGGAAAAGGTTGCGATAAGTTGGCCGACGATCCAGATGGTCATATACAAGCGTAGAGACCAGAGACGTCCAATGCGGTCGTTTATGAAGAATGAGAGGCCAGATCCCACGCCCGCAGTCAGGTAGACAAAGGAGATGAAATTCCCGATTTCGGACGGGTTGGCTCCAGACGAGATGCCAAATGCATGCTGAAATCCAGGCAGTGACGGGACGATCGAAGATGAGCCCTGATCCCATGCTGAAGCAGAATCAGCTAGGTGAACCATATGAACCAGACACGAGGGGGAGGCATACTGATGGGTATACCGGACATTGCATATAGCGCCGCCGTTACAAGGAGTCGGCGGTTGCAAATGAGCTCACGCGGAGAGCTCCTGATGACACGAACATATTTCGCTAGAGTCGAATCAGATAGAATTTTCATGTCTGCCTCTATGCTGGTGAGGTCCGCCGCTGGAGGTGGTGTCGATGCGAAGTGGAGAAAAATGAATTCATTTCCGGGTTCTCGGAGATATAGTAGCTTTCATCATATCCCTGCGGATATGTCGTCGAGATAGTCTTCTTGCATCCTTGCGAGGATTTCCATGTGCGGGGGGCTGATAACGCGTCATGTGAACGGCCTATCGCATCCATGAACGGCCGGAGTCGGGAGAAGCCGAACCCCACCATTTGTACTACAGGGACAGCCCGAACTCCGCCATGTTGGTCTCCTTATCGGAACGCCCGTATCTTCTCCGTATTGTGGCGTGTAGATTCGGCTTCGCCTCCCATCGTTAATACGAGACTCTACACAAACCATCTCCTTTTATAGTACTTAGGCCGAAGTCTAACTTGTTATATTTTTGGTGCACACGAACAAAATCATTCAACTTCTAAAAAGCAGCGACAGCCAGCTAAAGAGTTAGTGGCTGACTTGAGAAGTCCCCTCAAAACATGGCACGCATTCCCCCCAGCAAACACGCACCCATCATTATTGTTGGAGCGGGAATCTTCGGTCTCAGCACAGCAATTCATCTCACACGCCGCGGCTACAGAAATGTCACCATCTTCGACAAGCAGCCGTACGACACCACGCTCTACTCATATCTCAACGGCTGCGATGCGGCCTCTGCCGACATCAACAAAATCATTCGCTCGGCTTACGGCAGCCAGATAGAATACCAAGAGCTCACCTTCGAAGCCATTGACGAGTGGAAACAGTGGAATGACGAGCTCGCCAAAGGTGTGGACCTGCCGCCAGGCCTATCGACCGAAGACCGAGTGTTCTACAACACCGGAAACTTGAACATGGTGGACGGCAATGAGCTTCCCGAGTTCGAGCTGGCGACCATACGGTCAATGGAGGAGTTCGGGCACAAAGACACGCAGCTCATCACCACTGACCCGCGCTGCATCGCTATCGCGCAAGCGAGGGGCCTGACAGCCGCGATGGATCCGTTTGAGCGGGCAAGACGAGGAAAGTCGAACACCGGAGTCCTGGATTCAACCGGCGGCGTCGCCGTGGCAGACAAGGCATGCAGATTCGCCCTTCACAAGGCCCGCAGGTACGGCGCACGATCTATTTTTGGCCCGAGGAGAGGCGAATTCGCCGGCTTCATGAGGGCTGCGACTGGAGAAGTGACTGGCATCGTCACCAAGGATGGGAAAGAACACCCTGCTGCCCTCGTCATCATGGCCTGTGGCGGCTGGACGCCGGGTCTCGTACCGGAACTGGATGGTCTCTGTGAAGCGACCGCCGGCTCAGTCGTGCTGTTCAAGATACCGCAAGAGTCGAAGCTGTGGGACCGCTTCGCACCTGACAGGTTTCCGACGTGGTTATACAAAATGCGCGACGGCGCCGATGGAGGACTGTACGGCTTCGCACGCGATGAGCGAGGTTACTTGAAGATTGGATATCGGGGCACCAAGTACACCAACCCGACCACTCAGCATGATGGGAGGGATAGGAGCACTCCAATCACGAGGTGGAGCGAGGGTGGTAAGCTCACCCAGATACCCAAGAAGGCCATGAAAGTCATCCGCGACTTCGTGGACGAGTACCTGCCGGAATTGGCAGAGGAAGGTATCGAGGTGGCGACGACACGCGTGTGCTGGTATACGGATTCGTTTGACAACCATCTTGTCATTGATTACGTTCCTGGCCAGAAGAATTTGATGGTGGCTACAGGCGGTAGTGGGCATGCGTTTAAGTATCTACCTGTCATCGGCAACTGGGTCGTTGATATCATCGAGAGTATTGGGATGGACAGACGTCAGGTAAAAGCTTGGAAATGGAGAGCCCTTGGAGAACAGAAGCCAGTGAACATACTGATGGAAGGTAAGCAAGGACCGAGAGCTCTGGGAAACGTGCCCTTCACTAGCGATGCGGATCTGAACGTAAAGGCCACAGCGAGGCTATGAGTTCATAGAGCAGCTTGAAAGGATTTGGATATTGAGCCTCTGGCGGGAATTTGCAAGGTCCGGTGAGATTATTTGATCAAAATGCCTATTCTATACTTGTCGTTTCTCCAATCGATCGGCATTCACTGGCGAATTGGCATTTCCTTTCTCGAAATACGCCCTGATATTCTCAAAGCATTCCCTTTCCGCCTTCTGATACGCAATATCTGTCAAACCTCCCAAGTGAGGTTGCAGTATCACGTTCTCCTGCTCGAGGAACCACGGATCGACATTCGGCTCGTTGCACAAGACGTCCAGCCCTGCTCGAGCAACCTTACCGTTCCCAAGAGCAACCTTCAGCGCTGCCTCGTCAATCACGGCACCGCGGGCAGTGTTGATCAGGAACGCGCCATCTTTCATTGCGTCGAACTCAGCCGTGCTGATGAGATTCGTGGTCTTCTCATTCAGCGGGCAATTGAGAGAAACGATGTCCGAGCATGCCAGGAGCTCGTGTAGCGAGCCGCAGTACGTGGTGTTGTACTTTTCCTCTTCAGAGGCGGGCAGTTGGCGGCGGTTATAGTACTTGATCTTCAAGTTAAACACGGCTGCCCTCCTTGCAAGATGCTGTTTCATTCCATCAGCCTCAGACTCAGGAAAAGCCTTGTCTGCCCGAACTCACCTTGCCAATCGCACCCATGCCCACGATCCCCAGCGTCAAGCCTGCCGGATCCCTCGCCGGTATCAATCCGCCATTGGGCCCGCCTCTCCACTTCCCCGCTTTCGCGCTCTTCTCAGCCTTGCTAGTATTCCTCAGTGTCGCCAGCAGTAGGAAGACGGCCATATCGGCTGTCGCCTCGGCGACCGCGTTGACGGAGTTGCAGAACACGATGCCCTGGCGGCTCATCCAGTCCACGTCAAACTCATTGTATCCGGCGCTCGCCGACGTGATAATCTTGCAGCTAGGCGCGAGGGCGGACAGGAGCTCTTCGTCGAATGGCTCGTAGGGTGGCGTGCCCATGCGGATGATGAAGGCGTCGATGGGGCCTTTCCGCGATATCAAGTCCGGGAGGCCCGCGATAGTCTCGGCACGATTAGCAGCTGGTAGGACGGAGTACTGGAAGCTCTGTGAAAACGAGGCCAGGTAGTCTTCGCCGGCAAACGCGGGCGTGCCGAGGCACACGACGTGCGGCTTTCGGTCTGCGATTGAGCCCATGGTGTTCCTGTGAGTGGGCCTGGGGTTCGTTTGAGTGCAGTTAAGAAGCAGAATAGCTGAAATGTGCACCGAACTTGTTGGAAAAGGAATGAGAAATCTTTTGGAGCTGTGCAGGCCAGGCACGTGATCAACGGGATGGCAGTGGTGTTACTGGAAACAGCCTGGTTTGCATGAACAGATTGTGGCACGGGAAGTTGCGAAGAGTGACTCGAACTCAAGGCGCTATCTTTAATCTAAACAACATGCATCTCCAGTTTTCGAATTAGACTTGGAGATGCAGCGGGGTGGAGCTTATGGATTCTCCCGAGCTCCAAAGGTGGGGTTGGTACGGCTGCAGGGTCCATCTTCCCGAAAGCTCGGGGGAATCCGAGCTGGCCTACGTCATACGACATCACAACATAAGCCCTCAGTGTTGGGTGATTGCACTTTCCCAACAAGACAAGTGAGGGGATGAACGGATTTTGGGAAAGACATGTAATGCTCTTGTCCAGAAAATCATCTCTCGACCTTCGAGCCGCAGTTTGTCAGTATTTTGAACGAGGAAATTACCAAACCTAACCTCATTTACGATAAACACCATTTTGAATCATCCGTGATGTCGTCCTCAGACCTCCCGCCTCTCGGCTTCCTTGCCGTTGAGGTCAACATTCACCGGCCCCCGGGCGATCCCTACAATCCACGCACTTGGCCCTTTCCTCTAGTTCATGAACTCGTCCCAGGCTCCCAAGAAAAGCAGATAGTCTCAAAGGAGACCTACGATGCCGAGTTCATCAATCGCTTCGTCGCTTCCGGAAAGAAGCTGGCTGAGAAAGGTTGCGTTGGCATCATCACGAGCTGTGGGTTCCTGGCAATGGCGCAAAGGCAGCTGAGCGAGCGAATTGGTGTCCCGATCGCAACGAGCGCGCTGGTGCAAATTCCGAGCATTCGAGCATTCCTGGGCCCGCAGAAGATTATCGGCATTTTGACGTATGACGGGGAGCGACTCGGCGACACGCATCTGCAAGAGGTTGGTGTGGATCCCGCGACGGTCAGGATCCGTGGGTTGCCAGCGACTGGCCACACACGGAAGGTTATACAGGACAGTGTCAAGTACGATAGCGGGGAAATGGAGCGGGAAATGGTTGATTCGGCGGTAAGGCTTGTAAAGAGTATCAGGGAAGAAGGAAGAGAAGCTGGCGCCGTGGTGTTGGAGTGCACCCAGATGCCACCATATGCGGCTGCCATACAGGAGCAAGTGGGAGTTCCTGTGTATGACGTATACACGCTGGGTCTGTGGTTCTATTCAGGACTGGTGAGGAAGACTCCTGCATCATGGATCTCGTAGACGAAAAGTACAGTGCTTCATTGATTCTCTCCCACCTAAGTCAAGAAATCCCCTTGCGTCTCTTTCAAGATCAACCGGTACTCCGGCTCGAATTGCATGTACATGACCTCCGGGCTACCCGTAGTTCTCTTTGTATACCCGGCCTCCTCATTACCAACAATCGTCTTCTTCAACTGGCTCCCATCAGGCGCCACAGCGGCCTCAGTCAGCAACTGGCAATGACACGCGCGCTCCAGCGCAATGAAGAACGCCGCTGCCTCCGCGACGGTGCCGCCACACGTTAGGCTGCCATGATTTTGCAGAATGATATTCTTCGTCGTTGGTCCCAGCGCGTCAGCCAGCCGTGCGCCCTCTTCCTTCGCAAACACCACGCCGCCGAAGTTTGCGTACACGGCGAGGTCGCCGTAGAACATGCAGCTGTCCTGATTGAGCATGTCGATCGGCCGCCCGAAGTTCGACCACGCCCGCGCGAATGGGCTGTGCAGGTGGCAGGCGGCGTTTATGTCCGGACGGCGCTCGTGGATGGCGGCATGGATGATGAAGCCCGCTGTGTTGATCAGCTTGTCTGCGCCACCAACCCGGACGCCCTGCGCGTCGACACGGACCATGTCCGAGACGGTTAGCAGGCCGAAGTGCACGCCGTAGGGATTGATCCAGAACGTGTCTGGCTCGACGGGATCTACGTTTACAAAATGAATCAGGCCAACAGGTCGTCGGAGAAGATTGGATGGGACTTTTTTCATTTACGGACCTCGAAGACTGATATGGCCGCTTGCGCCGTCGGCGAAGCCGAGTTTTGCAAAGATGCGGAATGCGCCCGCCATTTGTTCAAGCTGCCATTTTCGTTGCGCTTCTTTCGTCGCGGGCCACGGGACGTGGTATCTACTTCGAGACTCGCTACTGGATGTGCCATCAACTCTGTTTAGCATTGATGTAGCACCTTTGACCGGCGCTCCGGGCGTAGTTTCAAGATACGTGGTGGTGGACGACATGGTGCGTAGATTGAAAAAGGCTGCAAAAGCTCAATACACAGTAGAGATGATGGTAAAGGTGAGTAGCTGGAGTGGTGCTGGTGAGAAGGTCCCCGCACTTGGCATGCATGAGCCGTCGGGTTCTCCCGAGCCACCGGAAACAGTATCCGATCGCTTTTCCGATCACCCCACCTGAGTTGCCTCAGAAGCTCAGACATTAACTCTCCCATTGGTGTAATCTTGGATTAACAATCGTTTGGCGGGTGAACAGTCCTATCCTTCTGCTGCAAACAAAATCTTTAGTACTCGAAGGGCCCGGTCACATTCCCAGAATGCGGCGCAGCGTTGACGGAAAAATCCCACGAAGCCAAGTCTGGTGAGGTTCAAGAAAGAGGCCCGGAAGTGACATTCAAACGATGAGCAATATATGATCCATTGATGGCTGAAGTTACGGAGATTCCGTACGTGCCGTACGCCGCGTGAAAGTTCGCGTTTGATGTAGTTTGCGTACGACACCTAGCCAGTGAAATCGCCCAAATCCTCGAATCCAAATTCAGGCTGCTGGAAGTCTCTCATCCCCTGCAACAGCTCGTTGAATAGCCACTCAGTCTCATGAGGTACTGAGAGATCATTCAAGCCCATATCCCAACCTTGGGATAAAGCAGCGAGATTTTCTTGCTGGTGTGTGCTCCCTGCGTCTGACCGATGTGAACTAAAATCCGAAGTCCCGCTTCTTTCGTTGCAGACCATATCAATTGTCCTCTGAGACAAGGTCTCGAACGCATCTCTGTAGGGGGTTGCCTGACTCCAGCGCTCCGCAATGACGATAAGCACCGTATTGCAAGCCATACACGTGCTAATGACATCGGACTGCCTGGAATTTAAGCGAACCTTTGCTGATTTCCACAAGCAGTAGAGATAAGTCATTCCACCCACGAAAAGGATATGAAGCGAACCCCAGGTGAATTGGATGGTCGGACTTTGGTAAAGCTTCCTGTACAGCAAGCACATTTCTCGAGCCCGGTGGGCGCAGACTGTGAACGCCTGTTCCACGTTCTCCTCGTGTCCTGGCATGGTTATTTGGTGCCGGTAGAGCAGGAGGATTGAATGGTCATATGCGATTTGGAACCATGACTGTGAGGCAAACACCGACAGTGAAGAGCCAGGGTCGTCGATTGGGTCGGGTATTGCAGCATACCAGTCCTCAAGTTCCTGACGTAAATGATCAACCACTAATCTTTCCGTCATTCTGCGAGGTGGTGTCTCTGTAGTGGCAGTTTGGTAGAGGTTGGATGCGATTTTAGACCATAGTCGACGTAGTCTGATTACATGAATTGCTCCGGTCATGTAGGTTGGTGGATCATCAGGTGATGAACGAGGCTCCTTGCGAAGGCCGTCTCTGGCGATATACTCATCTTCGAGGTCCAACGGCATCTCCACATCTATAGCATCATCTGGAATACCAACAGGTCTTCCAAGAATGCAAGCAGCCACCCTGTCAATGTCATAGGCTACCCAGAAGCATCTGCGTGACATTTCAGCAGCAAGAGTATCGGTATGCTTGTGATACTTTGATATGCTTCTGTGGTAGCCGAGCTCAATGCAATGTCGGATTGCCATGCCTGAGAGCTTCCACAAACTGACACCGACGGGTGATCTTATGGAATAGACTGCACAGGAAAGAATGCTCTGTACGGATTCAAGTCCATCAAGGTCAAGGACTGTCGCTTGGTGGTCGAGTGCCATGACATAATAAGCCTCAGCTACATCGCGATGTGCGGGGCCGAGGGCCAGAGACCCAATTGCGTATACCATCAAGACAAAGAATAAGGCGAGATCTCCAGCTTCAGAGAGAGCATTAGCCGCGTTTGCTCTGAGACAAGCTTGCTCCCAGGCGAGAAAGGTAGGCTTATGGAGAAACGGATATTGCGGATGAATGTTCTTGAAATATGCCTGGGTGAGGGTGGTAGCCAAAGCCGGGGAGGGGAACGACACAGACACTGTCCGCTGGATCTCCTGCCCGTGGGAATCAGGGATTGCGCCACTGTGCTGAGAGCTACCATGACGTTTTGGAAAGCCCATCGTAGCGCTCACGATGCGCGAGAACGAGACGGCGCAGGATGAGCCGAAGTAGTGCGGCTCGCGCCCCGCCGCACTGAGACATAAAACGGCAACATCGGTAGTCAGATCGTCAAGCTCCTCAACCTCAATATCTCTCGCCGTTCTTGGAAAGGGACCTTGCAGAGCCGGCGTTTCATTCCCGGCTTCGGGAAGTAAAGAGCCATGTTGTGGCCTTGCACTTGATGCTTGACCAGTATTTTGGGAGAAGCGCGGCTGACCAAATCCATTGAAGTGATCCGATGCAACATCAGGCCGCGCCTCTTGCAGTAGACCCTCGAGATAAGCGACACGGGTCTCAAGCGATTGAAGGTAGTCTCTCGGCCTGTGCAATCCTGTCGCAGGGTCCTCGACCAAGCAGTCTGGCATCTCTCAGCGCTGTTTCCAAGGTGCAATCATTCAATGAGGATTACCTCGTCCAGTTCGAACACAAGTTTGACACTTTGGAACCTGGCCGTCGCACTAATGTCGAGTCAGCCACTGTGCCATCCCGTGCTGAAGAAGACCGATAAGACACCTTTAACTTCTTGCTTTTACAATGGATGCAAGCAAGCATCGTCCGCTCGCTGAGGCGCACCCGCTTTGGACCGAGGCGATCTACACTCATGGTACTTTGAACAAACTGTTAGTAGTGTACGACGATGTAAAGGTGGGGTTGAAAGAACGAGTGTACATTAGCGTCGGCATTATGTACCTCGGGCCGATTTAGATAACTAAGCATAACGAACACTCTACAACAGCAGCGTAAATTGATAGTACTATAAGCGTCGAGGCGAAGTAATTGATTTCTTGCTTAAAGTAATGTACTGTTGCAGATATCACGTGTACATTATTTTAGTTATAGCAAAGGATAAGGACAGACATTTTAAATATATTATCGCTTCTTCTACCGCTACTTTTTTTTTCATCAATACACAGATCAATTTTAAGAGAAGTTGTACAAGATTGGACCGAGAGGTCGAGCTGAGTCCGTAGACGCCTTGACTAATTAGCAGCATTCCTCTTCTTCCTCAGCACCCCCATCGCCCCCACCAAACCCGCAGAACCCACCACCATCGCCACGCCCGAAAACACAATCAACCCCGTCAAATTGTCGCCGCTCCCCGTGATGGCGCCCTGGATGGGCAAGCCAGTCAGACTGGCAATGGCGGCGACAGCGAAGTAGGTGCCGAGCATGGCGCCCAGGTCGGCGGTGTGGCCACCGGCGACCTGCAGCAGGCACGGGGTGATGAGCGAGACGAAGGCACCACTGAAGAAGCCGAAGACGAGGGCGAAGACGATGAGGCCGCCCAGAGAGTGGTGCGTGTTGATGGGCAGCCAGACGACGAGGACGGAGAGGCCGGCGACGAAGGCGCAGACGGTGATGACGGAGAAGTGGCCGACGCGGTCCGAGTAGAGGGGCGGCAGGATGCGGCCGAAGATGGAAGCCGCGCTGGGGGGACGAATTAGCAAAATATGGCTGGGAGCGGGGACAAAATCTGAGACTTACTTGAGGATGGAGACGGTGTACGAGGCGACGGCGTAGGTGCTCTTGGCTTGCTCGGCGAACAGGGGGAGGTAGTTGAACGGGCCGAACAGACCCCAGAAAAAGAAGAAGGAGCCGCCGACGAAGAGGACGTAAGCAGGCTGCTTGAAGACGGCGACGCTGAGGAGCGTGCGGCGGCCGGCCCAGCCCTTTGGTTTGATCGGTGGCACGACGAGGACGTTGGCGATGGCGAGGAGCACACCGACCATGAGGGCGGTCCAGCGGATGGTGGCGCGGAAGCCGATCTGGTCGAAGAGCTGGGCGAGGAAAACTGGAAAGACCACGCCGCCTGCGACATGTTAGTGGACTGCCTGGGCTTGGAATTGGTGTAGGTTTGTTGAGCATACCGACAGAAGAACCGCTGGCAACTATGCCGACGGCGAAGGCCCGCTTCCGCTTGAAGTACTGGCTTGCAGTAACGAGGCCAGGCACAAAAATTCCGGCGGCGCCCAGACCGAAGCACAGACTTTGGGCCAGGAAGATCTGCCAGTACTCCTTGGCGAAGCTTAGAGCGACGAGCCCGACGACAGCGAGGATGGAGGTGGGCATGAGGATGGCACGGGGGCCGAACATGTCGACTATCATGCCGACGGGCTGTGAAAGGAAGAACATGAGGAAGAGTTGCATGGTCAAGATCCAGGAAATGGCCGACGAGGAGGTCGTCTTGAGAATGTCGGTTTCGTAAACAAGCTGGAAGGTGCCGAGGCTGTGGGGACAAGATGAGTATAGATGCTAAAATCGGACTTGAAGGTCAGGACTCACGCATTGATGAAGCCGAACGAGCAGAATTGGCACAGCCAGCCGGCAGCGACAGTCTGCCAGGCGGCTCTTCCACCATCAGGCGGGTCAAAGGCTGCCGGTGGTGCGGGCTTGGCCGCTTCCTGGTCGGCATGTTGACGCTGCTGTGCGTCTTGCGGCGCTGACTTTTCGCTCGAAGCGCTCGACATGGCTGGATGGCTGCTGTGATTGCTTTGGGTTGAGTTTGGAAGAAGGCATTAGAGAAACAACCTCTCTATAAAGTCATCTCAAAATAAGAAGAGGTGTTGGTGGTCCAAGTTTTACAGGTGCGGCTGACGATGATCGGTAGGTATAAACAGCGAGGGCGATGCACAAGAGAAATTGTGCAAGTTGTGTGAGGTGCGGAGTGCATAAAACGCGCACAACTCTCGCGCGGCGAAGCACCGAAACCCCGAGGCCGACCAAATAATGGCTCATGGTGTGAGACGTCGCCCCCAACTTCCAAGAACCCCACCAAAGCTTTTTCCCCCGCGACCGTGGCTTGGCTTGAAGAATCCATCAGCGCAAGGTACCTGACTCCAATAAGCTTTGTTTGAAGCAACGTGGCGCGAAGGAACATGGGTGGGGCGAAGGAATGCTTCACTCGCCACTTCGACTATAGCGAAGGAATGAATAAATGCACAATTAACTTCGCACTAGGTAAAATGATGCAACATAAGGAACAGTGCGCGCAATTCAGTGGCATGATATAGACACGGCGCAGTCCTTTCGGCCCCATGTTTTGGGGGCTGGGGAAAGAATGCTCCAACTGCCGCCGCCTAGCGCCAGCCGATGGACCGGGCCGCAAAGCCAATGCGCCACCCCTTCTTGGCAAGGCTTCGCCCTAACCGCAACGCAAGACGAATCCATTGCACAAGATCTGCAGCGGCAGATCAACTGCTGCCTACTTCCCGGCTTGCTTACGGCCAGTTAAGCATTGGATTTCTTTTTTTGCACACGATCGATCTCCATTTCGCAGGAGGAGTATCCTCCCTGTTTAGCTCTTAACCGATGGATGGGGCAGACACGTCATCGAGTTGGGCGGTCCTCTACGCTTCGTGCTTTTGTAACTCGTGTTGTTTATTGGTCAGGGATATCCATGCATCAACGTGCATGAAGATCACACTCGGCTTCACGAAAAACGCTGTCAAACGTGCATAGCACCGGAGCTCGGTGTTCGGTAAGGTCAGGCACGCCGTGCAGATTCACTGTAAAGGAATCCTTCTCGCACTCTAACATCGGCTAAATAAGGCCGCATACTTGCGCAAAGCACCTCAACAATGACGGTGTAGCTAATAAAAGTAAAATTTCATTCACTCTACCAATCTCTATCTCCCATTTCTCCTCCTCCAACACACCCCACCCCACCCCAGCACCGCCATCCATCCCGCCCCTCTCTCAAACAGGCACAAACTTCACCCTCCGATCAGGCGTCACAGCGAACCGATCCTTCCTCGTCTCTACCAGCCCCCTCTCCTCCTCTTTCGTTAGCCCCACACTCTCCAACCGCCACTCGCGCAGCACGGGCACCAGGAACGCCTTCATGATGACGCCGCCAAAGTTCTTCCCAATGCACTTGCGGCTGCCGAGCCCGAAGCGCAGGAAACTCCAGCGGTACTCCTGCGGCGCGAGCGCCGCGAAGCGCTGAGGGTGGAACGCCGTGCCGTCGGGGGTGTCGCCGTCCGGGAAACATGTCGGCTTCGTCCAGACGGGTGACTGCGTGTTCAGGCGCCACCAGTCGATAATGCAGGGGGTGCCGGCTGGGATGGCGAAGCCGCCGACGGTGGTGTCGGCTGTGGCGTGTTCGGGGAGTGAGAACCCTGCAGGCGATGTCAGTCTCGGTCAGGGGGAAAAGGAGCATTTTCAGCGGGGGGAGGGAAGTTGGTGGGGGCCGAGGCTCATTGATGCTTACAGGCGGCGGGGCAGAGGCGGATGGATTCCATGCATGTGCGCTCGAGCAGCGTGTCTGTCTTCTGCACGTAGGCATCGGGGTCAGCGGCGTTGGCGAGGATCTCAGCGCGGAGCTGCGTCTGCGCGGCGCAGTTGCGGGCGAGGTTGATGAGGAGGAATGCGAGGACGGACGAGGTGACGTCGATGTTGGCGAAGAGGATCTCGTCGATGGTGTGCAGAAACTGGCGTTCTGCGACGGAGCCGTCGAGGACTGATGGGTGCATCTTGGCCACAGGGCAAGAGAGCTTCTCCTGCAGAGGTGATGATCTGTAAGTGCGTGTGCCCATCAAACAAGCAGAACTGTAGACTAACCTTTTCAGCCCTCTCGATAATCTCGAGATTGAAGTCCCGCCACTCCCGCTCAAATTGATCCATCAGCGCCTTCGACTCACTCGGCAACCGTGAAAACAGCTCCGATCTCTCCGCCTTCCCAAAGAATGCTCTGAGCATGACTTTCTCATGAAGTGCATTCAGCTCGAGCAGCCGTTCATACGCCTTCTCTGACAGCGCGTCGCCATACAGCGCCAGCGCGACCAGCTTGAACGGCAAGAACCGGCAGGCTGTCGCCGCGTCCACGACGAACGGAGCGCCGTCGGCTCCTGCTGCCTTCGCCCACTCGGCGGGAAGCTCCGCCATCCACGCGGCCACCTCGCGTCCGAAGCGTGCGGAGAAGGCCATGGCCATCTGGTGCGACAGGTGCGGCTCGAAGACGCGGCGCATGGCCTTCCACTTGTCGCCGTTGAGCACGCCGACGCTGGAGCCGAGGACACGGTCGAAGTAGGGGCCCATGCCCATGTGCGGCGGCTTCGCGTGCCCTGTATTGAAGGAGCTGTTAGCGAGGTGGCGTGGCTGGCTTGGCGAATGAAAAAAGTAAAAAGCGCGCACCTTTTGACTCGCGGCCGAAGAAGTCCTTGACATGCTCAGGGCGGGTGAGGACTACTTCGGGCTTGCCGTCGTTCCAGGTGAGGTAGGGCTCGGTGCCGGCGAGAGCGACGCCTTGCTCGGACATGGCGTGGCCTTGGCTGAAGCGGACGAAGCGCGAATTGAACCTGAGTTCTTTCATTTTCTCGCCTTGGGCGTTTTTGAAGTAGCCCATTTGCTGGACGAGTACCTTGGCGAGGCGGTAGCGGACCGAGTTCTGCCAGCTGCGGTTAGCGGCTTCCTGGATTGCGGCGTTGAGTGGTTAAACTGACGAATTGGTCATAGATGTAGATGGCCAGCAGAACGAGGCCAAGAGCCAGGCAAGTGCCATAGGCGGACTTTGGAATTAGACCAATGACGTGGACTTGGCTGGTAGAAAGCATTGTTCAAGATGATAAGAAATGAGTTTGGTGGGAGAAAAGGACGGTGTGGATTTGTTGAAGTGTCTGGATTTTCTGGAGCAGCAGAGGAAGTCTTTTATCCTTGCATTCAGTCTGGAACCGCTTCCTCACGGATTTGGCTGCTCCGAATCATCGAATGACAATCGTCCAAGGACGAGTATAGAATCATGAGCATCGAATGATATTTTTGTCGCAACAGGCAGAAGCTGTATGTGGCTGTATCTCGCCCTTCAGTTGGTTTACATCGGGAACGACGGGACCTCGTTCCGCATCACAGCCACCCGCCGCCGTCGTCACCCGTTGCGGAGATTGCCTATGAGTGAAACATGCCAACACCTGCAGCTCCAGACGGAGGATTCCATGGACAGACACCCAACACTGCCGATTGTGAAAAAGTCAATCATGCAGAGGGCCCACAAGAAGCAATATTCTGGGGCCTCGGCCAATCCTACAATGCTAGAATCATAACACGAATCCTTCAGGAACACCTTATTGCCTAATCCGGTAAAACGCTCACGACTGTCTAAATGTAGACGCGTATGAGCAACATCAGGCAGGCGATGCATGTAAGGTGATCGCTAAATCCAAGTGCCGATGAGTTTACGAAATTTTATGCCGTGATGACAGGTGGGGTCTCAAAAATTCTCAAACAGCCGCTGATGAGGTAGTGAAGACAGATATCAAGCGAAGAACTTGAACATATAACTGGGCCGACGTGGTCGAACTCAAGCTTGCATTCACCACTCATCCAGCCACATCTTCATCATGACATCAATTTTGTTCTCTACCTCCGACAGCCCCATGGGCGCGCGGACGAAGCAGGACTACGTCCCGTTCATGAGCGACATGGCCCGCGCTGCCTCAGACGCCGCAGATGCTCTGATTCTTTTCAAAAATCTGGTCGAAGGAACCGCCGGCGGGCCAGATTCCACCGGTTTCATGGCGTTCGATGCTCATGGTGGCGATACGGGTTGCCAGTTGCGGGCCGGCATGGTGCTTGAGACGTTCGTCGTCTACCGGCACTTCCAGTCCTCGATGCCAGACATCTGGGATGCCGTTCGGGCTTGGCTGGACGAGACCGTGGCCAAGCTTCAAAAGGTCCACAAGGAAGCCGAGCTTGCCTGTAGGAAGCTTCTCAAGCACGAAGTCCACCCCAGCAAGCTGGGTCTGCCAAGTGTCGAGACAGCCCTCCAAATTCTTGGCTGGGACCACACGGCCGAACCACCCTCATTAATCGACGTCCTCCACCAGTCCCTCAGCGAGGCCAGTGACGCCGTGCTCGCAGGACTCCCGCCCGTCCTATGCCACCACCTCGAGCAAGCCGGCATCCTCGGCCCCAACGGTCGCCCCTACTCCGCCGAAACGTCGTCCAGCAGCAGCGCCGGGAGCCTGTACGCCGCCTCATCCTGCAGCTCTCCAGAAACGGCCCCGCAATCCTGCCCCTCCTCGCCGCCATCACTCTGCCTTGACGAATCAATTTTTGCTGCAGCCTCAACCCCATTGCCCGACAACAAAGAACTGCCGCTTACAACCGACTGGGCCATCCTCGAGTTTTCCACTCTCTCTCGCTTCATCGTCTTCTGCCACGTCTTGTCCAAGTACAAAGCCTTCGGCATCCTCAACGGCACAATTGGCGCGCGTTTGGCGCCCGATGCCGCGGCCGAGGCTTCATACGCGTACGTGCGGCCGTACGTCGCCAAGAAGAAGGCGCCGGGAAAGCCGCAGCGGACACTGCGCGAGCTGAGCGGGCTACAGGCGTGGGTGGCGGATTTGAGTTGCGCATGGCTGCGGGCGCTTGGAGTGCGGTCAGGGGCGGGGATGGAGAGGTGAGTAGGAAGAAGACTGCGGTGTGTGTGTGTTGGACGACGTGCTAATGTGTATTTTGTGGCAGGCTGATCATGAGCACCGTGCAGCAATCTGACAAGGGCCTCAAGGCTGCGGCGTGCTATCCCGGCTTTCTTCTCGCTCGCGAGGCGTGGGCGGCAATGAATGAAACGTTGTTGCTCGTGGACCGGCACTTCTGCGCCGACGGAGGTAAGTCTACAGCCCTGCTAGCCTACCTACCTACAGCAGCCACATTGCACCGCCGCAGGATTAACACGGTACAGGATTCCACTACAATCTCTTCACCGCCACCCTCACCCTCGCGTCTCCTCCTCCCAGCGCGCGCCCCAGCCACACCGCCCCGCTCGGCCTCCACGTGCGTTGGACCATCCAGCATGACTCCCTCTCCTCCTCGTCCTCGTCCGACAACACTCGCCCCCACCTCGTGATCATGGGCAACAGCATCGCCGGCGGACATGCCGCATACATGTCGCGTATCGCCGCTGCAGCAGCGCCGCACCACTGCACGCCTGACCGCCCCTGTCCCGACAACGAGGCCCACGTGCGAGATGTGCTAGCCGCAGATCACAACAGGCTTGCACTAGCGTTTTTTGCGGTGCACAAGGCGTATGCATTCCCCGTTGGTTCGGATGATGGGGAGATTGCTTTTGTGGAGGGGCAAATGGATGCGTGGGAGGAGCAGGGTCGTGTTTTGGGGGTAGACGATGACGCGGCGAGAGTGGCGTTGAAGGATGTTTGGAAGATGAGCAGGGAAGAGGCGGATGAGATGGGGACGGGCGAGGGGGGCATGCAGACGTTTGCATGGCAGCATGCATTTCTGGAGACGCGGGCTCGAGTATTGAGAAGAGTGGAGAGGTGGGTTGAGAAAGGGGAGTTGATGCCGTTGCATTGTCACGACAAGCACTGAACAATCCGGCAAGTAGATATAATGCTACAATATGTACTGTAGCACTTTCGTAGCTAGAGTTTGGATAACTGAGAACTGGCTGTATACCCTGCTTAACTGACTAAGCGAACTCTGAGTTGCCAATATAATGAGTTCCACCCTCGCACCGCCATCCGTCACCATCCCTCCTGCAGGCGTAACCTGCTATACAGCGGCCCATGGCTTGTAATCGAGCCTGGACATGATATAGCTCAATTCGCCTGGTGTCATAGCAGAATGGGAAGCGGATTAGAAGCGGAGCACCGATAGCGATGCTCACATCAACAACTTGATGAGACAGTTAGATCATTGTGCAAATAGAGAGTCGCGCGGAGTGCTGCAAAAGGAGCTGGGTGGAAGCGAGGCATCACTTCGTCGGATGGTCCAGGCTCACGAACACAAACGCGGCTGCAGTCAACGGCATCGCCATCCTCCTCATCATCATTGTAGAGGCCGTTTACGTCCTGTTTGACGGCACACACTTGCGCTGTATGTCCGTTCATCGTACTGTGATGCGATAGGCTCAGCATGTAGAGGGGTACTATTACCTGCCACGTTCTTGGCAGTCGGAGGCGGGGGAGTAGTGGCTTCTGGCTGTTGTGCTTGAGGAGCATTCACGGCAAGTTGGGGCATGCCTGCGCGATACGGTTTGTTGGTACACCTCTTTGATTGCACTTTGATTATTTCCCGCACGCGATGTTTTGCAATATTCTGAGATAGCAACCGCAATTCGTCTTGGTGTTTTGGTGAAGTGAAGCTTGTTATGTTTTGATATTGCAGGCGTTGTTCCGTAACGGAATCAAACGTAGCGCTCTGAAGCCATGGAGACTGGAGAAGTCAGGCCCACTAGCTGTGCAGTATTCCCTATTTCCGCTAACGCGAATGTCTACTTTGAAGTCAAGGATTACACACAAGATGCTGAAAATGAGGTTCAGAGGGATAAGGAGAAGCCGCCCGAAGCAAAAGAGAACCGATCTGACATCGACTCGGTCAGGATAAAGTTGAGCAAAACAGATGGTAAAATTATCACTGAGGCCATGCGGTCAGCCATGCAATCAGCCGAGAGCCGGAAGCGGGATGTTGAAGCCAGATTGCGGGCATTGGAAGAGACCGTCACGATATTTGAGCAGATGATTTAGGCTGGGCATGACTCTGTTCGGTTTACAGTACGGATGGGAAGAAGATTTCGGAATCGGTAGGTATAGTAATATGCAATGACTCTCCACCTTTCCAGCAATTGTAACCGCCCTGACACGATGCGTGGTACAACTGGAATACGACGAGTCAGGGAAGTATTTCCGAGGATTCATGCAGCATTGCCACGTCAGCAGGGTTGCTTTGGAGTGGCGTGGCGATGGAGTAGCTCAAGTCAAAGTCGTACTGAGATGACAATAATAATACACAATGTTTTCGCCATCTACTTACTTCGAGCTGAAAGAGACGCGAGCAATTACAAAATGGCAAAGAAGATGAGGGGCTTGAACAAGTGTATTGATAACTACAGCCTACAGTGTCACGGTGCTTGCTCTCGCTGTCAGATTGCTAACGAAGCATGTAGTGCAGTCAGGTAGAAAAAGTGCAATGAATGCACAGATAGAGTATAATTCAGTAATTATGACTAAATACCACGATCCTGTCTACGAGGAGCGGGTATGGTGTGTATTCCGGAAGTAATTAGTACTATTGACCAGTCATCCTGGTCATTCTTGGGTGATCAGTCCTGGTCTGGATTCTACCGGGTGATGCAATATTTCGGTTACTAGTGACGATAAAACGTTAGCATATTTCAGAGGCCGCATTAAGGATGAGGACACACACTTACCAGTCGTTTACCGAGTCCAGCAACCGTTGATGTTTGCGAACAAAGAAGTAAGGGCATGAGCACCACAAGTGGTCATGCCCGCAACAACAGCAGGCGTGGCGACACCAGCGGTGGAGGCCATGGCAGCATAAGCGGCAGCAGCACAGACGCCAATCTCGGACGCCGCAGCAGCACCGTATCCAATGGCACAAGCGCGGCAGTTGCCCGGGTGCGTGGCACCGGCGCAGCTGCTGACGAAGGACTGAGTCTTGGTGCTGGCCTTGGACTTGTCGGTGGACTCATCCGCTTCGATGACTGGGTTCGTAGCACGGGTCTGAAGATTGGATTCGGCGGCCGTCATGTTGTTGGCCAGATAAGCATCCAGGTCCAGGTCGCCGTAGCAGCGGATGGTGGGGAAAATGGATACGAGCTCTTGTTCGAGAGAAGTGCAGTAGTCGGAGCGCACCGACACCAAGGATGCATCGACACTGGCGTACGTGCCCGCGTCGTCGGCGATGGCGCACTGGATTCCAGGAAGGAGGGCGTCAATGTGCGGGTAGACGCCCTTCCAAAGCTCCTGAATGTTCCCAGGCTGGAGGACCTCGGTGCGGAACGCGTCAAAGTCGAGAGTTTCGTTGCGAGCAACGGGGACCACCACCGCGGCGGCGCTGGTGGCCAGGAAACTGAGAGCGAGAGTAGGGAGATGCATTTTAATGAATGGAGAAGAGATGCGAAGCTGATCTGAAGAGAGAATGTGTTGAGCTGTGCAGCTGAGAGTACTCTGCACAGCCCTATTTATATTTGTTTTCTGCCATATTTTCCGCTACGCCGTGTCAAAAGTTCGACGATCCGTTCGGCCATTTCGGAAGTTCTGTCAGGTTTGCCTGCTGCTTACTCGAACACCATGCCTCACAATGTCGTCTGCTAAGGCAGATGATGGAGTAGGTATCACAGACAGAACACGAGATGTTCTTACGGCCTCCCATTTGTCTAACTTGTTATAGAAAGACATGCAGAACAGGCGAGGCGCGGATGAGAAGAAGGGCCGAGATTTCGGTTTCGTGGTCCATGCTCAGGGGCTCCTACTCGACGTTCGTCCCACCCAGCCAACCAGAATGCGAATCTGGCTCGTGTGCCCTACAGCGCCCCGTACTGGGCCAATGGGAAGTCTGTGAAGAAATCATTCCACTCTCACACCGACCGTTTTTATCTGGGCCCCACTGAACTCATCGACCACAACACGAAGCTTGGCTCTTGCTTGTCCAAAAGCTTAAGCCCTCAACGCCACCAGGGCTCTAATAGGCAAAGAACAGCAAAGTTCAAGCGTCAGTTATCGACGCTTTGATGCTTACAGGTTCGCGTACTGAGTCTTGGGTACTTATTGCTCTTTTAGATGTTGACTCGTTTGACCGGCATTACCCGTCCATGTATTAGTAGTTGCCGCTGTTCTCCAGTCCCACATCACTTGGACAACGGCAAAGACAAACACTTGATGCGCCGGAAGAAAGACTCGGAGTTCAGCCGGCAGTTTTATGAAGTCGAGTCACTTGTTCCAGAATGGCGGTCATCGTCACGAAGTTGGTCGACTCGTTCGAGATTCCAATCACGTATAAATATTGATAGTGAGTACCTCTGTCCTCTCACCACCGCTTCAAAGAACTTTCATTGCATTCCAACTACCACCTTCGTTCGCCAGTTGCCCAACGCATCGCCAACTTCCATCACAATGCAATTCACCACTGCCTTCTTCGCCCTCACGGCCGTCTTGGCCAGCCGGTGAGTCAACAAACATTTGAGATTTACTGTCTTGTCCCCATCTGATTGACTCAGTATCGGGCTCACTGCTGCGCGCTCGCATGGTCATTGCGCTTGCCAGGCCGCCTCTGGCGGCGAGGTTGATGCCGTCGTGACTGCCATGGTTGTTCAGTACAACCCCAACAAGTGGGAACTTGGTTAGTCCAACACACACAGAAACAGTCCGATTCAATCTGCTAATGCCTGCATCACAGCATCTTCTCCTTCGACCCTTGAGCAGGGTGCTCACTTTGCTGGAACTTACGTATGTCACGTCCTCCGGCTCTTAAATCGCATGCATACTGATATTTTCCACAGGCTATCGCTAAGAACAATGGCAAGATTGATGGAGATGACTTTTTCAACCAGTGCAAGGAGTACGGTGCCGCTGACTCTACTTGCTTCTAAGCTTTTGTTTTCTTATCTGGCTAGAAGTTTCTTATTAGCTACTTAATCTCTATACGCTTCGGGAACTTTCCTGCCGAGATTACTGATTCCTGCCCTGGGCTTGCCTCGACACCTCGGGCCTCGGACTGCTGCAGCGTGATTCTTGCATCTACTTTGTAAATCTGGACTTGACACTACGTAGATTGGAATAGGAGTTAATACACACATCCATTGATTTTCAAGCGTGAGAGTCATTAGGAACAAAAAAAGACCTCTACTTTTCCCTCCAGAACAACTCTACAAACTCTCGCGGTACAGTAACCCTATCCATCCGCGCTGTAGGAGCAAAGACGTCTAATCTCAGAGGCTTGACGGTCTTGTTGCAAGTTACAGCGCACACTCCACCGGGTACACGTTGTGCAAAGCTTCGTAATTGCTCAATCAGGCCTACCAGCTTTCGTAACGCTTCCTGATTACACTGCTCCCATTCTGTGAAGTTTGCGCCAACATTATCAACTGTTACAGCGGTGAAGTTGCCTTGTTCGTGGGAGCCGGTGATCAGATATGGGGTACGGCCAAACCAGAGCTGTGGCTTTACTATTGCAGCAGATAGGGGCTTCCGGCCAACAGTCTTGATCTCAGCTAGTCTCGATGCAGGGACGTCGTGGCCGGCATGTAGAGTAGCTGGGATACTACGGCAGGACTGCGAATGCACACTTCTCGTTCCCGCAGGCACTACAGGATCGGACAGTGAGAGATTGTTGAGCAGCGCCTCTGGTGTCTCTTCTTCATCGGTAGCACCATCATCGTACCAGGCGTCGATCTCGCACTGTATAAGGCAGTTTATATTTCCGAGCCTGTATTGGACTGCACGATGATGGCCGTTGGTATCCTCAAGTCCTGATGCGGCCTCGGTGAAGGCGAACTCGAAGTTGTGCCCCCACCCACCATCCGGTGACGTTCGTTTGATTTTCTGTTTCAGGCTGCGTTCGCGACGTGTCATGACCAGGGTGTTGCCTACTAGTGAGAGATCGATGCGAAAATTGTTCGGAGCCCTGTCACAGGCGAAGTCAAAAAGCTTGCGGAGGCTATTACGGTTGGCGAGAAGGTCGACCGTGTCGAAGCTGAACGATGGGCGCATGATCCGAATTGCACTGAGAAGAGGGGAAAAGGGACAAATTGGGCACCTTGACCCGTTCTGGTCAATGTAGAATGTCCCCGAGTCTTTGGGGACTGTTTTTGGCAGTGCATGCTGAGTCCATTTACGGGGTGCGCCTGGCTGATATTAGCTCTCGAAGCGTAGTCGCGTCTGTCAGCCCACTGAGTACCTGGTACATAGATTGTCGGCTTTGAGCCTTTAGCCCAACTGAAGGAGCACACGAAATCGCATCCAGATTGACTCTCTACGACTGACTCCACGGGACGTAATGAAGCTGACTGGATGCTCCCGATGCGCCTGCCAGTATCCCGACGAATCCAGGAAGTCTTCCAACCAGGCTTGTTAGAAGCATTCCTGTTCATTCTACCATGTTTCGTTTCAGCTGCCTGCGGAGGAACGAGATTCTTTTGCTGACATCCATTGACTTTGGATGTTGCGGGTTTCGGTGAGCCTGCACTATCGCTTCTTTCACGTAAGGCAAATGGTGGAGCTTGCATGCTGCGGTCTCTCGCGTTTTTGTTGTGGTTGTTGAAATACGTATTACATGAGGCGACTGGGTAAGTGGGTGAAGAGTTGATGGGTTGAACTAGAGCCGAGGGCAGCCGGCGTGTTTATCTACCTACCCGACTGCCAAGACGCTAGCCCTGTTGGTCATCAGATCACGAGACAATTGACCCAGCTACGTATTCTGATACTCAGTAGGAAGCGCGGTGAAGATTCTACTATTAATCGTTTGCTATAACGTAACGCCCTAATATCATGCGCATATGTTTAGACTTTTATGTTTCAACAAAGTTTGGGAATGTGGGCTAATTGATCGTGAACGTGCTGTTGCGGCGCAGCCTCCGCGGAGTAGGAAACAACAGGATAAGGGAATTAGTGGGGTCTACGAGCCGGTATCGGACAGGACCCACGTGGCGCCCAGAATTGATCTCGTCACTCCCGCGAAGAAGTAACAGATCAAACATAGTCGAGAGGAATTAATCCCATTGATCTCGCTCAAGGACAACAGATCAAAACATCCATCGCTAAAGCAGTAGATTGTATGAATCCAAGGCTTTTAAGGCTTGAGAGTCACATTCAGTAAAACGTGGAACACGATTAAAAGAGCTGCAGCAACTTCATCTGCTGGAGAAAGGTTAGAGGTAAGCACTCGCAATCAGTAAAGTCTCGCATAAGTTACACAACCTGATATAGTGTCCAAACCACGAAATACACGTCACACATCTTGGAAGTAGAAACCAAACGTATTGCATTAGCTGACATGACACCCCAATAGCTGCGAAGCATCCTTTGGCACGTACGCGAGATGATCTTAAACCGGATCCCCGCCAGAGCGGCCCTCCGTCACCTCTGGGAAGGTCAGTGGCTCCTTAAATCTTGGAATCGTTGAGTCCGGCCTAAGCACCGATACAGTGGCACTGAAATCCACCCTCAATCCTTCTACCCTCGCCGGATCCTTTTGCTGACGGTTGACCTGTGCACAGATATCAGCCAACATCCGAACTCCGAAGACTCACAGCCGCCACATCAACTGCATGGGTGGGAGAGACTGTGGGCAAAAAACTTACATCAGCAACCCTCCACATCAACTCCTTCTTCAAGAACGGCACGACATCACGCGGGCTCAAGCTCTGCAGCTGACCCGCCTCAATATAGTCGAGCAGAATCGGCTTGATTGCAGTTGTGCCAGTCACTCGATGCCCATGTTGCTCCTGAAGCGCGCAGTTATCGCACGCCTCCCTCGGCGCGCTGAAGATATGCGTAGTTCCGGCAAGAATGTGGGAGGACTGCTACTGGTTGGGGTTGGAAGGGATTTCGCTGCGGGGTCCGAGGAAGAAAAAGATGGTGAAGGAACTATTGAGAGCGGTCCTGTAGGCGCACTTAGTTAGTACGAAAAATGGTGAGGGAAAAGATACAGACTGACTTGTTAACTACAGTGTCGATGTACCACTGCAGCACCAACTTGCTGCCCTCAGGCTCATCCTTTAAGATCTCATGGCCACGGTCAAATGATGGCACATGCTCAGGCCCACCAGGGGGGCCATGGCCTGCGCTGGCGGTAGTGGCGAAGCCAGTGTTGGCCACCCTACCGGCGGCCTCCATCATCTTCGGCGCTGCTTGCCTGACTGCCCCCCCTACTAGTTCTGCCGCTGTGTAATCGAAGACCTGCGCGGCCACTACCTGTCGGTTGTTGGGCTGCATGTCTTTGGGAACGACCAACTTGTTGTCCATCCGCGCCTTGCGCAGCAAGCTCCAGCGGTAATTTGCATCAAAGTCTTTCAAGATGGCTTGGCGATTGGGTTTGTTGACCAGGTCGGGATAGGTGTAGCCGAAGTCGGTGTGATTGCGGGCTCTGGCGCTCGTCCACATTTTGCCGGATGCTTTGTCGATGTAGCGGAAGGGGTAGAGATTGGTTGTAGCGTTGGGATATGAGGGTCCATCGGTGATGTACTTATCATGCGTCGCTTGCCAGACTGCAAAGATGCGGTCGATGTTGCTGTATTAGTTCAGTATCGGCTCATGTGAGTCAGTCGGAATGAGTAGGAGACTAACCAGTGGTGCAGCCAGAACACCGGGTCGAACGCCGCAACTGGGATCCGGGACATATGTCCTGCGCCTCCGATGTGGCCATGGTATGTGTCATGAAAGCCCTCAACCGAGCCCTTCGGTGCATTTGGGTCATGCTCCTCCAGTGCAAGCCCGGTCGTTGCAAAGTAGTCGTACACGCCGTAATCGGGCACCTCGAGCAGGTCGAGCATGGTAATCACCATCTGTTCCCGCGCTTTGTTCAGCACGGTGTCGAGCTCCTCGAAGTTGTCTTTGCCGTTGCCGTGATCGAGAGCGTGGCGCACCGTGTGATCTTGGGGGAGGGTGAAGGTTGCCCCATCCGCCTTTGCACTAACTTCCATCACTTGCCATTGGGACAACGGAATGTTGCCTTTCTTGGGGAACCGGAAGCTTTTGAGCGGGTTGTCCATAGGCTCCAGTTGCTCTTCGTTGCCAGGCCTGTAGACCATCAACTTGTCTTGCTTCAGCACCTCAGGAAGGCGGAAGTCGTATGGAAAGGTGGCCTTCGTGCCGTTAGGACGAGTGAAAACAACGTCCTTCTGCTCGCGCGGTTTGAAGTAGTCCCAGTAGGGCAGGCGGAACTGCTTCGCTGCTTCGAGGTACTTTTGGTCTTTGAATTCTTTCGCGATCTCGCTAGCAGTGTTGTAGATCGTTTGCTACGTTAAAAGGTTAGATATACGATTCTATCATGGTAGGGAGAAATGTGTTACCTCCATCATAGCGAGATACGGCCGGTGCTACGTTGGGAAAAGATTGAAGCCGTGAGTACAGTAGCCACCAACTTCTTTCGTGTCACCTTGAACATTGTCCCAGTTCTCGGTGGGGAGACCATGGATTCCTGAATGTGTTAGTCAGATATCCCAAGAATTGACTGATGGCATGGAGAGTACCAGCTATTTTGAAGTACCCCATCTTGCTCTGGTCTTGTTGAAGACGTTCGAGAGCCAGCAAGAATAAATTGTAGACATCAAGATGCTTGACGAGAAGCTCATCGATTTCAAGTCGTTGTTTGACATTCGAGAGTGACTTGAGGCCGATGACGACACCATCGTCCTGGGCGGTTTCAAGGGTGGTGGGAGCCATGATATGTAGTAGGAGGACGAATGTCGTCAATGCAATCGTGGTCGTCAAACTTGAATCCGGGCCTGGCGAACGCCGACCTTTATAGACCTCTGAAAAGGCCAGGCCATCGGTGTATTGCAAATCATGTGCACTGTATGCCACAGGCAGGGATGTGGCCTCCTTTGCTCAATGGATGACTCACGCTTCCTGAGTTTGGAACGCAAACTTCAACGAGAAGGGATTACATCTCCTCCCTTCCTACTTCACGTGCGAAATACTACGAAGCTGGTTTCAGTGTTGTCGCGACTGGTTGCAAATTCGTCCAAGAGTCTGGATGGAGTTTCTAGCTGGCTACAAACGATTTCAGCTGACCGCAAGCAATTTTCAGAGGTGGCAACTATTTGAGAATTAGGTGGGAAAGAAGGGAAACCCCAATAAAAGAGGCTGGTTCCGTTGGTCCTTTGTCTCTTGTAATACTCGTAATAGTGCTCATAAGTAACGTATTTCATAGATGCTGACCAGGGTCCAAAACAAGATTTTGCGGGGGCGGGCGGGACCCCACCCGGGCCGGACCGTTCCTATGGATTGGAAGCGCGATATGTTGGTGCGAACCGTAGCCAGAATTCAATTGTTCTAGCTAGGAGGAGTAAACCTTACCCCACATGCTGAAGCTTGTACCTACTCTTTTCTAACAGCATCCTACATGTATGTACCAATACGTTTCCGATCCACACGGACGACCGACGCTGAGCATGCTTTCGGTGAGGATCTGGCTCAGCGGAACAATGAGCCAGGGGCCGCGCTGCAACAGCTTGCTGCCGACGACGGTGGGCTGCTCGACGTTGCGGACCGCGATGGACGAGGTCGAGACCCACAGCGTTTCGTGGTACACGGATGTGAGCACGGGGCTTTCGCCCGGCGTCTCACACAGCTCCCGGCTGGGTGTGGAGACTGCGGGGGCGGGTCGTATCTCCGCGGGGACGGGACCGAGCAGGCTGGAATCGAACAGCAGGTGGGCCAGCATCCAGAACGAAAGCTTCCAGGCGTTTCCGTTGATCCTGAAAAACGGTTTACAGTCAGCAACTACTGTCTCGGACGCAGGCGGGCCTATGCGCCAGGCTACGCACACCCAGAACGTCAGGCAAAGGCTTGCAGCAATGTCTCGGGCCTAGACGCCTGAACCCCCGAGGCCCGCATATCCGCCTCCATGGTAAAGACCATCTATGCCGTATTGGCCCGCTCCTCCCGTGGGAGCTCGAAATACCTGGTCAGTGCTGTCTTGACCCTCTCCTGTGCAGCCAGCATGGGCGTGGATCAGGGAGGAGGGAGCCGGTACACAAGCCTCCAGCTCTGATCGTTGAAGCACGAGAAAATTTCCAGCAGCCCTGCGTCGATTTTATCGGAAAAGAATTGCCTAAGAAGGCTCTGGCACCACTCTGTGCACCGTCCTGTGGAGCTACGCTATATTGAACGACACATTCTTGTACTCCAACACTTCCCTGTTCATCTATCGGACGTGCCCCTTCGCCGTCGTGTTGAAGTGAATTTTCATCCCGTACGCCCGCAAGTCCAAAAACCACTGCATCGGGCTGTCGCTGCCGCGGACTATGAAATCGTCCATCATCTCGTTTACCCACGCTTTACTAAACTCAGCTTGACATTCAGAGGACCTTTCTCCCATAGGGTAAACGTCTTTTGGTCTTCGATCCAATTGGTGCTGTCCCGCTGTAGCGTAAGATCGAAGTTCCACAGCATTCTGCAGAGGATGATCCTCATCTCCGTAAGCGCAAGGCTGCAGCATAGTCAGTCGGTATAAACAGTCAAAGCTGACCAGCTGACTTACTTTCTACCCAAGCAGTTCCGGGGCCCAAAAGAGAACGGTTGTAGCACATCCTTGCTGTCGTGCTCGAACCGCTCATCGCCGAGCCACCTTTCGGGGGCGAAGCGGTTGGGCTCGAGGAAGTTTCGCTCGGACCTATACGATGACCAGTGGTGAACACTGACTGAGGTGCCCGCTGGAACAAACTTCCCGCAGACGACTTCTCCCGGCGCTGGTGTGGTACGCGGGAACGCGTTGGGAACTGGCGGGTACATGCGGAGTAATTCTTCCAGGACGGCGTTAAGGTACGGCATTCCGGCTGTGCTCTGCATGCTGATATTCTTTTCATTTTCGAACGTAGAGCGAATCTTCTACTTCAGCCTTTCGAACACCCTCTCGTTCTGCGAAAGGAGATAGGTGGCGCCAGATAGAAGCGTGGCCGTGGTCTCGCTGCCAGCAATGATAAGAATCTGAGCGCCGACCTTGAGCTCGTCCACCGTCATGCCTTTTTCGTTGTTCTCGCGGAGGATGTAGGACACTTTATAGGTTAGCACTTGCCTTGCTCGAAGGCATTTTGCACTTACTAAAATTAGGCCGTGCGCTTCCTTCTTGCAGCCTCTTTTCGATTCGGGCCGAGCTGAATTCGTACTAGTACTTGCGGTCCTAAATTAGCTTCTTCGGCGTGAAAAAGAGGAAGATCTCTTTAATCGGTGACGGAAAGCGACGTGCGGCGCGTATGTAGTTTCCGCTTTTAAGAACGGAAAAGAGAACGTCGATCCAGCGATGCCAAGTCGCATCTCTGAGGCATCCAAATGGTTCACCGAAGGCCAGGTCGCCAATGATGTCAAAGGTGGTGAAGTTGTACCATCTGACAATGTCGACCACGCCGTCGTCCTGCGGGTGCGCGCGGCCCGACAGCTATTTAATCAACAAGTCGATATATGTCGTGATGACGCTCTCCTGTGCCTTTAAAGCCTTCTCGGAGAAGACGTAGGACTAAAGACGACGCATGCGGCGGTGGTCATCGTCATTTGCAACGATGATATGAGGGAAGCCGTTTCCAAGTGGATTGAAGAATGACATATCTTTCTCGAAGCTCCCCGGCCGATTCCGCGTCCTATGCCCTAGAGTCGTGTTACCATTTGTCCCGAACGAAGTCAATGTTATGCTTACCACAGATATCCCTCCATACTTGTGCAGAGTTATAAGACAATTCGTTGGGTGCGATGCGAACGACTTCTCCGTATTGCGCATGCAACTCGTTGAGCTTCTTGTAAGTAACTCCCTTAAGGTCCTAGAAGATAAAATATATTCGCGTCGCTCGCGCCAAAAGCGGTCTAGGATAATACCGCAAAGGGTGGAAGAAGAGGTTGTAGATGCATTTAGCGAAGCCGAGAAATACAGACTAACACAATCAATATCCGCTCGAATGCAACCTATAGTGAATGGCAAACTTACAATGGTTGCTGCGGATGCAATAAAAGCTGCTAAAGTAGCCATTTTGGTGCTACGCCTTACTTGTGTAAGATCCAGAAACGTCGCCAAGATACGTGTTGAGACAAAGGTGTTCGTGAGTTTGGGCTTAAGATCCAGCGCAAATAATTCCCGCTTCTTATATAAGAGCCTACATTTCTCCCGTAAATTAAAGGGATGTGGGTCTATCTCTACTTGTTGTCTATTATTGTCGGAATTTTAGCACTTTAAATTCGGCCGCGGAGTTAGCCTGTTGATAATAGAGTTCGGCCGAGAATAGTTTCCCTTAACCGCTAAATTGAATTTACCGAGCCTGCTACGCAGGATTTACGGATGCATTACGTCTTTACAGCCCGTACTGTCCCCGAATACGAGAATAGGGTAGTAAAGCGGTGGAAATCACAAAGAACTATTACATTCGGCATATACGGCAAGTCGCAAAATTAGCTTTAGTCATCCACTCAGACCGGTGAGTAGGCCTCCAACTTAATGTCTGTTTGTTTCAACCACCGAGCAACTACTGGACCAAGAGTATAATCCGCAGTAGTGTATGCGGAGTCAAAGTGCGGGATTGCACTCGGCTTATAGGCCGGCCTCTATGCCGACCCGCGTGGCGGCTAATAGACGGCGGACCGGAAGAACGACCGTATTTTAATATTCCCAAGTCTGCACCTGTTAAGCTCTCACCTGTGCGATATCTCCGCATTTGCGGCCAATACAGTCAAGGATGTGTGAAATCCACGTTGTCATTGTTGGGGCAGGCATTGGCGGTCTCGCAGCCGCTCTGGCTCTCGCAACGGCGGGGCACCGCGTCACAGTTCTTGATGTAGTAAAGGACATTGCAGAAGTAACTACATTTGTATGCAGGGAACAAATACTAGATTAATAAAGCATGGGTTGGCACAGAAATCGGAGCCCCCCCTAATTCTTCCCGGACAATTGACGATGCTGGGGCCCTATGCACCACTCTCGGCGTTTCCAACAGAATTCCGAAAGATTTCAGCGAGTTTCAGCGGCAACGAGCTCCGCGAGCGGAGTATATTGTTTAAAAATACGCGTGTGCTACAGGAGTAGATACACCTATACGATGGCTCTGCACGGGATAGGCAAGATGAACTAATGCGGCACGACGACAGGAACTGATGCGGCATAACGACAGGTTGAATTCCGTCTTCTAGGGTTATACGCACAGAAAGAATCGGTTGTTTCGCCATGATCCGCGAAACACTTTCAATAAGGGATACCTTCAAATTCCCGAACTACCGCCATTACCTCCGCCCGAGGAGTCCGTTTACACTAAGACGGCTCCGTCAAATCTTTAAGGTTGCTTCAGACATCACTATTTAAGTAGTCTTTTATTACCTAGTACAGATGTACGATACCTTAAAAATAGCATGAATTTCGATATAATGAGACTAGAATAGCACGCAACAATACTCCCCTTTAGCCTCTCACGTAGTGCCTGTCGATTACGAGCGGAAGGGACTTTAAAAGTATCGTCCCCGTGCTTCTTAGGCTGTTAAGACACGCCTATGCGTCGTATTATAGCGCTGGTTTGAACTCAAACTCGTGCAGAATTGTGATGACAAATTTCCGCATCTCGAGTAGCGCACACGGCTTGCTGGCGCAATTGAAGTTAAAGAGGCTGGATCCAAAGGGCGCGAATGCAGTAGGGTTGTGTCTGAAACCGTCTTGACGTTGGGTCTCTAGCAGCCACCTTTCGGGCATGAACTTCTCTAGCTCAGTGAAGTTTCGCTTGTCTATATATATTGCGTAGGTGCCTAACAGATACTTTTCAATTTTTAGCCGCCGATCCGAAGAGATAAGAAGTAAAGTCTTACCCTAGTATACGGAGGAGTATAATTGCCGTTAACAATGATAGAAGCCATAGAAGGCCCAGGATACCGTCGGAGAGGGTGAAAGAACACTATATAGACCAGATTACTAGAGCTTAATAAGGCTAGGTAGAGCGCTTTAAAGATTGCGAATCTTAAGGCCAAGACACCGGAACTAATCGGAGCTTGGCTGGCCCAGAGATAGATAATAAGCAAGGCTTGGAGCGACAGCAGAGAGGCAGCAAACCTCTTAATGGTGGGTTCGTACCAACGAAAGACATGATGAGACAAAAGGCCGAGAATCAATGCAAAATAAACAGTTCGACAGTGCATTGTAATAGAGGCTGAAGTCGGATGGATAGTTAACAAGTTATGACTGTTGAATCAAACCGGTCGATAATATACTTGTTCGGTATCACAACGAGTCCGGTGCCCCGTATTGCCTCCAATCTCGTACGAATAGGTTTCCCGTTCGAGTATTTAAATTGGCGGCTTGGGGCGGGGGACAACCCAACAGCAAGTGCATGTCAAAGCAAATATTTTATTAGGGAACAACTCGGGCGAAAGTTTTCGGCCGGCACCGAGTCGATGAGTGGAGACCGTGAATCATACCAAAGTCCGACAACCAGGTCTCGCTCGCTGACGCCCCAAGGTTTTCTTTCACCCTTTAAAGCTTCGAGTAACAAGGCTAGCGGTAGATTGCCAAACAGCAGTCTCGGTGGCGTAGCCGGCGATGAAGAAGCTGAGGAGCGGCTGAATGTCGGCGTACGGGACGCGCGTCGATGTGGCGTACTTAAGCTGCTTCGTGTTGTTGTTTTGCTCGGCCTAGATGCTGCCGATGTAGTGGCTCTCGGGGCCGACGTTCTTGTAGGGGGCATTAGTTGAGGGTGGAGGGAGAAGGCGCCCCTTACCCAGGTTAGGATCTGGACAAAGTCAGGTTCGGGAGACATGTTGAGGATGTCCTTCATTCTCTAGGAGAGAGTATCATGTCCAGCGCGGTAGAGGTTGGCGTCGTACTGAAGACATTTGTTAGCGTATACCTGATTAATTGGACGCATTTTACATAGGGCGGTTTTGTACTGAAGCATAATCAGACCATCCATGGCCGTCCTTTTCTCTTCGTGGGCTGTGGTTGTTAGGTTGGCGTCCTTGGCGATGCTGGGCATCCCGCTTTCCCCTCTCGCTGGCGAGGTGGAATCCCAGCTAAAAGTTCTATGCGGAAATCTCCACCGCTCAACTTGGCATTCATCCTACTTGCCATAAGCTATCGCCAAAACCCACTAGATGAGGGGATTAAACTTTAAATGCAATAGATAGAGACATATAAAATTGTGATTCGACTACTACAGATTCCGCACAGAGAACAAGATGTGTTCGGATTGATTCACCCGAACCCGCGAACCACTAACATCAAATCAGTCTTCTAGGGGCCTATTGTCCCGAATAATGCCGCCACTACTTTTCCAGGCGGCCTATCGGCATATTCGATTCTAGAGATTTGTCTTCACCCCTCTTCTGCTCCTATCGGTTCCTTCACTATCACTTCTCACCTTCGAAATTTTACGGGCTTAACGAGGTCTTTAGCCAAGTCTTAACTAGCCACGTATAGTATAGTAAATATGTGAAAGATGAACAAAGCAGGGAAATGGACACTTTGTACTAAGTGAATTCGACTCGTATCGTGCGTTGGTTTTAAGCATATCGGAGCACGTTATTCGTCGTCTTTATACGTCTTTTAGCACCATACGCTCGGGAACTGCCTTTGCTTCCCCGCGTTCCCCGCTCCCAGACACCTGCGCCGTTCCGCGAAAATGCAGGGAGTTAAGAGCGGCGTAGTTGGCCGGTCCGTCATGTCCGCGGATATAAGACGCGCTCGGCCGAACAGTCGGCCGAAGACAGTTTCCCGACAATGCTGCTGTTGCGAACACCATGCATCGCGCGAACAGATTGACTTACGAAAGGGAGCCGCAAATGTGAGATCTGTAGATACGGTTGATTTCTTAGCCATGCAGAAGTATGAGTCCGAAGTGTGTAGCCGCGCGCTACGCAGCGCAAGGCGGCGCCATTCCCCATGCGGACGCTGCATGCTGAATAAAACCGGCTGGCGGGAATCTCGACGGTGGCACCGAATTTCCCCTCTCTCTTCAGATCGAAAGCAGCCGTAGCAATGAAGGCAGCGGGAGCAGACATCGAGTCCGAACGGCCAGCTGCCGTTTCGCACTGGCGACTCCTGGCCGACCAGGCGCTTGTGACGCCTCACGTTCTGAGCTCGAGTTTCCACGGACAGGGAACCGAAACGGAGCCGTTCATCGTCGAATGGGACGACCACGACCCCAGGAACCCCCAAGGCTGGGCTAAGTGGTACAAGTGGATCATCACCGTGGTGGTCGCCATTACTTCGCTAGCCGTGTCCTTTTGCTCGTCCGCATATTCTGGAGGTACGTTGGTGTAGATCTGGTTCGAACTTGATGTGGCTAACTAGTGGCAGGCATAGCGGACATAATACGAGACTTTGACATCAGTCGAGAGGTTGCCGTGCTTGGCCTGAGTCTGTTTGTCGTTGGCTTCGCTTTAGGTCCTCTACTCTAGTTAGTACGATCTCGTGCAGCGATACGCTTAAAGCTAACTACAATACTAGGGCTCCGCTGAGCGAGCTGTATGGCCGACAAATCATCTTCTTCGTGACCTTCGGCGCCTATACCGCTTTCAACGCTGGTGCCGCGGGCTCTCAGAACATCGAGACGATGCTCATACTGCGGTTCCTCGCCGGCTCGTTTGGATCGTCGCCGTTGACCAATGCCGGCGAAGTTATTGCGGATATGTTCGAGGCAGAAGAGCGCGGACTGGCCATGTGCGTGTTTAGTATCGCTCCCTTTATGAGTCCAGGTGAGTTCGCCGCTGCCGTCCCAGCCGTAGCTTTGCTGACAATGCGTAGTTTTAGGACTAGTTATTGGCGGATTCCTCGGAGAGACTGCAGGCTGGCGATGGCTCGAAGGGCTGATGGCCATCTTCTCTGGAGCCCTCTGGATCGTCGGCACTCTGGCCGTCCCCGAAACATATGGCCCCGTCATTTTGCGAAAGCGCGTAGAGAAGCTGGCTCGAATGACTGGAAAGCACTACCGAAGCATAGTCGACTATGATAGAGGTAAAATGACCTTCCAGAAGGTGTTGAACAAAAGTATGCGTCGGCCGTGGGCTCTACTCTTTAGGGAGCCCATCGTTCTGCTCTTGACCATCTACCTGGCTATCGTCTATGGCATTCTGTACATGCTGTTCGGCGCTTTTCCTGTCGTGTATCAGCAGTACCGACAATGGACCCAAGGGGTGGCCGGGTTACCCTTCCTTGGAGTCGCCATCGGCATGGTGGTCTCGATGCTGTACAACATCTTGGATAACAGGCGCTACATACAAGTCGTGAAAGCGAACCACGGCTATGCGCCCCCAGAGTCCCGGCTCCCGCCAAGCATCGTCGGTAGCTTTGCGTTGCCCGTCGGCCTCTTCTGGTTTGCATGGACCAGCGGTGCCTCTGTGCCTTGGCCGGCCAGCGTTGCAGCAGGCATCCCTTTTGGATTCGGCATGGTGTTGGTCTTTATGGGAATCATCAACTACCTTGTGGACTTATACACCATCTATGCAGCGTTAGTGATGGCTGCAAATTCTGTACTACGGTCATTATTTGGTGCTGCCTTTCCGCTGTTTACAGTGCAAATGTACAGTAAGCTGGGTACGCCTCCAAACTCGTTAACTGTGGCATTCTTTGCTGACGTAACAATATAGGCATATACTGGGCTTCTTCGCTTGCGGCGTTTCTAGCCCTTGCGTGTCTACCGTTCCCTTGGCTCTTCTACAAGTACGGGTATGCGGTGAGAGTTAGATGCAAGTACGCGGCGCAGGCGGAGAAGTTTGCACGGGAAATGAGGGAAAGGGACTTGAGAGACGAGCCCGACGACGGTGTTTAGCAGAGCGGGCAACGGACGCCAGACAACTCTGACGGCGAAACTACAAAGGAAGGGGAGTAAAAGGCAGCGGGGAACTCGGAGGGATAAGTTTGCGAGACGTCGATACGCATAGATATACGGCCCCCAAGGCTGTACGGGCAAAAGAAAATAGTACAAGCACCTGAGACCAACGCCTGCGGTGTGTATTACATGTAGAAAGACTGCCTCTAGGCGGTTTTAATCTTAGGTAGGCCGCACAAGCGTGGCGGCTGAGCGTCCCGCGGAAGCACCAGCCCTACTGCTCAGCCAGGATGCCTCGGCTATATAGTACATAAGCAGGGAAGCGTATGCATCATTCGGCCGGCTCGGGGTTAAGGGCACGGATGCGGCCGCGCAGCGAGTGAATATCAGGCCCGCCCACCCCGCCCCGGCCGAACGAGGTCCAACAAAAAAAGCTTGAATCCCGCCACATTACCTTTTCCCATCGCGTGTGTAGTAGCGCAGAGAAAGCTTAAAGACACCCCTATGGACGAGGAATCGGGCTACGCGTCGGCATCCCTGCTACCGCGGAGCAGAAGCAACACGGGGCGGCGGCGGCGGGGGCGGGCCATCACGTCGTGCTTTACCTGCCGTCAGCGCAAAGTCAAGTGCGATCGGGAACACCCGACCTGCTCGGCATGCCGGACCGCCAATCGTGCGTGCGACTACGTCGAGCCGGGAAAGAGGGGCGCCGTCAGCAGCTCCGCCTCGCCCTCGGACCGGCCTGGGAAGGCGGCCGGCGGGTCGCAGATGAGCCTTAGCGAGATCAACCAGCGCCTCAAGAGGCTGGAGTCGCTGCTCGAGCACACCCTACAGCAGGAGACGGTCCACGAAAGCATCGAGGCTCATATTAGCGAGAAGTCGACATCTGTGTCCAGCGAGAAGCAGATCTACGCCGTCAGTGGCGACGACGGTACGCTATTGGTCGAGAATGGACAGTCCCAGTTTGTGTCATCGCTGCACTGGTCGCTACTTACAACTCAGGTGAGGAACTGGTACATGACAGGACAGTCTTTGAAGAGATGTTGAACAATGGCTCCAGCTCCAAGACATCAAGACGATGCTCAGCAGTAGCACCGACCATGCCCGTAGCAGCGCCTTCTCCACGAGCGAGGTGGCGCAGCTGATGCCCGTCTCTGCCGACGAGTGCTACGAGCTGCTCGACATCTTCTACCGCAACGTCGACCCGCTGACCCGCCTCGTCTACAAGCCCTCCCTGGACGCCCGCTTCCGCTCATTCGTCGACCACCACACCAGCGCCTTTTCCTTCCCCGACGACAGGTAGAAAAATCCCTACGTTCGCAGACGCCTGTCCGCTAACAAGCCAACTCCAGCCTCGAGACATTCCGCCCCCTCGCCTTCTCCGTCTTCTACTCGGCCGTTAATAGTCTGTAGCCGCAGGCCATCGCCACGCACTTCAACGCCGACAAGCCGCACCTGCTCGACAAGTACTAAAAGGGGCTCGAGCTGTCGCTGGTGTAGGCCGACTTCTGCAACACGTCGAGCATCGAGGTCCTGTAGGCCTTTGTCCTCCTTCTTGTCCGTCGCCCGTCCTTCTTTTCCTTCTAACCGTATCCCCCACTTCCGAGTTCACGCACTAACTAGCAGCTTCTAACAGACCTGCCAGGCTCGCGACACAAACATGTCGCGCACCTGGCCGCTCGTGGGCGTCGCCATCCGCGTCGCCATGTCGCAGGGGCTCCACCGCGAGCCTACGCTCTTCATGAACTTACTCGACGAGGTCGGTACCGAGCTGCGCCGCCGCGTCTGGCACCAGCTGTGCTGCCTCGACTGGCGCGCGTCTGAAGGCAAAGGTATGGAGCCGTACATCGTCGACAACGACTTCACGACGCTGCTCCCCCGCAACGTCGACGACGAGGACCTGCGCGAGGGCAGGCCACCGGGCGTGATGCTGAGGGAGGACGAGCGGTTCACGGGCATGACGGTGTAGGTGTGCCGGCATCGGATAAGCAAGTGCTTGCGCCGCATTATGCAAAACATGTACAACTTGGCGCGGCGGAGCAGGTCGGCGATGCTCGTGAACGGTAGTGGTGGCGCAGTAGGAGTGGCACGAGGCGGCGCCGTCGAGTTCGAGGCGCTGTTCCAGGACACGAAGCGCACCATCGACGACGCGCGCGCCGCCAACGAGAAGCTCTTCACGCACCACCCCTTCCCCGGCTCCATTGAGCAGCGCCTCGCCATCTTCACCTCTCAGGCCATGGAGTGGAAGTGCTGGCTGGTCTTCTGGTGCGGCCTGCCTAAAGACGTGCGGAGAGAGGTCATGTCCGACGACATGCGCGCCGCCGTGCTGAACCAGAGCATCGCCCTGGTCGAGGAGCTCGCCGACTTCACCAAGGATCCCCGCTTCGAGCACTGGGCCTGGCACATCGAGAGCCACTCCGGCTTTCAGTGTATCATGCTCATCATCTCTAAGCTGCGCGACCCGGCCGGCCTCCCTGCCGCGCGGGATCGGACCGTGAGAAGGCGGGCGCTACGGGCGCTACGTAAGAGCAACAGCCTTAAGGAACACGTTAACTCTAAGACGTGGGCCGTAATCAGCGGGTACATCGAGCAGCTAGACACGGATAAGACTATATTAACAACGTTAGAATTTATATCTTTAGGGTTAGGGTTAGGGTTAGGGTTAGGGTTAG